>WNWK01000601.1:65000-195000 GCA_009830355.1 Cherax destructor | reverse complement strand
AAGACAGCAACAGGTGCTAGGACCTACTAAACACGGGAGAGTGATCAAACCGCTAGAGGAGACCATAACAAAAGCAGTGCCACTACACAACATTTTTTTTTCAACGAATCGGCCGTATCCCACCGAGACAGGGTGACCTAAAAAGAAAAACGAAAGTTTTTCTTTTTAAATTTAGTAATGTATACAGAAGAAGGGGTTACTAGCCCCTTGCTTCCGGCATTTTATTCGCCTCTTACGACACGCATGGCTTTCGAAGGAAGAATTCTGTTCCACTTCCCATGGAGATAAAGACAACATATCTCCATGAGAAACAAGGAACGGACGGGGATTGAACTCGCCATAGGTTCAATCCCCGTTCTTTGCCATAGTGTTATTACGATCTCGTGAGTCGTATCTACGTGGGTGCAGAGAGGAGCAGAACCATCGTCTGACCCAACAAAGCAACTGCCCCCAAAATAAAAAAAAGGCCAGTGTGGTCACCATACATAAAGGTGACAAACAAAAGGTCGGTATCTTTAAGAGACACACTGTCAAAACTTCTGGAGAAGACAGTAAAGGATCACTTGGAGAGAGGAAGATTTCTTACAGTAAACCAGCAGAGATTCAGGGATGGAAAATCCTTCTTTACAAGGAGTCACAGATAAAAATACGAAAGACTGGGTTGTGTGTGCTGCATCTTCTTTGACTACAGGGAAGCACTTGACACTGTACCACACCAGAGTAATCCAGCAACACACGAAAGTATGGAGGTGGGGACTGAGCCACTGTTTCTTTATATATATATATATATATATATATATATATAAATAAGGCCCAGCAACACCACCACAGAGCCTGGTCATTGTGTTGGCACAAAAGCACGGACACACTTGCTTCTCTCTACAAGGCCTAATAAAAGCAGGTACACCACTGGAGTGTCTTACACTCTGAACAAATCTCCTGCCTCTCACTTATATATTTCTATTATCCTAATTTACGATTTTTTTCAGCAGCAGCAGCAGCAGCAGCAGCAGCAGCAGCAGCAGCAGCAGCAGCAGCAGCAGCAGCAGCAGCAGCAGCAGCAGCAGCAGCAACAGCCAGCAGCAGCACGCACAGCAGCAGCAAGCAGCAGCAGCAAGCACAGCAGCAACAGCAGCAGCAGCAAGCAGCAGCAGCAGCAGCAGCAGCAGCAGCAACAGCACGCAGCAGCAAAAGCAGCAGCAGCAGCAGCACAGCAGCAGCAGCAGCAGCACAGCACAGCAGCAGCAACAGCAGCAGCAGCAGCAGCAACGCAGCAGCAGCAGCAACAGCAGCAGCAGCAACAGCACAGCAGCAGCAGCAGCAGCACAGCAGCAAAGCAGCAGCAGCAACAGCAGCAGCAGCAGCACAGCAGCAGCAGCAGCAGCAGCAGCAGCAGCAGCAGCAGCAGCAGCAACAGCAGCAGCAGCAAGCAACAGCAGCAGCAGCAGCAAGCAGCAGCAGCAGCAGCAAGCAGCAGCAGCAGCAGCAGCAGCAGCAGCAACAGGCAGCAGCAGCAGCAGCAGCAGCAGCAGCAGCAGCAAGCAGCAGCAGCAGCAGCAGCAGCAGCAGCAGCAGCAGCAGCAGCAGCAGCAGCAAGGCACAAGCAGCACAGCAGCAGCAGCACAGCAGCAGCAGCAGCAGCAGCAGCAGCAGACAGCAGCAGCAGCAGCAAGCAGCAGCAGCAAGCAGCAAGCAGCACAGCAGCAGCAGCAACAGCAGCAAGCAGCAGCAGCAGCAGCAGCAGCAGCAGCAGCAGCAGCAGCAGCAGCAGCAGCAGCAGCAACAGCAGCAGCAACAGCACAGCAGCAGCAACAGCAGCAGCAGCAGCAACAGCAAGCAGCACAACAGGCAGCAGCAGCAGCAGCAGCAGCAGCAGCAGCAGCAGCAGCAGCAGCGGCAAGCAGCAGCAGCAGCAGCAGCAGCAGCAGCAGCAGCAGCAGCAGCAGCAGCAGCAGCAGCAGCAGCACAGCAGCAGCAGCGCAGCAACAGCAACACACAGCAGCAGAAAGCAGCAGCAGCAGCAGCACAGCAGCAGCACGCAGCAGCAGCAGCAGCAACAGCAGCAGCAGAGCAGCAGCAACAGCAACGGGCAGCAGCAGCAGCAGCAGCAGCACGGCAAGCACAGCAGCAGCAGCAGCAGCAGCAAGAGAACAGCATCAGTAGCAGCAACAAGAGAACAGCAACAGTAGCAACAAGAGGACAGCAACAGTAGCAACAAGAGGACAACAACAGTAGCAACAAGAGGACAGCAACAGCAACAGCAGCAGCAGCACGACCACCATCACACCTCACAAAACAAAGATAAAGTGTTTCTTGCATATAAACAAGAGTTGCACCGCAGCTTTATAAAGTGTTTCTTGCATATAAACAAGCGAGGCACAGCAGCTTTATGATTAAGTGTTTCTTGCATATAAACAAGCGAGACACAGCAGCTTTATGATAAAGTGTTTCTTACATATAAACAAACGAGGCACCGCAGCTTTATGATGTAGTGTTTCTTGCATATAAACAAGCGAGGCACCGCAGCTTTATGATAAAGTGTTTCTTGCATATAAACAAGCGAGGCACCGCAGCTTTATGATAAAGTGTTTCTTGCATATAAACAAGCGAGGCACAGCACCTTATGATAAAGTGTTTCTTGCATATAAACAAGCAGACACAGCAGCTTTAGATAAAGTGTTTCTGCACATAAACAAGCAGCACCGCAGCTTTATGATAAAGTGTTTCTTGCATATAAACAAGCGAGGCACCGCAGCTTTATGATAAAGTGTTTCTTGCATATAAACAAGCGAGGCACAGCACCTTTATGATAAAGTGTTTCTTGCATATAAACAAGCGAGGCACCGCAGCTTTATGATAAAGTGTTTCTACATATAAACAAGCGAGGCACCGAGCTTATGATAAAGTGTTTCTTGCATATAAACAAGGAGGCACAAGCACCTATATGAAAAGTGTTCTGCATATAAACAAGCAGAGCACAGCAGCTTTATGACAAGTGTTTCTACATATAAACAAGCAGACAGCTATAAAGTGTTTCTTGCATATAAACAAGCGTAGGCACGCAGCTTTATGATAAAGTGTTTCTTGCATATAAACAAGCGAGGCACAGCAGCTTTATGATAAAGTGTTTCTTGCATATAAACAAGCGAGACACAGCAGCTTTATGATAAAGTGTTTCTTGCATATAAACAAGCGAGGCACAGCAGCTTTATGATAAAGTGTTTCTTGCATATAAACAAGCGAGACACAGCAGCTTTATGATAAAGTGTTTCTTACATATAAACAAGCGAGGCACCGCAGCTTTATGAACCAAAAACTTTTTTAATTGAATAAAAAATATATATACATATATCATGAAGCAATTACGTCAGTAACTACAGAGACAAAGACAGTGTTTTTGTTATATTTCCTGGAACAACGGCAGAGGTAACGTCAAAAAACAAACACAGTGTTTTCGTTATATTTTACGGACCGAGTCACTAACTACAGAAACAAATACACTGTTTTTGTTATATTTTACGGACCAATTGCGTCAGTAACTACAGAAACAAATACACTGTTTTTGTTATATTTAATGGGACAATTACGCCAGTAACTAGAAAAACACTGTTTGTGTTATATTTAATGGGATACTTACGCCAGTAACTAGAAAAACACTGTTTTTGTTATATTTAATGGGACAATTACGACAGTAACTAGAAAAACACTGTTGTTGTTATATTTAATGGGATACTTACGCCAGTAACTAGAAAAACACTGTTTTTGTTATATTTAATGGGACAATTACGCCAGTAACTAGAAAAACACTGTTTTTGTTATATTTCATGGAACAACTACGCCAGCAACTACATAAACAAACACTTTTTTTTGTCGTATTTCACACACACACACACATTTACATAAAATAATTTTCGCCTATTTAGGTTAAGCGCTAAACCCGTAAGGGTCACAGCGCATGGGGAATGGAAGGTAATCAGGGTTAATCCAAGGGAATGGCAACTTCAATTCCTTGGATCAAGACGCCCTCCTTGAATGCAAGACTGGAATCCTGGAATGCAAAACTGACTGGAATCCTGGAATGTAAAACTGACTGGAACCTTGGAATGTAAAACTGACTGGAACCTTGGAATGTAAGATTGGAATCCTGGAATGTAAGACTGGAATGTATGTAAGACTGTTACTACCGTCACTCTCACAACTACCAGGTCCCTGGCGTTACACAGGTCACTCTAGGTTTCCATGTGTCACTGTCACGTTACACAGGTCACTAGCTTTCCATGTGTCACGTTACACAGGTCACTCTAGCTATACATGTATCACTGTCACGTTACACAGGTCACTAGCTTTCCATGTGTCACGTTACACAGGTCACTAGCTTTCCATGTGTCACGTTACACAGGTCACTCTAGCTTTACATATATCACTGTCACGTTACACAGGTCACTAGCTTTCCATGTGTCACTCACGTTAGACAGGTCACTAGCTTTCCATGTGTCACTCACGTTAGACAGGTCACTAGCTTTCCATGTGTCACTCACGTTAGACAGGTCACTAGCTTTCCATGTGTCACTCACGTTACACAGGTCACTAGCTTTCCATGTGTCACTCACGTTACACAGGTCACTCTAGCTTTCCATGTATCACTGTCACGTTACACAGGTCACTACATCACACAGGTGACCCCAGGTGAGTGTAAGGTCAAACAACACTACTCGGCTTACCAAGTTCACACACTCAGGTTATTCACCAAGTTCACACACTCAGGTTATTCACCAAGTTCACACACTCAGGTTATTCACCAAGTTCACACACTCAGGTTATTCACCAAGTTCACACACTCAGGTTACTCACCAAGTTCACACACTCAGGTTACTCACCAAGTTCACACACTCAGGTTACCCACCAAAGTAGTACTCAGGTTACTCACCAAGGTCGTACTCAGGCTCCACGTCCTCCACAATGGTCTCCATGCCGCCGTAGTTGAGAGAGTCCACCTGGTCTCCCAGTCCTCCCCTCATTTTAATATCTCCTCTGGCCGCTTTCCACCACTCCTCCTCCTCCTCCTCTTCCTCCTCCTCCCTGGCTCTCCTCTCTCTCTTCCTCCTCCTCCTCCTCCTCCCGCTTCTCCTCGCCTCTCCCTCCTCCTCCTCCTCCTCCTTCCAGGGCCCTCTCACCCGTGTTTTTTGTATATTACCAATCTTTTACGATTTTCCAGCGCCTCTGTCACAGTCAAAACAGTGGAACCAGACCTCCGTTTTTTCCCTCTCCCGTTGCAATGTTTGTCCGTTTCCTGTTTTTCCCGTTGCGCTTTTTACGAGTGCTTTCCCCCCCCTCGCACTCAATGTTTGTGTTTGTTCGTTCTTGTTATTCCTGGCAGTTTTTTTTTTCAAGAAACTTAACCTATCACAGAGAAAATTAGGGATGTTTGTGTTTTAATTCTACACACGAGTGTTTTATCACGTATACCAGGGCATATTCTCACATATATTCGGGTATACTGTCATGTATATTCGGGCATCTTCTCACGTATATATACGCATATTCTTACCAATTTTTGATCATATTTTCACTTATAAGAGGTCATTTTCTGAAGTATATACGGGTATATTCTCACTTATATATAGCCCTATTCTCAAGCATATTTGGGCTTAATCACTCGTATATTCGGGCATTTCCTCACATATATTTGGCCATATTCTCACATATTCACATACATATTCCATAAAAGTCTCACATGTACTGATTTACATATTCAAATACATATACCTTCGTTTGATTCCTTTACTGTCGTCTTATTCTTGTCGTCTAGTCCACTTTACTGCTTATTTTTTTTCACTCATTCCTTCCTTCACCTTTCTCTTCTCTTTCTAATTTCCAAAAACACTGGTCACTTAACTACAAAACAGTCACATTAATTAATATGTTATATATATATATATATTATATACATGTGAAATTGTAAGGAAAACGTGGAAACTATTTGTATATGGGAAAAAAATGTTTGTAGGTGACCAGGAAACGATAAGTAACGATAATAAGGCATAATAAACGATAAGTAACGATAATTTCTAATAAACGATAATAAAGCATAATAAACGATAATTAACGATAATAAAGCATAATAAACGATAAGTAACGATAATTTCTAATAAACGATAATAAAGCATAATAAACGATAATTAACGATAATAAAGCATAATAAACGATAAGTAACGATAATTTCTAATAAACGATAATAAAGCATAATAAACGATAATTAACGATAATAAAGCATAATAAACGATAATAACGCAATAACTATAATAAACGATAACAAATCATAAACGATATAACGATAATAAAGCATAATAAACGATAAGTAGCGATAATAAACTATAAACAATAAATAACGATAATAAACGATAGGTAATGATAAACAGTAACGATAATAAACAAATAATCATAAACAGTAACGATAAATGATAAATAACGATAATAAAGTTAATAACGATAATAAAATGATAATAAAAAACAAAGAAAACATAAAACAATAATACAGTAGGAACAAACGATAAAAGATACAATAACGAAAGTATAACAATAAACATAATAGAAAAACAGAACCATAAGAAAAAGAGACAATAACTGAAGAAGAAACTCAAGACAAAAAATTAAGATAAATGAGAAAACTTAAGAAGATCAGAAGAAGGATAATAAAATAAGAGACTATGATAAACTATATATATAAAAAAAACGAAAGGGAACTAAGAAAAGACAAGAAAGCGTAAGAAAAACGACAAAAACTAAAACAACGATAAGAAACGACAAAAACTAAAACATAAAGATGAGCATTAAAAATAAGAATAAAAATGCGAAAATGGTTGAAAAATAACAAAATGCGACTGAAAATAGTCATAAAATATAAAGAACGAAAGGAAAAAACAAAATTATTAAAACAAAGATCCCAAATGAATAACTATAATAATAATAATACATAATATAATTCAATAAAGTAATAATAAAAATAATAATAATAATGATAATAATAATAATAACTATAATAATTACAATAACAGTAATAATAATAATGATAATAATAACTATAACTATAAAATCAAATGTAATCAGATCATATAATAAATAAAATCATATAATAATAATAAATTAAATAATATAAAAATAATAATGATAATAATAATTACAATAACAGTAATAATAATAATGATAATAATAACTATAACTATAATAATTACTATAACAGTAATAAAAATAATAATTACAATAACAGTAATAATAATAATAATAATAATAATAATAATAGTGTTTCCTTCAACATGAGGAAACACCAAAATCCTTTTCGAAAACAATTACTGAGTCCCATCAAAACAAAAGACCCGACAAAAGCGTCATTAAAGGCGAATAATGGGTTTATTTCCCTAATGTAACCCAGTGACGATAAAACTACTGATAACTTGTTAATAACTAAAACGTGAAGAGACAAGATAATCCAAGATAATAAGATCAAGGATCCATGATACTGAGATCAGGGATCCATGAGGTGTAAGATCAAGGATCCATGATGTGTAACATCAAGGATCCATGATGTGTAACATCAAGGATCCAGATGTGTATCAAGGATCCATGATGTGTAAGATCAAGGATCCATGATGTGTAAGATCAAGGATCCATGAGTGTAAATCAAGGATCCATGATGTGAAATCAAGGATCCATGATGAATCAAGATCATGAGTGATCAGGATCCATGTGTAACATCAAGGATCCATGATGTGTAACATCAAGGATCCATGATGTGTAACATCAAGGATCCATGATGTGTAACATCAAGGATCCATGATGTGTAACATCAAGGATCCATGATGTGTAAGATCAAGGATCCATGATGTGTAACATCAAGGATCCATGATGTGAAATCAAGGATCCATGATGGTAAATCAAGGATCCAGTGTAACATCATGGATCCATGTAAATCAAGGATCCATGATGTGTAAGATCAAGGATCCATGATGTGTAACATCAAGGATCCATGATGTGTAAGATCAAGGATCCATGATGTGTAAGATCAAGGATCCATGATGTGTAACATCAAGGATCCATGATGTGTAACATCAAGGATCCATGATGTGTAACATCAAGGATCCATGATGTGTAAGATCAAGGATCCATGATGTGTAAGATCAAGGATCCATGATGTGTAAGATCAAGGATCCATGATGTGTAAGATCAAGGATCCATGATGTGTAAGATCAAGGATCCATGATACTGAGATCAGGGATCCATGAGGTGTAAGATCAAGGATCCATGATACTGAGATCAGGGATCCATGATGTGTAAGATCAAGGATCCATGATGTGTAAGATCAAGGATCCATGATGTGTAAGATCAAGGATCCATGAGTGTAAGATCAAGGATCCATGATGTGTAAGATCAAGGATCCATGATGTGTAAGATCAAGGATCCATGATGTGTAAGATCAAGGATCCATGAGGTGTAAGATCAAGGATCCATGAGGTGTAAAATCAAGGATCCATGAGGTGTAAAATCAAGGATCCATGAGGTGTAAGATCAAGGATCCATGAGGTGTAAAATCAAGGATCCATGAGGTGTAAAATCAAGGATCCATGAGGTGTAAAATCAAGGATCCATGAGGTGTAAGATCAAGGATCCAAGAGACGAAGGATCAAGGATCCAAGAGACGAAGGATCAAGGATCCAAGAGACGAAGGATCAAGGATCCAAGAGACGAAGGATCAAGGATCCAAGAGACGAAAAATCCAAGACCCAAGAGACGAAGGATCCAAGAGACGAAGGATCAAGAATCCAAGAGACGAAAAATCCAAGACCCAAGAGACGAAGGATCCAAGATCCAAGAGACGAAGGATACAAGATCCAAGAGACGAAGGATCCAAGAGACGAAGGATCCAAGATCCAAGAGACGAAGGATCCAAGAGACGAAGGATCCAAGAGACGAAGGATCCAAGTTCCAAGAGACGAAGGATCCAAGATCCAAGAGACGAAGGATCCAAGATCCAAGAGACGAAGGATCAAAGATCCAAGAGACGAAGGATCCAAGATCCAAGAGACGAAGGATCAAAGATCCAAGAGACGAAGGATCCAAGATCCAAGAGACGAAGGATCCAAGATCCAAGAGACGAAGGATCAAAGATCCAAGAGACGAAGGATCCAAGATCCAAGAGACGAAGGATCCAAGATCCAAGAGACGAAGGATCCAAGATCCAAGATACGAAGGATCCAAGATCCAAGATACGAAGGATCCAAGATCCAAGATACGAAGGATCCAAGATCCAAGAGACGAAGGATCAAAGATCCAAGAGACGAAGGATCCAAGATCCAAGAGAAGGCTCAAGCATCCTTTTTTCAGGAAAGGTCAAGAGAGCAATTTAACTGCAGATTCAATCCTACTTGACGCTGGGATATAACATTCAATTTTGCTTTGTAATTATTTGTAAAGAAGGTAGTGGTAGTAGTGGTGGTGATGCTAGTAGTGGATGGTGGTAGGTGGTAGTGGTGGTGGTGATGCTAGTAGTGGATGGTGGTAGATGGTAGTAGTGGTGGTGATGCTAGTAGTGGATGGTGGTAGGTGGTAGTGGTGGTGATGCTAGTAGTGGATGGTGAGATGTAGTAGTGGTGGTGATGCTAGTAGGATGGTGGTAGTGGTAGTGTGGTGATGCTAGTAGTGGATGGTGGTAGATGGTAGTAGTGGTGGTGATGCTAGTAGTGGATGGTGGTAGATGGTAGTAGTGGTGGTGATGCTAGTAGTGGATGGTGGTAGATGGTAGTAGTGGTGGTGATGCTAGTAGTGGATGGTGGTAGATGATAGTAGTGGTGGTGATGCTAGTAGTGGTGGTGATGCTAGTAGTGGATGGTGGTAGATGATAGTAGTGGTGGTGACAACTCTTCAACAAGACTAAAACAATCAACATTCGTCTTCAGTACATCAAAGAATTTGTGTCACTGTACCACAGTGACTGTACTACAGTGAAACACTGTATCACAGTGAGCCACTGTACCACTGAGTCACTGTACCACAGTGAGCCACTGTACCAGTCATTGTACCACAGTAACAGTCATTGTACCACAGTAACAGTCACTGTACCACAGTAACAGTCACTGTACCACAGTAACAGTCACTGTACCACAGTAACAGTCACTGTACCACAGTAACAGTCACTGTACCACAGTAACAGTCACTGTACCACAGTGACTGTTACTGTGCTGCTCAGGAGATATTTTGTAAAAAAAAAAATACCTTTTCAAAATCTTTTGTGTTTACCCTTACTCTAAAAAAAAAGAATACTACTCAGGACCCACCAGCTCCTTCCTACGTATGACAACCTCTTCCATCCCTCCCTCTCTCTCTTCTCTCTCTCTTTCCTCCTCTCTACTCTTTCTCTCCCTCTCTTCACTCTTCTCTCCCTCTCTCTCACTCTTTCTCTCCCTCTCTCTCACTCTTTCTCTCCCCCTCTCTCTCTTCTCTCCCTCTCTCTCAATCTTCTCTCCTCTCTCAATCTTTCTCTCCCCCTCTCTCTCAATCTTTCTCTCCCCCTCTCTCTCACTTTCTCTCCCCCTCTCTCTCACTTTCTCTCCCCCTCTCTCTCACTTTCTCTCCCCCTCTCCAATCTTCACCAACACAACAAGAGGCCGTCAACACGCTGCTTCTAATTACCCAATTAGCATCATACAGCTTCCCAAAATACGTAGAGTAAGGGAGGAGGGGGTTCTCCCCACCCCGTCCCCCTCCTCCCCACCTTTTCCCAAACCTACTTAACTTCTCCTCTTCCCGTTACTTTTATCTCCCCTACTCTCTCTCTCCCCTCTACTTTCTTGTAAATTACCTAAAGGTAATCATCTTAAAAATAATCGCTGAAAGATATTACCTTTAAAGGTTATCTCTTGAAGGCAGACCCTTAAAGGAAGCGTCTTAAAGACAGTACGGTAAAGTTCAGCCTTTATAGGTAATTTCTTAAAGGTAAAGACATTTAAGTAACTAGTTATTCAGCTACCCAGCTAAAATAAGCTGCTCTTAGTCTAGGGTAATTAATTAACAAGAGTGCCTTTAAAACCTGATTAAAGTTTTAATAATTTGTAGACTGGCTCAATATTCTAGCCCTTACACACACACGTGTGTGTGTGTGTGTGTGTACTCACCTAGTTGTGGTTGCAGGGGTCGAGACATAGCTCCTGGCCCCGCCTCTTCACTGGCCGCTACTGGGTCACTCTCCCTGCGCCATGAGCTTTATCATACCTCTTCTTAAAGCTGTGTATGGAACCTGCCTCCACTACATCGCTTCAAAAGCTATTCTACTTCCCGACTATTCTGTGACTGAAGAAATACTTCCTAACATCCCTGTGATTCATCTGAGTCTTCAACTTCCAACTGTGTCCCCTTGTTGTTGTGTCCCATCTTTGGAACATTCTGTCTCTGTCAACCTTGTCAATTCCTCTCAGTATTTTATATGTCGTTATCATGTCCCCCCTATCTCTCCTGTCCTCCAGTGTCGTCAGGTCGATTTCCCTTAACCTCTCCTCGTAGGACATACCCCTTAGCTCCGGGACTATTCTTGTTGCAAACCTTTGCACTTTCTCTAGTTTCTTTACGTGCTTGGATAAATGTGGGTTCCAAACTGGTGCTGCATACTCCAGTATGGGCCTAACGTACACAGTGTACAGGGTCCTGAACGATTCTTTATTAAGATGTATGTCGGAATGCTGTTCTTAGGTTTGCTAGGCGCCCGTATGCTGCAGCAGTTATTTGGTTGATGTGCGCTTCAGGAGATGTGCCTGGTGTTATACTCACCCCAAGATCTTTTTCCTTGATTGAAGTTTGTAGTCTCTGGCCCCCTAGACTGTACTCCGTCTGCGGTCTTCTTTGCCCTTCCCCAATCTTCATGACTTTGCACTTGGTTGGGTTGAACTCCAGGAGCCAATTGCTGGACCAGGCTTGCAGCCTATCCAGATCCCTTTGTAGTTCTGCCTGGTCCTCTTCCGATTGAATTCTTCTCATCAACTTCACATCATCTGCAAACAGGGACACTTCGGAGTCTATTCCTTCCGTCATGTCGTTCACAAACACCAGAAACAGCACCGGTCCTAGTACTGACCCCTGTGGAACCCCACTCGTCACCGGCGCCCACTCTGACACCTCGCCACGGACCATGACTCGCTGCTGTCTTCCTGACAGGTGTGTGTGTGTGTGTGTGTGTGTGTGTGTGTGTGTGTGTGTGTGTGTGTGTGTGTGTGTGTAAATGACGAAGGAAACCACCATACACAGTTTCAAGACTTGATATGACAGCTCAAGACGACAGAACAAGTGAACAGGTGAGTACAAAGGAATTAAATCTCACACACACACACTAAGCAGAGAGCCAGACACACTGAGCAGGCAGCCAGACACACACACTGAGCAGGCAGCCAGACACACACACACACACTAAGCAGGCAGCCAGACACACACACCTAAGCAGGCAGCCAGACACACACACTAAGCAGGCAACCAGACACACACACTAAGCAGGCAACCAGACACACACACTAAGCAGAGAGCCAGACACACTGAGCAGGCAGCCAGACACACACACTAAGCAGGCAACCAGACACACACACTAAGCAGGCAGCCAGACACACACACACTAAGCATGCAGCCAGACACACTAAGCAGACAGCCAGACACACACACTAAGCAGAGAGCCAGACACACACTGAGCATGCAGCCAGACACACACACTAAGCAGAGAGCCAGACACACACTAAGCATGCAGCCAGACACACACACTAAGCAGACAGCCAGACACACACACACTAAGCAGAGAGCCAGACACACACTAAGCATGCAGCCAGACACACACACTAAGCAGAGAGCCAGACACACACACTAAGCAGAGAGCCAGACACACACACTAAGCAGAGAGCCAGACACACACACTAAGCAGAGAGCCAGACACACACTGAGCAGACAGCCAGAGCCACTTTCCCAAGTCTTACTCTCTCTGGCCAGACACACTCACAGAGATCATAAAAGCCTTACTGCTGGCCGGCCTACCCACCTCCTACCTCAACCACCTGCCCCTCCTCCTCACAAGAATCTTGGAGCACCAGCTGGGAACCAAACATCAAAAACAGCAAACTTGACCCCGACTTTCTTAATTGCTTTCCAGAAAACTCCTCTAAACAAGAACTCATTAATCACTTCCGCCTTAAATCAAGGGCGTTAATAATCACTTCCGCCTTAAATCAAGGGCGTTAATAATCACTTCCGCCTTAAATCAAGGGCGTTAATAATCACTTCCGCCTTAAATCAAGGGCGTTAATAATCACTTCCGCCTTAAATCAAGGGCGTTAATAATCACTTCCGCCTTAAATCAAGAACTTTAAAGATCACTTCCGCTTTAAATCAAGAATGTTAAGGATTACTTCCGCCTTAAATCAAGGAGGTTCAAGATCACTTCCCAAGACGTTCAAGATCACTTCCCAAGACGTTCAAGATCACTTCCGCCTTAAGTAAAAAACGTAATGATCACTTCCACTTTAAATCAAGGACGTTAATGATCACTTCCGCCTTAAATCACTCGTAATTAAGACTGGCGAAATAGTAATGGAATGATTGCAAACACCTCACTGAAGAGCTGGGGGTCGAACCCACTGCTAAGCAAGGACTAAAAAAAAAACAATTAAATTCTCGAGGAAAAAAAAAATTATTCTTATTATAAAGCTGCAAATCCATTAATTTTTCGTCTAAACAATAATATATTTCACCACAACTTATAAAATATATATCCTTTTTCTTCTACATAACGAAAAAAAAAATCTTTACAATGGACAACGCCAGATATTTTTTATACCCAAAAAAATTCAGTCTTTCTACCGACAAATATTATTTCTTTGAACATAAAAATATAATTTCTTTGAATAGAAAAATAATGACAAAATTTACATTAACAATTTTTTTTAAATCTTAATACAAAAAAAAAATATGTGCGGAAAAAAAAACTCAGATTCTTGAGGAAAATCCCACGAAGAACATTGACACTTAACATGTGGTTGAAGGGGGTCGAGTCACAGCTCCTGGCCCCGCCGGAGTATACTTTTAGTACTTTGTATAGAAAAACTTTTAATGTGAGTGTGAGTATATATATATATATATATATATATATATATATATATATATATATATATATATATATATATATAAAAACCAATCCCTTCATTACTTATTCGATTCACAGAAATTAGGTCCAAGTTAATTATCATTAATTCCGTGGAGAACCCAAACATGTATGAGGGGAGGGGGAGGGGGAGAGGGAAGGAGGGGGAGAGGGGAGGGGAGAGAGAGAGAGAGAGAGAGAGAGAGAGAGAGAGAGAGAGAGAGAGAGAGAGAGAGCGGCCTGGCTTGGGTATTGTCAGTCCCATTCTACGTATCGGCACTAGTGCCTTCTCAATGGCCCTACTCCACCTTGCAAGCAGGAAGATAGAGAGAGAGAGACTAGAGATATGGAGGGAACGCGGAAAGATGAGACTGAAATGGAGGGAGAGATAGGAAGGGAGATAAAGGGAGAGAATGTGGACCGATGCACCCTGCACCACAGTAATTAACACCACAGTAATTAACACAAGGGACAGTCTGGCTGGTCAGTAGCAAGGGCAGTGACTGACCTGCCTACGACAACAGTCTGGCTGGTCAGTAGCCAGGGAAGTGACTGACCTGCCTACGACAACATTCTGGCTGGTCAGTAGCCAGGGCAGTGACTGACCTGCCTACAACAACAGTCTGGCTGGTCAGTAGCCAGGGAAGTGACTGACCTGCCTACAACAACAGTCTGGCTGGTCAGTAGCCAGGGAAGTGACTGACCTGCCTACAACAACAGTCTGGCTGGTTAGTAGCCAGATCAATGACTGACCTGCCTACAGCAACAGTCTGGCTGGTCAGTAGCCAGGGCAGTGACTGACCTGCCTACAACAACAGTCTGGCTGGTCAGTAGCCAGGGAAGTGACTGACCTGCCTACAACAACAGTCTGGCTGGTTAGTAGCCAGAGCAATGACTGACCTGCCTACAGCAACAGTCTGGCTGGTCAGTAGCCAGGGCAGTGATTGACCTGCCTACAACAACAGTCTGGTTGGCCTTACTGACTCACTCCAATGATCCAGGTTATCTACTCTAATTACTCTAAGCAGATGTAATTAAAGTAAATGATTAATAAACAATAAGGGTGAAGAGTCCATCAAGGGTGAAGAGTCCTTCAAAGGTGAAGAGTCCCACAAGGGTGAAGGACTCTTCATGCTTCATGCTGGTGAACTCTTGATCCTTGGTGCTGAAGGGCTCTTGATCCCAGTAATCGAGGCCACCTTTCCCTTGCATCATTCCTCGATACTTTCCATTTTCCAGACTCTGTATGACCCTTACGAGTTCAGCGCTTTCCCAGGGGACAAGGGAAAACCAGTGGCTGGAACAGTTCACAACCCACAATACCCTCCCTGGAACAGTTCACAACCCACAATACCCTCCCTGGAACAGTTCACAACCCACAATACCCTCCCTGGAACAGTTCACAACCCACAATAACCTCCCTGGAACAGTTCACAACCCACAATAACCTCCCTGGAACAGTTCACAACCCACACATACCCTCCCTGGAACAGTTCACAACCCACAATACCCTACCTGGAACAGTTCACAACCCACAATACCCTCCTGGAACAGTTCACAACCCACAATACCCTCCCTGGAACTGTTCACAACCCACAATACCCTCCCTGGAACAGTTCACAACCCACAATACCCTCCTGGAACAGTTCACAACCCACAATACCCTCCCTGGAACAGTTCACAACCCACAATACCCTCCCTGGAACAGTTCACAACCCACAATACCCTACCTAGAACAGCTCACAACCCACAATACCCTCCCTGGAACAGTTCACAACCCACAATGCCCTCCCTGGAACAGTTCACAACCCACAATACCCTCCCTGGAACAGTTCACAACCCACAATACCCTCCCTGGAACAGTTCACAACCCACAATACCCTCCCTGGAACAGTTCACAACCCACAATACCCTCCCTGGAACAGTTCACAACCCACAATACCCTACCTAGAACAGCTCACAACCCACAATACCCTCCCTGGAACAGTTCACAACCCACAATGCCCTCCCTGGAACAGTTCACAACCCACAATACCCTCCCTGGAACAGCTCACAACTCACAATACCCTCCCTGGAACAGTTCACAACCCACAATACCCTCCCTGGAACAGTTCACAACCCACAATACCATCCCTGGAACAGTTCACAACCCACAATACCCTCCCTGGAACAGTTCACAACCCACAATAACCTCCCTGGAACAGTTCACAACCCACAATAACCTCCCTGGAACAGTTCACAACCCACAATACCCTCCCTGGAACAGTTCACAACCCACAATACCCTACCTGGAACAGTTCACAACCCACAATACCCTCCCTGGAACAGTTCACAACCCACAATACCCTACCTAGAACAGCTCACAACCCACAATACCCTCCCTGGAACAGTTCACAACCCACAATACCCTCCCTGGAACAGTTCACAACCCACAATACCCTCCCTGGAACAGTTCACAACCCACAATACCCTCCCTGGAACAGTTCACAACCCACAATACCCTCCTGGAACAGTTCACAACCCACAATACCCTCCCTGGAACAGTTCACAACCCACAATACCCTCCTGAACAGTTCACAACCCACAATACCCTCCCTGGAACAGTTCACAACCCACAATACCCTCCCTGGAACAGTTCACAACCCACAATACCCTCCTGGAACAGCTCACAACTCACAATACCCTCCCTGGAACAGTTCACAACCCACAATACCCTCCCTGGAACAGTTCACAACCCACAATACCTCCCTGGAACAGTTCACAACCCACAATACCCTCCCTGGAACAGTTCACAACTCCAAATACCCTCCCTGGAACAGCTCACAACCCACAATACCCTCCCTGGAACAGTTCACAACCCACAATACCCTCCCTGGAACAGTTCACAACTCACAATACCTCCCTGGAACAGTTCACAACCCACAATACCCTCCCTGGAACAGTTCACAACTCAATACCCTCCCTGGAACAGTTCACAACCCACAATACCCTCCCTGGAACAGCTCACAACCCACAATACCCTCCCTGGAACAGTTCACAACTCACAATACCTCCCTGGAACAGTTCACAACCCACAATACCCTCCCTGGAACAGTTCACAACTCCCAATAACCCTCCCTGGAACAGTTCACAACCCACAATACCCTCCCTGGAACAGTTCACAACCCACAATACCCTCCCTGGAACAGTTCACAACCCACAATACCCTCCCTGGAACAGTTAACAACCCACAATACCCTCCCTGGAACAGTTCACAACCCACAATAGTCACATTACTGCATCATACATAAGGGAGGTGATTCAAGATCATTCATATCAAGATCATACGTATCAAGATTATACGTATCAAGATCATTCATATCTAGAGGATGATCCTTAACATTGAGAGGGTGCAGGTGATTACACTGGTCCAGCAAGCACATTCAACCAATTAACACATCAAATTCACCTCACTTGCTAATTGCCTAATTCAACTCAGGCAGTTGATCAATCAGACTGTTATTAATTAGCTGCAAAGACTATCACCTGCACTGGGGGGGGGGGAGTTAAGGGTCACTATCTAGGCGATTACCAGTAGTTAGTCGCTCGTAATTAATTCCCAGTGTATTAATATTTTTAATTTCAGGGGTCGTCGCCCCCTTCCCCTCCCCCGGTCAGGTCTCTTAAAATAAGGAAACATAACAGGAATAAGAACGATTAAGAAACATAACATCATAAAATAAGAACGATTAAGAAACATTACAGGAATAAGAACGATTAAGAAACAGAGAATGAATGTATACACTTTGCTAGCCTGCCTCTTCCACCTATCCTCTTCCACTGGTCTCTTCCACCTGCCTCTTCCACCTATCCTCTTCCACTGGTCTCTTCCACCTGTCTCTTCCACCTATCCTCTTCCACTGGTCTCTTCCAACTGTCTCTTCCACCTATCCTCTTCCACTTGTCTCTTCCACCTGTCTCTTCCACCTGCCTCTTCCACCTATCCTCTTCCACTTGTCTCTTCCACCTGTCTCTTCCACCTGCCTCTTCCACCTATCCTCTTCCACTGGTCTCTTCCAACTGCCTCTTCCACCTATCCTCTTCCACTGGTCTCTTCCACCTGCCTCTTCCACCTATCCTCTTCCACTTGTCTCTTCCACCTGTCTCTTCCACCTGCCTCTTCCACCTATCCTCTTCCACTGGTCTCTTCCACCTGCCTCTTCCACCTATCCTCTTCCACTGGTCTCTTCCACCTGCCTCTTCCACCTATCCTCTTCCACTGGTCTCTTCCACCTGCCTCTTCCACCTATCCTCTTCCACTGGTCTCTTCCACCTGCCTCTTCCACCTATCCTCTTCCACTTGTCTCTTGCACCTATCCTCTTCCACTGGTCTCTTCCACCTGCCTCTTCCACCTATCCTCTTCCACTGGTCTCTTCCACCTGCCTCTTCCACCTATCCTCTTCCACTGGTCTCTTCCACCTGCCTCTTCCACCTATCCTCTTCCACTGGTCTCTTCCACCTGCCTCTTCCACCTATCCTCTTCCACTGGTCTCTTCCACCTGCCTCTTCCACCTATCCTCTTCCACTGGTCTCTTCCACCTGCCTCTTCCACCTATCCTCTTCCACTTGTCTCTTCCACCTGTCTCTTCCACCTATCCTCTTCCACTGGTCTCTTCCACCTGCCTCTTCCACCTATCCTCTTCCACTGGTCTCTTCCACCTGCCTCTTCCACCTATCCTCTTCCACTGGTCTCTTCCACCTGCCTCTTCCACCTATCCTCTTCCACTGGTCTCTTCCACCTGCCTCTTCCACCTATCCTCTTCCACTGGTCTCTTCCACCTGTCTCTTCCACCTGCCTCTTCCACCTATCCTCTTCCACTGGTC
Organism: Cherax destructor; assembly: GCA_009830355.1. NCBI lineage: Eukaryota > Metazoa > Arthropoda > Malacostraca > Decapoda > Parastacidae > Cherax > Cherax destructor. Next base: position 175,978 of record WNWK01000601.1, on the reverse strand, counting down.
TCTTCCACCTGCCTCTTCCACCTATCCTCTTCCACTGGTCTCTTCCACCTGTCTCTTCCACCTATCCTCTTCCACTGGTCTCTTCCACCTATCCTCTTCCACCTATCCTCTTCCACCTGCCTCTTCCACCTATCCTCTTCCACCTATCCTCATCCACCTATCCTTCTTCTTCACCTATCCTCTTCCACCTATCCTCTTCCACCTGTCCTCTTCCACCTATTTCCTCTTCACCTATCCTCTTCACCTATCCTCTTCCACCTGCTCTCTTCCACCTATCCTCTTCCACCTAGTCCTCTTCCACCTATCCTCTTCCACCTCCTCTTCCACCTATCCTCTTCCACACCTGCTTCCACTCTCTTCCACCTATCCTCTTCCACCTATCCTTCCCTCTTCCACCTATCTCACTACTTCCACCTGCCTCTTCCACCTATCCTCTTCCACCTGCCTCTTCCACCTATCCTCTTCCACCTGCCTCTTCCACCTATCCTCTTCCACCTGCCTCTTCCACCTATCCTCTTCCACCTATCCTCTTCCACCTATCCTCTTCCACTGGTCTCTTCCACCTATCCTCTGCCACCTGCCTCTTACACCTATCCTCTGCCACCTGCCTCTTACACCTATCCTCTTCCACCTATCCTCTTCCACCTGCCTCTTCCACCTATCCTCTTCCACCTATCCTCTTCCACCTATCCTCTTCCACCTGCCTCTTCCACCTATCCTCTTCCACCTATCCTCTTCCACCTGCCTCTTCCACCTATCCTCTTCCACCTATCCTCTTCCACCTATCCTCTTCCACCTATCCTCTTCCACCTATCCTCTTCCACCTATCCTCTTCCACCTTTCCAACACTAACTTCTGCTCCACCTTAACCTCTTCTCATTCACCACTACCTCTTCCATTCCACATTTATTAAGTTTTATTTGAATTAACGAAAATATTCTGAGTGGGTAGAGATGGGCAGGTGATTAGCGGACGGAGGATCGAGCTTACTAACCCACACGGGGCTCCTACATAATGTACAAAATTGTGTACAAAATTACGAATGGATACACACACACACACACACACACTATATATCTATATATATATATATATATATATATATATATATATATATATATATATATATATATATATATATAATATATATATAATATATATATATTATATAGAAGTGGAAAAGAATCTTTCCTCCGTAAGCCATGCGTGTCGTATGAGGCGACTAAGATGCCGGGAGCAATGGGCTAGTAACCCCTTCTCCTGTACAAATCTACTAAAAACGAGAAGAAGAAAAACTTTATAAAATTGGGTTGTCTGAATGTGCGTGGATGTAGTGCGGATGATAAGAAAGAGATGATTGCCGATGTTATGAATGAAAAGAAGTTGGATGTCCTGGCCCTAAGCGAAACAAAGCTGAAGGGGTAGGCGAGTTTCAGTGGGGAGAAATAAATGGGATTAAGTCAGGAGTATCTGAGAGAGTTAGAGCTAAGGAAGGGGTAGCAATAATGTTGAAGGATCAGTTATGGAAGGAAAAGAGGGAATATAAATGTGTAAATTCAAGGATTATGTGGATTAAAATAAGGGTCGGATGCGAAAAGTGGGTCATAATAAGCGTGTATGCACCTGGAGAAGAGAGGAGTGTAGAGGAGGAGAGAGATTTTGGGAGATGTTAAGCGAATGTATAGGAACTTTTGAACCAAATGAGAGAGTAATTGTGGTAGGGGACCTAAATGCTAAAGTGGGAGAAACATGCAGAGAGGGTGTAGTAGGTAAGTTTGGGGTGCCAGGTGTAAATGATAATGGGAGCCCTTTGATTGAACTTTGTATAGAAAGGGGTTTAGTTATAGGTAATACATATTTTAAGAAAAAGAGGATAAATAAGTATACAAGATATGATGTAGGGCGTAATGACAGTAGTTTGTTTGACTATGTATTGGTAGATAAAAGACTGTTGAGTAGACTTCAGGATGTACATGTTTATAGAGGGCTACAGATATATCAGATCACTTTTTAGTTATAGCTACAGTGGGAGTAAAAGGTAGATGGGATACAAGGAAAATAGAATCAGTAAGTAAAGAGAGGTGAAGGTTTATAAACTAAAAGAGGAGGCAGTTAGGGTAAGATATAAACAACTATTGGAGGATAGATGGGCTAGTGAGAGTGTAGGAAATGGGGTCGAAAATGTATGGGGTAGATTTAAAAATGTAGTGTTAGAGTGTTCAGCAGAAGTTTGTGGTTACAGGCGAGTGGGTGCGGGAGGGAAGAGGAGCGATTGGTGGAATGATGATGTAAAGAGAGTAGTAAGGGAGAAAAAGTTAGCATATGAGAGGTTTTACAAAGTAGAAGTGATGCAAGGAGGGAAGAGTATATGGAGAGAAAAAGAGAGGTTAAAAGAGTGGTGAAGCAATGTAAAAGAGAGCAGATGAGAGAGTGGGTGAGATGTTATCAGCAAATTTTGTTGAAAATAAGAAAAAGTTTTGGAATGAGATTAATAAGTTGAGGAAGCCTAGAGAACAAATGGATTTGACAGTTAAAAATAGGAGAGGAGAGTTATTAAATGGAGAGTTAGAGGTATCGGGAAGATGGAGAGAATATTTTGAGGATTTGTTAAATGTTGATGAAGACAGGGAAGCTGTGATTTCGTGTGTAGGGCAAGGAGGAATAACATCTTGTAGGAGTGTGGAAGAGCCAGTTGTGGGTGTAGGGAAGTTCGTGAAGCAGTGGGTAGAATGAAAGGGGTAAGGCAGCTGGGATTGATGGGATAAAGATAGAAATGTTAAAAGCAGGTGGGGATATAATTTTGGAGTGGTTGGTGCTATTATTTAATAAATGTATGGAAGAGGGTAAGGTACCTAGGATTGGCAGAGAGGTGTATTGTTCCTTTGTATAAAGGCAAAGGGGACAAAAGAGAGTGCAAAAATTATAGGGGAATAAGTCTGTTGAGTGTACCTGGTAAAGTGTATGGTAGAGTTATTATTGAAAGAATTAAGAGTAAAACAGAAAGCAGGATAGCAGATGAACAAGGGGGCTTTAGGAAAGGTAGGGGGTGTGTAGACCAAGTGTTTACAGTGAAACATATAGGTGAACAGTATTTGGATAAGGGTAAAGATGTTTTTGTGGCATTTATGGATTTGGAAAAGGCGTATGATAGGGTAGATAGGGGGGCAATGTGGCAGATGTTGCAGGTGTATGGAATAGGAGGAAGGTTACTGAAAGCAGTGAAGAGTTTTTATGAGGATAGTGAGGCTCAGGTTAGAGTGTGTAGGAGGGAAGGGGACTATTTCCCAGTAAAAGTGGGCCTTAGACAAGGATGTGTGATGTCACCGTGGTTGTTCAATATATTTATAGATGGGGTTGTAAGAGAAGTGAATGCAAGGGTCTTGGCAAAAGGTGTTGGTCTAAAAGATAAAGAAGCAAATACAAAGTGGAGTTGTCACAGTTGCTTTTTGCTGATGACACTGTGCTTTTGGGAGATTCTGAAGAGAAGCTGCAGAGGTTGGTGGATGAATTTGGTAGGGTGTGTAAAAGAAGAAAATTGAAAGTGAATATAGGAAAGAGTAAGGTGATGAGGATAACAAAAAGAATAGGTGACGAAAGATTGGATATCAGATTGGAGGGAGAGAGTATGGAGGAGGTGAATGTATTCAGATATTTGGGAGTGGACATGTCGGCGGATGGGTCTATGAAGGATGAGGTGAATCATAGAATTGATGAGGGAAAAGGGTGAGTGGAGCACTTCGAGTCTGTGGAGACAAAGAACCTTGTCCATGGAAGTAAAGAGGGAATGTATGAGAGTATAGTTATACCAACGCTCTTATATGGGTGTGAAGCATGGGTGATGAATGTTGCAACGAGGAGAAGGCTGGAGGCAGTGGAGATGTCATGTCTGAGGTCAATGTGTGGTGTGAATATAATGCAGAGAATTCGGAGTTTGGAAATTAGGAGGAGGTGCGGGATTACCAAAACGATTGTCCAGAGAGCTGGAGGGGTTGTTGAGGTGGTTTGGACATGTAGAGAGAATGGAACGAGACAGAGTGACTTCGAGAGTGTATAAATCTGTAGTGGAGGGAAGGCGGGGTAGGGGTCGGCCTAGGAAAGGTTGGAGGGAGGGGTAAAGGAAGTTTTGTGTGCGAGGGCTTGGACTTCCAGCAAGCATGTGTGAGCGTATTTGATAGGAGTGAATGGAGGCATATGGTTTTTAATACTTGACGTGCTGTTGGAGTGTGAGCAAAGTAACATTTATGAAGGGATTCAGGGAAACCGGCAGGCCGGACTTGAGTTCTGGAGATGGGAAGTACAGTGCCGGCACTCTGAAGGAGGGGTGTTAATGTTGCAGTTTTATAACTGTAGTGTAAAGCACCCTTCTGGCAAGACAGTGATGGAGTGAATGATGATGAAAGTTTTTCTTTTTCGGGCCACCCTGCCTTGGTGGGAATCGGCCGATGTGTTAATAAAAAAAAAAAAAATATATATATATATATATAATATATATATATATATATAATATATATATATCCATTCGTACCAACACGGTCCGAGTTTTTCAATTACCTGGAGTATACCTGGTGGACCACGGCCTGATCAACCAGGCTGTTACTTTTGGCCAAAAGCTAAATAAAAAAAAAAAGAGGGGCAGACAATCGTAATCTTGCTAGAATTTAATAAATATTAATCTAACCAATCTAAGTTAAGCCTAGGTTGAATTAGGATTATTTTAATGCCAATAAAACATTCATTCTTTGAAGTTACTACTGATTTCTATTTACCATGAGAGTTTTCTAATTTCTTCACTCCTTATTCTCCACATAACATTCACAGCATAGACTGATATTTAACCAACAATACCGTGACTGGTACAATTCACAACCCACAATATCGTGACTGGCACAATTCACAACCCACAATATCGCGACTGGAACAATTCACAACCCACAATACCGTGACTGGAACAATTCACAACCCACAATACCGTGACTGGCACAATTCACAACCCACAATACCGCGACTGGAACAATTCACAACCCACAATACCGCGACTGGCACAATTCACAACCCACAATACCGTGACTGGAACAATTCACAACCCACAATACCGCGACTGGAACAATTCACAACCCACAATACCGTGACTGGTACAATTCACAACCCACAATACCGTGACTGGCACAATTCACAACCCACAGTACCGTGACTGGCACAATTCACAACCCACAATACCGTGACTGGTACAATTCACAACCCACAATACCGTGACTGGCACAATTCACAACCCACAATACCGTGACTGGCACAATTCACAACCCACAATACCGTGACTGGCACAATTCACAACCCACAATACCGTGACTGGAACAATTCACAACCCACAATACCGTGACTGGCACAATTCACAACCCACAATACCGTGACTGGCACAATTCACAACCCACAATACCGCGACTGGCACAATTCACAACCCACAATACCGTGACTGGAAAGCACCTTCACTGCGTCCAACTTCCTCCTCCTTGATGCAACATTCAAAGTCCACTCCTCACACCCATATGGTGAACTCTAGTGTATGTTTCTTTGTCTCCATTGATAAACCTTCTCTCCACACACTCATCAACAACACTCCAGACATATGTCGTCGATACTGATGATTTCCCCATTTGTTTCATAGTCCAATCTGACCGTAAAGTCACTTCCCAAATATCTAAATACATTCACTTCCTCCATACTCCCTCACTCCAATCAGAGAGAGAGAGAGAGAGAGAGAGAGAGAGAGATATTTGCTATGCTAACCTCACCTATTTTGATAGTAGCTACAGTTACACAGTAAGATATTCACTTTCGGTAGATAACCTCTGTTATTTTTCAAATATACGCTCTCTCGCTCTCTCTCTCTCTCTCTCTCTCTCTCTCTCTCTCTCTCAACACGGTTTTACAAGGTTATGTTTAGGGTTCCTAACTTTATTTACAAGCTAAGAGCTGTTACACCATCATTCTCTCTCTCTCTCTCTCTCTCTCTCTCCCCTCCCTCCCAAAGCTCTGTGTCTACATAAAACACAAGATATTTGGGGAAAAAAATCCGGCTCTCCTTCCCCCATAAAAAATAAAAAAGATTTAACTCCCAGTGTTGGAATTTACGATTAATTCCTAATACCGTAAAAACGCCAGGCAACCGGGAGGGGAGGGGTGGGGAGGAGGGGGGATTTGAGATTTATGGCAAGGGGAGAGGAGGAGGGGAAGGCACCAGAAGATACCAAGGATCTAAGTACAGGTTATGTACAGGTTATCACGTTCAAGTTATTAACGAGTATATACATTACACCTCTCGGTGCATATAGACATACACAACTCTGTGTATGGACACTGACACACACACGCATAGACAGATACACAGACACACACACACACACACACAATCTTTTGATACAAAACTAGATAGACACCTCTCGGCACATGTATACACTAAGGAATACACACTTCACGGTGTATATAACTTTACAAGATGTTTCGCCCACTCCATGAGGGGTGACAGAGAACACTAGTCTGATAGGCAACGCTCTCGCCTCACACACTGAGGGTCCGTGGTACGATCCCCGGCACGGGTGGAAACACTGGGCGTGTTTCCTTACACCTGTTATCCCGTTCACCTAGCAGGCAAGTAGGTACCTGGGTGTTAGTCGACTGGCGTGGGTCGCACCCCGGGGGACAAGATTTAAAGAAAACAATGGAAATAAGACTAAGTACTTCGATGACGCACTGACTTTCTTGGGTTATCCTGGGTGGCTAACCCTCCGGGGTTAAAAATACGAACAAAATCTTAGCTCTGTGTGTGTGTGTGTGTGTGTGTGTGTGTGTGTGTGTGTGTGTGTGTGTGTGTGTGTGTGTGTGTGTGTGTGTGTGTGCGTGCGTGTATGTGTGTGTGTGACATAACAGAGATACTGGGTGGCGAATATTACCTGTGGAGGAAATCAGAAAAAAATTGCAACAAAGGTCAGTAAATCCATTAATGGAACTCTCATCAAAACAACATTTTTTCCCAACGATCCAGACACGCCGTACTGAAGGAGAGGGGAGGGGGTGAGAGGGAAGGGGGTGAGAGGGGAGGGGTGAGAGGGAAGTGAGAGAGGGTGTAACAGTGACTGTTACACTGTGAAAGTGACTCCTGAAGTGATGATAAATTTACAGACACAAGGTCGACCTATATTAGTAATGCTATAAAAAAAAACTAATTTACAACTAAACTAAAAAATATTTGCTTTAACATAACTATAAAGAAGAGCTTGTAAACAATAATAATAATACTAGAACACTCAATCCCGGCAACATTATTTATTACTTCTGTAGTTACAAGTCAACATAATACAGCACAAATACAGCAATACGTATTTGTTAAAAAAAATACACAAACGTATTTGCAAATCATCAAGGCTACTGTCAATGACATTAATCAGATCCAGTGTAAACAACAACACTGGGAGCTAACACGCTGTCAGTGTAAACAACAACACTGGGAGCTAACACGCTGTCAGTGTAAACAACAACACTGGGAGCTAACACGCTGTCAGTGTAAACAACAACACTGGGAGCTAACACGCTGTCAGTGTAAACAACAACACTGGGAGCTAACACGCTGTCAGTGTAAACAACAACACTGGGAGCTAACACGCTGTCAGTGTAAACAACAACACTGGGAGCTAACACGCTGTCAGTGTAAACAACAACACTGGGAGCTAACACGCTGTCAGTGTAAACAACAACACTGGGAGCTAACACACTGTCAGTGTAAACAACAACACTGGGAGCTAACACGCTGTCAGTGTAAACAACAACACTGGGAGCTAACACGCTGTCAGTGTAAACAACAACACTGGGAGCTAACACGCTGTCAGTGTAAACAACAACACTGGGAGCTAACACGCTGTCAGTTAACACAACACTGGGAGCTAACACCTGTCAGTGTAAACAACAACACTGGGAGCTAACACGCTGTCAGTGTAAACAACAACACTGGGAGCTAACACGCTGTCAGTGTAAACAACACTGGGAGCTAACACACTGTCAGTCATCACTTAGAGTGATAACTACCAACACCACCTACAACAACTTACACTTACACATCTCACACACACACATACACATACATACATACACACACACACACACACACACACAGTATACGTCGTGCCGAATAAAAATTTGTCCGCTAAAATCAGTCTGAACACACTGAAAGAAAAATACGTATCACTGATTTTTATTAATATTAAAACAGATTTACACTGATCTGGGACTTATTTAGCAAAACTGGCCCAAAATAAAGCATCAGAGCCAGGATAAATGAGACCTCTAAGGTCAGTTTGGTGCAAACTTAATTTCGCTTTGACTCCACGTTAAGTGAAAAATACATCTAAGAAAAACTCTGGAAAGTTAAGACTTTTAGGACAGTTCTGCCAAACTGATTAATTTGCATATATATAGTTCAGACCGGGTTGGGCATGGGAACGCAGGATCGAGTCCTGGCCAAGCCGCAGTTCTGTTAATGATTCAAAATCACTTGTTTCGTGATTTGGTCCAATGGATATTATATATATACATATATATATATATGTCGTGCCGATTAGGTAAAACTGGTCAATTAGCAAGAACTCATCTAAAATTAAGTCCTTTCTAAAATTTTCTCTTATACTACGTTTAAAGATATATTTTTTTCATTTATGTTAATGTAAGAATTTATAATTTTGTACCAAGAGAAACTTTGAAAACCTACCTAACCTTATTACAACAAGCGCAATTTAATTTAGCCTAACCCAACTAAATATATTTTAGATACGTTAACATTAATTTAATAATAAACAAACACAATGAAATATATTTTTTTCGTTATGTTCAGAATGATTTTGGCGAAATTATTGCATACACAAATTTTCACTTGTCTTATATGGCAAGGTGAGCGTTGCTATTTAAGCCAAAATCGCAAGTTTTACTAATCGGCGACATATATATATAATTATATATATATATATATATATATATATATATATATATATATATATATATATATATATATATATATATATATATATATATATATATATATATAAATGGCTCGAAAAGAGCCATAAAACAAACACTGAATGTATGAAGGAGTGGAGAGAGATATAGATAGATAGATAGAGAGAAAGAGAGAGAGACAGAGAGACCAAACACACACAACTTTAACTTTAAAAAACTCAAGACCACAACTTTTTAATTATAAACAGACAGTAGGGCAGGGAAAGTCGACCCTCAGAGAAATAATTACAGGTAAGGGAAATAAATTCAAGCAAGGGGGGGGGGAGGAAATAAAGTTCATGCAAGGGGAATAAATTCAAAGGGAAAATAAGTTTAAGGTGAATAAATTCAGGGGAAATAATTTCAAGGGAAATAAATTCAAGATAGGGGGAAAATAAATTCAGGTAAGGGAAGACTAAAGTCAGTTGGAATAAATTCAGATGAAGTGGGAATATTCCCGGCAACAAAGAGGACAGTAAAGTGGACGACAATAAAGAAAACACAACTCTTCTTCCTGATCCCCACCAAATAATCTTACTAATTTCTGCTGACCCAGGACACGCACTGAAGATCCTGCTTATTGTTAAACCTGACATTATTGTTAATTATAAATCAAAATGAGAATAGTTTATTGAAAACAGAAACCATTTTTTTGTACTTGTCCACCATAAAAATATTTTATTATATTATTACTGATATTATTATTTAAAGTGCTAAACCACTGGGTCATTCAACGACTACGAGTGGTGGAGGCTCGATTCTCCGTCTATTAATCGTGAGAGAAGCGTTATTCTAAAGAGAGAGAGAGAGAGAGAGAGAGAGAGAGAGAGAAAGCAGCCCCACCAGAAATAAAATAAAATAGAAAGTAATATTTATTTTCTGTCCGAGTGTGAGTGAAGGTCCGTGCCTGGCCTGGCCCTCCAGGATCCTCCTCCCTAATGGATTAAAATGAACCAACCCGCATTGCCAAACTCTTTTTCCCCAGAGAGAGAGAGAGAGAGAGAGAGAGAGAGAGAGAGAGAGAGAGAGAGATTCTCTGGATCAAGAATCCTTCAACAGCATTAAGGCTAGGAGTAGGATTGAAGGAGCAGGGCATGTCAGCCAGTGAACGTGTACGAGTGTCAGCCAGTGAACGTGTACGAGTGTCAGCCAGTGAACGTGTACGAGTGTCAGCCAGAGAACGTGTACAAGTGTCAGCCAGTGAACGTGTACGAGTGTCAGCCAGTGAACGTGTACAAGTGTCAGCCAGTGAACGTGTACAAGTGTCAGCCAGTGAACGTGTACGAGTGTCAGCCAGTGAACGTGTACGAGTGTCAGCCAGTGAACGTGTACAAGTGTCAGCCAGTGAACGTGTACAAGTGTCAGCCAGTGAACGTTTACGAGTGTCAGCAGTGAACGTGTACAAGTGTCAGCCAGTGAACGTGTACGAGTGTCAGCCAGTGAACGTGTACAAGTGTCAGCCAGTGAACGTGTACGAGTGTCAGCCAGTGAACGTGTACGAGTGTCAGCCAGTGAACGTGTACGAGTGTCAGCCAGTGAACGTGTACGAGTGTCAGCCAGTGAACGTGTACGAGTGTCAGCCAGTGAACGTGTACAAGTGTCAGCCAGTGAACGTGTACAAGTGTCAGCCAGTGAACGTGTACGAGTGTCAGCCAGTGAACGTGTACGAGTGTCAGCCAGTGAACGTGTACAAGTGTCAGCCAGTGAACGTGTACAAGTGTCAGCCAGTGAACGTGTACGAGTGTCAGCCAGTGAACGTGTACGAGTGTCAGCCAGTGAACGTGTACGCGTGTCAGCCAGTGAACGTGTACGAGTGTCAGCCAGTGAACGTGTACGAGTGTCAGCCAGTGAACGTGTACGAGTGTCAGCCAGTGAACGTGTACGAGTGTCAGCCAGTGAACTGTACAGTGTCAGCCAGTGAACGTGTACGAGTGTCAGCCAGTGAACGTGTACGAATGTCAGCCAGTGAACGTGTACAAGTGCCTGGCCACAGAAGCAACAAGTCTGGTTGAAATACTGCAAGAGGTTGTCACCTTTACAGCCTCATCTATTTGTGGCTGCAGGGGTCGAGTCACAGCTCCTGGCCCCGCTTCTTTGCCAGTCGCTACTGGTTCCACTCCCTGCTCCATGAGCTTTATCGTACCTGTTTGTAGCATGCAAAGAGTATGTTACAATTTATTCGGCCTATGTCACACTCCCATATAGGCTGCCTCCCAACCAGCGAACCGGGTGCTAAGGGCTTAAAAATCAATAGGGTAACCGTCGTTAAATCAGTACCTTGGTTCACTGACCAATCACAGGAGTATACCTGGTGGACCAGGGCCTGATCAACCAGGCTGTTACTTTAAAAAAAAAAAAGGAAGACAATCGTAATCTTGCTAGAATTTAATAAATATTAATCTAACCAATCTAAGTTAAGCCTAGGTTGAATTATGATTATTTATTGCTGAAGCAACGTCGTTCACTTGAGGTAAGCATTGGCAGACTTGCCTACCTGCTGGTTAAGTAAGGTACACTCTCTCTCTGGCTTCTGCTTTGCCATCTGTAACCGTGTACACTTATTCTATTTGTACATATTGTACATACCTGTATATAGTGGGTGGAGGCAAAATATACATTATAGTCTACTGCTGAGTTTGTTTGCTCCAATTCCCATTACGACCAGGTCTCACTGGCCAATCATTACCTGTGTTCGTAATACACTCTTAAAGCTCTGTATGGTTCCTGCCTCCACTACATCCCTCTCCACATTATTCCACTTCCTGACAACTCTGTGACGGAAGAAATACTTCCTAACATCCCTGACTCATCTGAGTCTTAAACTTCCAATTGTTTCCCCTTGTTGCTTTACTTGATTTTAAAGATTTAAGTTATTTTACCTAGTTTTATCAAGTTACGATAAAGCTAAAGCTTTATCATAACTGGTAGCGCACTCAGCTTCTCTCCTCTCCTCCTCTTCTTAATCTTCTTCTCTTCTCCCTCTCATGTGATACTTTTCTCTTCTCCTTCCCTTCATCTGCTTCTCTCCTCCTCTTATCTCATGTGCTTCTCTTCTCCTCTTCTCATGTGCTTCTATTCTCCTCCTCACCTCCTCTCTTCTCCTCACCCTCTTTCTCTTGTCCCCTCCTCTCTTCTCCTCTTCCCCTCCTCTCTTCTCCTCTTCCCCTCCTCTCTTCTCCTCCTCCCCTCCTCTCTTCTCTTCTCCTACAGTAAAATCCACTTAGACATTCTTTAAGCAAACAAAATTAGAAGCTGGAAATCTCTTCTCCCAAAAAACATTTTTCTGAAGTAATCTCTGAAGAGGCACTTGAAGAGATGCACTTCATTTGCTTGTATTGCCTCTCACACTGTTCTTCACCACCATCACACACCACGTACAAAGACACCGTAATTAACACCAAGACAGTCCAAAATGACAAATAGCTTACCATCTCTGGCTTTTATTATATTTTCTTCCTCCTTGCTTCTTATTCTCCTCTCCCACTTCCCTGCTCTATCTCGTCATATCTTCCGCCTCCCTTCTTCCTCTTATCGTATTCTCTCCCTCCTCCCCTGTATCTTATTATACTCTATTCCTCCTATATTTCCTCTCTCAATTTCTCTCATCACATTCTCTTTCTCCTCATTTTTGTCCCTCTATCTTTAAATCATTCCCACATCTTTACGACGCAATCCTTTCTCCATTAGCCAGTGAAGGAGAGGGAGGAGAGGGAGAGGGGAGAGGGAAAAGAGGTCACTTCATGACCTCCCAAAATCTGGCAGTGTTACGGTCAGCAATTTGGTGGCAGTCACTTGCTTTTAGAAACCTGACTCAACACACGTTACTAAGTTTGTCTCGAGTGATACCATAATGGTATAGCCACAAACACAGGAATCTTTTGGGGAGGCTGGCGAGGAGGAGCCAGTGTACAGCGTGAGGTGGAGTAGTGATTGTGGTGGAGCAGTGATTGTGGTGTAGTGATGATGGAGCAGTGATTGTGGTGTAGTAGTGATGGCGGAGGGAACAGTGATGAGGATGTAGGGTATACCTGGAGTATACCTGGAGAGGGTTTCGGGGGTCAACGCCCCCGCGGCCCGGTCTGTGACCAGGGTGTAGTGATGTTTGACATACCAGGTATGGCAGACGTCAGACACACAAACAACGTGTCTGAGATGTGTACATACACCCAGGGAGGTACTAACATTCTGCCAAATGAGTCTGAAACGGAAGCCTATTAAACGTTTTGCACTCTGGCAGGATTGCTACTCTTCTCTCACGAACACGTAAGATAATGTGCAAATCTTACAAGCTTCTACTGACATTCAGTAGCCAACTTGTACATGAATGGTACACAGTACTGACACGCTGAAGAATTATACATGTGCAATATCTGGGTATCTTTATTGTAGACGTTTCGCCCTCCAGTGGCTTTATCAGTACAAGGACATAGTGTGAAGACTGTAGAAGTATATACTTTTAAAAGATGAGGTAATCAGTCTTTTCAAAACTACGGTGCTCTTCAACTCCAAAACTGAGGGACTGATTACCCCATCTTTTGTATGCAGTTCTACAGTCTTCACATTATGTCCTTGTATCGTATTGATGAAGCCACTGGAGGGCGAAACGTCTACAAATAAAAGATACCCAGATGCTGCACAGTAGATATCTTACTGTTGCCAAATATTTTTGTTATTTTTGAACTATTACCTTCAGAGGTTCGGAGGACAGGTGTGAGAACGAGACGCGGGGGTGATGGCTCCCACAATTATTAACGAAGATAAACAAGAGTCAAGACACGTACAGCAAGAATAAGGCAATACGAAAAAAACAATCCACTCGTAGTGTGAGAGAGAATAATAAAATGTCATCCACTGGTAAGATAGGATAGTACGTGCTTTAACAGGAAGCAAGATATCTCTCTCTCTCTCTCTCTCTCTCTCTCTCTCTCTCACACACACACACACAAACGTACACAGCAGGCCAAGTGTCTACTGATAAGCGCCTTTGACAACTGAAAACTAATTACACAAAGAAGACAAAGAGTATAATTTTCCGTACATAAATTTATACTTAAAAGGTTCAACTCATAATAAAGAAACGCTAATGACTATAGAAACCATTCTATTTACGAAGGAAAATATTAGCACGGAGAAAGGGGGAGAGAATTACACAACAACAACAACGCCCTCTTTACGAAAACATCATTTCCCTATTAACACTAACCTCAAACACTGCAAACGCAACTCTCCAAGGCTTAACCTGCTTACAATCACCACCATTACAACCACCGTTACCACAACTACTACCCTTCAGGTACACAAGAGTAATGGATATAGTTAACTTATCTCCTTGAGAGCTGAGATAAACAACAACTGTGATCCAATAACAAGTCTTTAGCCTCTCCAGAACTGTGAGATCCAATAACAAGAGTCTTTAACCTCTCCAGAACTGTGTGATCCAATAACAAGAGTCTTTAACCTCTCCAGAACTGTGTGATCCAATAACAAGAGTCTTTAGCCTCTCCAGAACTGTGAGATCCAATAACAAGAGTCTTTAACCTCTCCAGAACTGTGTGATCCAATAACAAGAGTCTTTAACCTCTCCAGAACTGTGTGATCCAATAACAAGAGTCTTTAACCTCTCCAGAACTGTGTGATCCAATAACAAGTCTTTAGCCTCTCCAGAACTGTGTGATCCAATAACAAGTCTTTAGCCTCTACAGAACTGTGTGATCCAATAACAAGTCTTTAGCCTCTACAGAACTGTGTGATCCAATAACAAGACTTTATCCTCTACAGAACTGTGTGATCCAATAACAAGGGCATTAATCTCTCCAGAACTACTGTGATCCAATAACAAGAACCTTAAATCTCTCCAGAACTACTGTGATCCAATAACAAGGGCCTTAATCTCTCCAGAACTACTGTGATCCAATAACAAGAACCTTAAATCTCTCCAGAACTACTATGATCCAATAACAAGAACCTTAAATCTCTCCAGAACTACTGTGATCCAATAACAAGAACCTTAAATCTCTCCAGAACTACTGTGATCCAATAACAAGAACCTTAAATCTCTCCAGAACTACTGTGATCCAATAACAAGAACCTTAAATCTCTCCAGAACTACTATGATCCAATAACAAGAACCTTAAATCTCTCCAGAACTACTGTGATCCAATAACAAGAACCTCTCTCCAGAACTACTGTGATCCAATAAAGGCTTTTTCCCTCACCAATCACAAGTGCAAGAAATTTAAAAAAAAAAAAAAAGTGGTCCCTGTTGATAAAGAGGGAGAGGCAAGACACACTGAACTACAGGAAGGTATCTCTGGCATGCGAGGTATTCATTACAGAGAACCTGCTGGAATTCCAGGACAAGTCACAGAGATAAAACAAGAAAGGCAGAGCTGGGTGGGCTGCATCTTCTTGGACTGCACGAAAGAATCTGATGCAGTACCACAGCAGAGATTAGTTCAGAAACAATCAGGGTTAAAAGGCAGAGTGCTCCAGCAGGTGAGTGCCTGGCTGACAGAAGGCAGGGAGTAACAGCAAGGGATGAGACATAAGAGAGTAATGAGTGGAGTTCCGCAAGGAACTACCTGGAGGGTGTTCAGGGGGTCACCGCGCCCTCGACCCAGTCCATGACCAGGCCTCCCGGTAAATTAGGGCCTGATCAACCAAGTTGTTACTGCTGGTTGTTACTGAAAAATAAAATTATATACCTTTGATGAGTTTCGAGAGTCTTTCTACTCCCGGAGTCTGGCCATATGTAATGATGAACTTCATGGAGACCTCAACAAACTAGATATGGTCAAACAAGTGGCTTTTCGAGTTCAACCCGAAAAAATACAAGGATATGCAAGATGTAGAAAGACCGGATGCAGAGTACAGCATGGGTGGAGAGAAGTTGCAAATATCAGAGAGTGATAGTACCTGGAGTGACTAACACCAAACACAACCAGAAAACAAACCGTATAACAACAAAATTTGCAAGATTAGCAAACATCAGAATTAGCATTCGGGAACGTGAATGAAGAATCCTTCAGAACCCTATATAAGACATATGCTAGGCCAATCATTGAGTATGCAGCTCCAGCATGGAGCCCACAACTGACCAAACACAGTAAAAGATAAAAAAAAATCCAAAGGTTTGCAACCAGACTAGCATTAGAACTGAGAGATGAACTATGAGAAAATGCTGAAGGAACTGAACCTGACAGCCTTAGTGAGGACGAGAGACATGATTACGACATACAAAATTTTAAAGAGAATTGATACGGCAGATAAGGACAGTCTGAACTAAGAGGACCAAGATCAAGGGGACACATGTGGAAACTGAAGACGCAGATAAATCATATGAATGTCAGGAATTATTCCTTTAGTCTCAGGGCGGCTGAAGAGTGGGATAGCTTGAATGAGGCAGTGGAGGAGGCAAACTCAATACACAGCTTCAAGAGTATATATGATAAAGTCCAGAAGTCACTGAAGCTGATTAGTCTAGGAGAGTCCAAGAGCTGAGTATCGACCCCTGCAAACAGAATTCGGTGAGTACAACTCAGACTCGACCTCTGCAACCACAAATAGATGAAAACACACACACACCTCGCTCAAGGAAAAGGATCTTGGGGTGAGTATAATACCGAACACATCTCCTGAGACGCACATCAACCAAATAATTGCTGCAGCATATGGGCGCCTGGCAAACCTAAGAATAGCGTTCCGATACCTCAGTAAGGAATCGTTCAAGAATTTGTACACAGTGTACGTCAGGCCTATAGTGGAGTATGCAACACCAGTGTGGAACCCACACCTGCTCAGGCACGTCAAGAAATTAGATAAAGTGCAAAGGTTTGCAACAAGACTAGTTCCAGACTTAAGGGGAATGTCCTACGAAGAAAGATTAAGGAAAATCGGACTGGCGACACTGGAGGACAGGAGGGTCAGAGGAGACATGATAACGACATACAAAATACTGCGAGGAATTGACAAGGTGGACAGAGACAGGATGTCTCTGGATCTGAGTCAAAGGGATGTTAGGAAGTATTTTTTTTAGTCAGAGTTGTCAGGAAGTGGAATAGTCTGGCAAGTGATGTAGTGGAGGCACTAACCATACATAGTTTTAAGACGAGGTATGATAAAGCTCATGGAGCAGGGAGAGAGAACCTAGTAGCGATCAGTGAAGAGGCGGGGCCAGGAGCTATGAATCGACCCCTGCAACCACAAATAGGTGAGCACCCACCCACACTTACACCCACACATACATACACCCACACACAGCCTCCCTAAATCGTTAACAAGGCATACCTTCAACAGAAATTAATCTCCCTCAACATTAATTAGATCTTCGAGTTATATATATATATATATATATATATATATATTTTATATATATATATATATATATATATATATATATATATATATATACACAAGCAGTTTGTATGTGTGTATACATACAAAGGAAAGGTCAATAAATGTTAATGTGATTTAATACCTGGATAGATGGCGCTGGGATACATACGTTCATTGAACCGTTTCTGCATCGTCATTAGTGTAGAAGAGGGGAGTGGAAGAAAGGGGAAGAGGAAAAGGGGGAATAGTTAAAAGGGGAAGAAGAGAAAGGGGAAGAAGGGGGAAAGGGGGGAAGAAGGGGAAAAGGGGGAAGAGGGGAGGGGGAGAAGGGGGAAGAAGAGAAGGGGGAAGAAGAGAAGGGGGAAGAAGAGAAGGGGAAGAAGGAATGTTATAAAGTATATGTTTACCATACTCTCCGCCCGCCCCTGTTCATCTAGCAGGAAATTGGTACCTGTGTGTTAGGTTAAAGTTATGATCTGTGTCCTGGTAGTGGTGGTAATGTTGGTAGTGGTGGTAATGTTGGTAGTGGTGGTAATGTTGGTAGTAGTGGTGGTTATGTTGGTAGTAGTGGTGGTTATGTTGGTAGTGGTGGTAATGTTGGTAGTGGTGGTAATGTTGGTAGTGGTGGTAATGTTGGTAGTAGTGGTGGTTATGTTGGTAGTGGTGGTAATGTTGGTTGTGGTGGTAATGTTGGTAGTGGTGGTAATGTTGGTTGTGGTGGTAATGTTGGTAGTAGTGGTGGTTATGATGGTAGTGGTGGTAATGTTGGTTGCGGTGGTAATGTTGGTAGTGGTGGTAATGTTGGTAGTGGTGGTAATGTTGGTAGTAGTGGTGGTTATGTTGGTAGTGGTGGTAATGTTGGTAGTGGTGGTAATGTTGGTAGTGGTGGTAATGTTGGTAGTAGTAGTGGTTATGTTGGTAGTGGTGGTAATGTTGGTTGCGGTGGTAATGTTGGTAGTGGTGGTAATGTTGGTAGTAGTGGTGGTTATGTTGGTAGTGGTGGTAATGTTGGTAGTGGTGGTAATGTTGGTTGTGGTGGTAATGTTGGTAGTAGTGGTGGTTATGTTGGTAGTAGTGGTGGTTATGTTGGTAGTGGTGGTAATGTTGGTAGTGGTGGTAATGTTGGTAGTAGTGTTGGTTATGTTGGTAGTGGTGGTTATGTTGGTAGTGGTGGTAATGTTGGTTGTGGTGGTAATGTTGGTTGTGGTGGTAATGTTGGTAGTGGTGGTAATGTTGGTAGTAGTGGTGGTTATGTTGGTAGTGGTGGTAATGTTGGTTGTGGTGGTAATGTTGGTAGTGGTGGTAATGTTGGTTGTGGTGGTAATGTTGGTAGTGGGGGTAATGTTGGTAGTGGTGGTAATGTTGGTAGTGGTGGTAATGTTGGTAGTGGTGGTAATGTTGGTAGTGGTGGTAATGTTGGTAGTGGTGGTAATGTTGGTAGTAGTGGTAATGTTGGTAATGTTGGTAGTGGTGGTAATGTTGGTAGTGGTGGTAATGTTGGTAGTGGTGGTAATGTTGGTAGTGGTGGTAATGTTGGTAGTGGTGGTAATGTTGGTAGTGGTGGTAATGTTGGTAGTGGTGGTAATGTTGGTAGTGGTGGTAATGTTGGTAGTGGTGGTAATGTTGGTTGTGGTGGTAATGTTGGTAGTGTTAGTTGTGAAAGTAGCAGTACTGGTGGTGGTGGTAGTGGCTGTAGTAGTGGTAGTGTTAGTAGTGGTAGTGTTAGTAGTAATAGTGGTAGTAGTAATAGTGGTGGTGTATGTTTTAAAGAGCCGAGGTTGGGTAACAGCTCTTGCCATCTAAGCAAAATAAAATTAAAGAAAATTAACTCCATTATAGAATCCACCAATCAAAATGCAGTGGAAGGACTTCCTCTTACCTGATTGGCCAATTCTGGAATGTCATTAACAAATCATTAACTAAACACAAAAATAATCCGAGTGAGCAGCTCGACCAGACATTTTGTGAGCAAATGTTCAAAAATAACCATTTAAATGCTCACAGATTAAGCATTTAAATGCTCATGTAAAAAATATTTACTTACATAAGCATTTAAATGTTCACAGAATCAGCATTTAAATACTCACAGCATCAGCATTTAAATGTTCACAGAATCAGCATTTAAATGCTCACGTGATCAGCATTTTATTAATGGTGAACTCTGGCTTCCAGCAACGTCAATGTTGTAACTCAACAAATATTACAACAACTGGATTGGGAAAGGAGTGGAAGAGTTAAAGTGGAGTGGAGGGGTTGAAGTGGAGTGTGT
Source organism: Cherax destructor (assembly GCA_009830355.1). Classification (NCBI taxonomy): domain Eukaryota; kingdom Metazoa; phylum Arthropoda; class Malacostraca; order Decapoda; family Parastacidae; genus Cherax; species Cherax destructor. Next base: position 156,336 of record WNWK01000601.1, on the reverse strand, counting down.
TGTGTGTACATATACAGTACATGCTGTGATGGTACACATGTGTATTGTGTGTACATATACAGTACATGCTGTGATGGTACACATGTGTATTGTGTGTACATATACAGTACATGCTGTGATGGTACACATGTGTATTGTGTGTACATATACAGTACATGCTGTGATGGTACACATGTGTATTGTGTGTACATATACAGTACATGCTGTGATGGTACACATGTGTATTGTGTGTACATATACAGTACATGCTGTGATGGTACACATGTGTATTGTGTGTACATATACAGTACATGCTGTGATGGTACACATGTGTATTGTGTGTACATATACAGTACATGCTGTGATGGTACACATGTGTGTCTTACTACGACTGTTATTTGGTCCACCTGTGTGTATTCGCAGTTAAGTCTGGTGAGCACCTAGCCTGCAACACCACCTGACAACCTCCCCACACCACCTGACAACCTCCCCACACCACCTGACAACCTCCCCACACCACTTACAACCTCCCCACACCACCTGACAACCTCATCACACCACTTACAACCTCCACACACCCCTGACAACATCCCCACACCCCTGACAACCTCCACACACCATTTACAACCTCCCCACCTCTGACAACCTCCCCACACACCTGACAACCTCCATACACCCCTGACAACCTCCCTCAAACCACGTACAACCTGTACACACCCCTGACCTCCCCCACACCATTTACAACCTCCACGCACCCCTGACAACCTCCCCACACCCCTGACAACCTCCACACACCACTTGCACCCTCCCCCTTACAACCTCCACACACCCCTGACAACTTCCCCACACCCCTGACAACCTCCACACACACCTGACAACCTCCACACACCACTTACAACCTCCACACCCCTGACAACCTCACGACACCACTTACAACCTCCCTATACCACCTGACAACCTCAGCACACTAATTACAACCTCCCACACACCCCTGACAACCTCAGCACACCACTTACAACCTCCCACACACCTGACAACCTCATCACACCACTTACAATCTCCACACACCCCTGACAACCTCCCCACACCCCTGACAACCTCCCCACACCACCTGACAACATCCTCACACCACTTACAACCTCCACACACCCCTGACAACCTCCCCACACCACGTACAACCTCCACACACCCCTGACAACCTCCCCATACCACTTACAACCTCCCCACATCTCTGACAACCTCCCCACACCACTTACAACTTCCCCACACCCCTGACAACCTGTTCACACCACTTACAACCTCCACACACCCCTGACAACCTCTCTCACACCACGTACAACCTCTACACACCTCTGACCTCCCCCACACCATTTACAATCTCCACACACCCCTGACAACCTTCCCACACCATTTACAACCTCCACACACCACTTGCAACCTCCACAAACCCCTGACAACCTCCCCACACCACTTACAACCTCCACACACCCCTGACAACTTCCCCACACCCGACAACCTCCACACACCCCTGACAATCTCTCCACACCTCTGACAACCTCCAAACACCCCTGACAACCTCCCCACACCACTTACAACCTCCACACACCCCTGACAACCTCTGCACACCCCTGACAACCTCCGCACACCCTTGACAACCTCCCCAATACAAATGACAACCTTCCAACACCACTGACAACCTCCCCACACCCCTGACAACCTCAATACACCTGACATGTATGAATAAGTGGCAGAGGGAAAACTCATACACAGTTTTGAGAGTAGGCATGACAGGAGACCAAAGACAGGAACTAACGCCTTAGGATGAAAGTTAGAGTCGGGACCAAGAACTATGACTCGCCCCTTTGCCAACATAATTCTGAGAGTACACACAACGGCGCAAGCAAGCTTACATCTGCAACACAAAATCCAGGCTTGCAACACAACCTATCTTGCAAGACTGTGTCGGTTCAGTATTGACGTACGCGGAGCCGGGCGGCCCTGCAATGTTCCCTGCAACACAGTGTTTCTAAGTAGGGCAGTATTCCCTGCAACACAGTGTTTCAAAGCAGTGTTCCCTGCCAGTTCCAAGGCAAGACAGTGTTTCAAAGCAGTGTTCCCTGCCAGTTCCAAGGCAAGACAGTGTTCCCTGCCAGTTCCAAGGCAAGGCAGTGTTCCCCAGTTCCAAGGCAAGGCAGTGTTCCCTGCCAGTTTCAAGGCATGATAGTGTTCCCTGCCAGTTCTAAGGCAAGACAAGGGAAGAGTGTGTTTCAAGGCAAGACAGTGTTTGAACGGCAAGACAGTGTTTGAACGGCAAGGCAGTGTTTCCTGCAAAATCCAAGTGTTCCCTTGCAACAACGTTATCAAAAGTGAAAATGTTTACCTAGTTCTCCTTGCAGATAACGTTCTTCTACACAACACAGTTCATTAGCAGCACACGATCTTCCTGTGTAGATCTGGCAACAATCCCTCGGGAATGTTCTCTGTGTAAAATTATAAGATATCTCACCTACGTCCCTGGGAATCAAGTTCGAGGGACTTCACACTCGTTCCCAGTAATTTATACATCTGATATACCTTTGATGAGTTTCGAGAGCTTTACTACTCTCGGAGCCCGGCCATGGGCTAGGCTCGTCTGGTGCTAGCTAAGGGGAATGCCCAACGAAGAAAGGTTAAGGGGAATCGGCCTGACGACACTGGAGGACAGGAGGGTTAGGGGAGATATGATAATGACATATAAAATACCGCGAGGAATTGACAAGGTGGACAGAGACAGGATGTTTCAGAGATGGGACACAGAAACAAGAGGTCAGAATTAGAAGTTGAAGACTCAGATGACTCAGAGGGATGTTAGGAAGTATTTCTTCAGTCATAGAGTTGTTAGGAAGTGGAATAGTCTGGCAAGTGACGTAGTGGAGGCAGGAACCATACATAGTTTTAAGACAAGGCTTGATAAAGCTCATTGAACAGTGAGAAAGTGAGGCGAGGCCAGGAGCTATGAATCGACCCCTGCAACCACAAATAGGTGAGTACACACACGCTTCTGCCCCACCCAGGTTCGATTCACGGGCTGGGCGAGACGTGTTGGCACGTTTTCTTACACCTGCTGCCTCCCTGTTCACCTAGCAGTGAGTAGGTGCCTTGGTACCTGCCGACTACAGTGGATGGCATCCAGGGTGGTGGTATAACATACCACAGATGACACTGGCTTGAAATTGAGGCTTTCAACTTGTAAATTCAATTGCCAAAAAACCCACCCACCCACATCAAACCCAATTACCCACCTAAAAACCCATTCACCCCCACAACCCAATTTTACTCGCCAATTTACACAAATTTCAACTCCAATTACCCACCTCACAATGCATTCACAACCCCCCCCCCTCCCACACCAATCACCCGCCTAACGAGCCAACCATCAACATTCACCTAACCACCACCTACTTACCTAGATATCCACACAAATGCATCACACGACACCCTTCCTTAATATCAATATACATAAGGACGAGAACCAAGCACCATAGTACCTTAATCAGCAACTCATTTTTTTAAAAGAAACTAGATACACTATTAGCGTGCTGCTCTTTTATAATTGAGGCATAATAATAAATTATAATAATGATAATAAATTATAATATAATAATAAATATATAATAATTATTATTATTCATGGAGAAGGGCAAAAACCTAGTTATATAGCTCTTGGGGGAATTGTAAGCAGAATCAGATTTGAGGACTCGCTCCTCCGTTCTCATATGATGGGAGAGGACAGCAGTAAGTGCATGGATCAAGAGCCCTTCAGCAGCATCAAATCACTCACACTTTAAGGTATAAACAAACCCCATGTTATCCATCCCTGCCTCCACCATCACTAACACACTATAAACATTGTACCTCAACATTAGCACCTTGTGGACCTCAATGTTTATTTTTCAAAGACATTTCAATCGCGTTACTTTATAAGGATTTAAACTAAATAAAAAGTATACATGTAATATTTTCGTTTTTTTTTTTTTTGGGGGGGGGGGTAATTTTTTTTTTTAGGAAATTTTTGTTCACTAAAATATATATATATTTTTTAAAGAAGTAAAAGTAATTTCTCTCATTTATAATTTAAATATAAAAAAAAGGTCATTAAAGATCTCCAAACTGATACTTTTCAAAAATATCTAAAATTTCAGTGAAAAACATGAAATTTCAAAAAAAAAAAAAAAAAATTGTTAGAACAACGTAATTTGATGCATTTGAATATATTAATTACCAGGAAGATGCATAATGTTCATTTCGGTCACCAGTTCATTTCTGTGAGACTACAATTCAAAGTAACGCAAGTCTTAGGGTCATTACTGTAGTCTTGACTGGCTGGCGTTTCCAAGCCTCGCAAAAAAAAAACCGCAAATTACGCAAAAAAGATACAACGGTATTGTTTGCTTGTGTTATCAGAGGTGCGCGTGTGCGGGCTTACCACTGCCGACACAGCCCTAGGCTCACACTACACAGCCTACACTATATAGGCTTCACGTCCCCTGTCGTGGAGCTACGACGTAGTCCATGGGGAAGTGGAGCCAGCAGACGTGCTTCCCCGACGGTGTCCCACCACCAACTGACGGACTCCAGCCACTGGCACACTCCTCACCCATGTGAGGGGAGAGAGAGGTGAAGAGTGAGGGGAGGAACAGAGAGGAAAGACACACATACCGAGAGAGCCCTAGTTAGCCATGTACCAAACTCGTTAGTCAGGCTCTGCCAAAAGGCTGGCTTGATCCACTTTTGCTTTCTGAGAAAGCTCAAAACGCAAGAGGGAGAAGGAAAGAGAGAGGATAAGAGAGAGTAGGATCTGAGGGGAGAACTGGAGAAAGCTACCTCCACACAACTATTCTTGGTCCTCCCTCTTCCTAGTTCACCCACTACACACAAAAAATTCCTATCAAATTACCACTGTCCTAAAAAAAAGGTAATTACTACCGCGTAAATAATTCCCACTAATATTGTATTAATGTTATTTTAAGTACGTCAATGAGGCAATAATGTAGGAGGCGAGCGGTGGCAGCTCTGGCCCTGGTGATGCCATCTGGGGGATCAAGTCTCCACAGCCACTCAATATCTGGACCTGATCAACTGTTTTCCACGCTGAATATTGCCGAATTAAAGACGATAACATGACCGTAAAAAAAAAGAGCTATGAAGGAAATAAGACTGTACCGAAATTATGAGACATCTTGAAGATTTGAGATGCATCTTAGCTGGCCTGTGCGTCAGCTTAAGTTACAGATGATGCTGTAAGCTAACAAGAGTTCAGCTTAATGTTTGCATCTCAGGAAATAATTCTTTACAGACAACAAACCTTTAGTAACAGACAAATATACCCCAATGCGAAAGATAACTAGGAGGGAATATAGCAAGTGCTATCTTGTTTTATCCAGATCTTCTATTAAATTCTTTTCGGGCCTAGTTCCTAGGCCTTTGGTGTATCCATAAGCTCTTGCGTTACCCTCAACAAGACATACATGGAGTGCACAATAAACTAGTCACTACCCTCCACAGGATGGACATGGAGTGCATAATAAACTAGCCACTAGCCTCCACAAAACGAACATACTGGGTACACAATAAACTAGCCACTTCGGTGACAAAATCCAAGAGTCTGTTCTTAGCATTTAACCGCAAAATCCGGCTCTAATAAACCTGACAGCGACCCAAACCACCATATCCACCACCACTCTCATCCAACTCTCCCTACTCCTGGACGGTAAGAGCCACAACGTCTCCTCCCTGCCTCTCTTTCATTCCCTCCATTTCTTCCGCTCTTCCGCACCAGGGAAAAAAACAAAATGCCAAAGCGTATCAGAGAGAGTTGCATGTTGCTGGGAATAGCGTGAGGCTTGCCACATGTCCCCTGCAACACCATACCAGCAATGTAATGACCTTTACCACCTCAATCTACTCGCTCACAACATTAAGTACAGTGAACAATATAAACATGTGAATGACGGTAAAATAGTGAGAGGAATTCTTAAATATAGAGATACAGAAGCTCTCAGATACAGAGCTACCGTAAGCTCTCAGATACAGAGCTACGGTAAGCTCTCAGATACAAAGCTACGGTAAGCTCTCAGATACAGAGCTACCGTAAGCTCTCAGATACAGAGCTACGGTAAGCTCTGAGATACAGAGCTACGGTAAGCTCTCAGATAGAGCTACGGTAAGCTCTTAAATACAGAGCTACAGTAAGCTCTTAAATACAGAGCTACAGTAAGCTCTTAAATGAAAGCTCTCTTACAAAGCTTCTCTATATTGTATGATTACTTTAAAATAACTGACAATGCCCATCCAACATTAAAAAGCAAACACAAACTCTATCATTCGCATAAAGGGAAAAAGCTCTATAGAGAGGAGCTTTATGAGAGAACTGACTATAATTTGGTGGACACTAAAATAGTGTGAACATTAAAATCTCCCTGATACTAAGACAGATGCATTTATGCTGGCGGTCTCTTTGGAGTCGAGGAACTGAAACTACGCTTATTCCTCGGATCAAGAGCCCTTGCCTGCGACCATGACCTGACCTGCACCATTCCGCCCTTCAAGGGAGAAAGGGTTCTTTATTTATGAAATTGAAGCTAATCTCCCTTGGATCACACCCGAGTGCGTCTAATTTCCCTCAACCTGGCTTGACCTGATCTATACGTGAAGCCTTCAAGTATGACTTAACTCATACACAGAGCCTTCAAGTATGACTTAACCCATACATAGAGCCTTCAAGTATGACTTAACTCATACACAGAGCCTTCAAGTATGACTTAACCCGACCCAGCACACTCGATATCCTTTTCTAACCATAATAGGAACTCTGCGAGCCGTTGTGGGGATAACAAGCAGTAATCCGAGCCTTTACCCATGGCCTCACTAAATGGGGAAGAGGAGGAGGAGGAAGAGGAGGAAGGAGGAGAAGAATAAACCCATTCAACACCCATGGTTATAATATTTCACGAAGCGCTAAATCTGTATGGGTCACACAGGTCCTGGGGGGTTTGAAGCAGGGGTTGATATCCTCCTTGGAAGAAACTGTCATAAGAATGGATAAAGAAAAGAAACTAGGTAACAGTGAGAGAGGAAGAAGTGAAGATAAAGAAGGGTTAAAAGTATGAAGAGAGGAGGATGAAGGTATGGGGAAAAGAGAGACAGGAAAGAGCGCAAAGAAATGAAGAGAGAGACAAAGAGATAGGAAGAATGTTAAACGTATCAAAAAAGAGAAAAGAATGAGTTTTGGAGGTCTACCTACCTTGAGTCTACCTGGAGGGCATTCCGAGGATCAACGTCCCCGCGGCCAGGTCCATGACCAAGCCTCCTGGGGGATCAGGGCTTGATCAACGAGGCTGTTACTGCTGGCCGCACGTAGTCCAACGTACGAACCACAGCTCGGCTGATCTGGCACTGACTTTAGGTATCTGTCCAGCTAACTCTTGAAGGCAACCAAAGGTCTACTGGTAATGCCCCTAATGGCTGGTGGGAGGCTGTTGAACAGTCTTGGGCCCCGGACACTTATTGTGTTTTCTCTTAGTGTACCAATGGCGCTCCTACTTTTCACTGGGGGTATGTTTGCTTTCGTAGGGAGTGATTTCTGTGTGCAGATTAGGGAACAGTCCCTCCAGGATCTTCCAGGTGTAGATTATGATATCTCTCTCTCGCCTGCGCTCCAGTGAGTACAAGTCAAGTGCTTCCAAGCGTTCCCAGTAGTTAAGGTGTTTGATGGAACTTATATGTGCAGTAAAGGTTCTCTGTACATTCTCTAGATCTACAATTTCACCTGAATTAAATGAAGATGTTAATGTACAGCAATATTCCAGCCTAGAGAGAAAAAAGTGATTTAAAAACGATCATGAATAAAGAGAAAAAGGAGGAGCTTAAAGGTACGAAAAAAAAGATAAATTAGAGAAGGTTAAAAGTATAAAAAAAAAGGAGAAAAGGGGGATTAAAGATATGAAAAAAAAGGTTAAAAGTATGAAAAAAAGAGAAATGGGAGGAGGCTAAAGGTATGAAACAAAGAAAGACAAAGAGAGAGGAATAACTTCAGACTTATGAAGAAAATAAAAGAGAAGACACTTTTAGCAGAGTGAAAACTTTACTGGAGGTTCGTCAAGTCGGTGAAGCTTGAGAAAGCTTGGTCACCAAGCTCAATGTTGTTGTCAAGTTTACAAGGCAATAAAACTTGGTTTTATTCTGCAAGAAGGAAAATAAAACCAGCAGGAAAAGCGAACTACGAAAAGGGGACAAGAGTTAAAGATGTCAGGAGGAGGAACATGTCAGCCCCACTCCTGCAAAGAGGAAGAGAGAAGGAAGAAAGGAGGAAGAGAAAGACTGGAGGAAGAGGAACAAGTCAACACGCGCTACTCTCACAAAGTTGGATCAATTTAATGCAAATTTGCTACAGTGTATAACACCGTGTAAAAACCTGCTCATGGAGCAGGGAGAGAGTGGACCTAGTAGCGACCAGTGAAGAGACGGTGCCAGGAGCTATGACTTGACCCCTGCAAAAACAATTAGGTGAGTACAAATAGGTAAACACACACACCTAGTAGCGACCAGCGAAGAGGCGTGGCCAGGAGCTGTGACTCGACTCCTGCAACCACAAAAAAACGAGTACGAACCCGCTCACAAAAGCGCAAGACTGTTTGAGATGCAGGGAACAGCCAGGGACACAGCCGGCAGTTAATGAAGCAAGATGGGCTGTAGGGACGTCAGGAAATATTGGATCAATCTCAGTGGAAGTGGAACTTGCTAGACGGAGCGCTGGACGCAAGCCTCACACGCACAGCACGGTACGGCTGGACACACAAGGACGGCTAGTGTGGGTCGCATCCTGGGACAAAATTGACCTAATTTTGCCCAAAATGCTCTGCATAACAAGCGGCTTCATATATAGTAGTATGTCATTGATGTCAGCTAGGCCTGTATACCTTATACATGTACTTGTAGAAATAAAAATATTATCAATATTCTTATCGGACACTGGAGATCGGTAATCAGGCGCTCGATAGCAACTGAGAGACGGACCTAAGGTCTAGATGATTCTTGGGATGATGGCCCCAAACCAGGCGACCTTATCTGTCAGACGTTGTTGCTCTCTGCAGGTGAGAACCAAAACAAACACACACATCAGTGTGTTTATCCACAAAAAACAGAGACGTGGATGGATGTGTATTTCATCTCAAAGAACAGTTATTATATTATTGTGGCAACGTTTCGCTCTCCAGGAGCTTTATCAACGGCTTGATAAAGCTCCTGGAGAGCGAAACGTTGCCACAATAACATTTATCCTTCAGATCTTCCCAAAGTTTGCCCTCTATATTATTATTCTTAGGCAGAAGCGTAAAGCGTAGTGTCCCAACGCTTTACGCTCCCGCCTTGCCTCAGAGTGAAATTTCCCCTTTACTATCTGTTGCTAGTCTCGCAACATTGCATAGCTCCTGACGACGCACGAGTGCGAAAGATCTTGAGCTAAAGATTTCCATCCCCAAGTGGCTTGTTCTGCATTCTTAAGATCGCCTGTTTGCGATTGTATTGCATTATTATAATACTGGAAGCTCAGAGAGTCAGTGGAATCGTGACATCCACACACTTCCGGCAAGACAGCTATGGAATGAATGATGGCAAATATGTTTCCTTCTGTAGGTGGGAGGCGGCCGGTGTGGTTAAAAATACCACTTTACTAACATTAAACAAGAGACTAAGGCAGAGTGAAGCTCAAGGCAGCTGTGAGTCACAGCTTTCATGCATCCGCTTACTCCATAACCTGCAGGTTACCTGTACCTAATTCCGGGGGCCACCGCTCCCCTTCCCCTTGGCACAGTCGCAGACCAGGCCTCCTAGCTGGCAGCCTGATCAATAAAGTTGTTGGTGCTAGCCGCATGCAAGCCAACGTATGCACCCAAGCTCTGCTACTCAGAAACTAGAGGAATTTACACGAATAACCTTCACTTAGGAGAAAGAAACTTACGATGACCTTTTGGTCCGATTTGGACCATTAATTAGTCACTGTATTTTGCTTTTTTATTCTTTGAGGAACTTTAGAAGCTGCTTCAAGGTATCAAAGACAGGATTATTTAGATAAAGAAGTCCGAGTCACACAGCGCAACAAGAGTTGCAGGTTCAGTCTAGTGTCAACACGACCACTCAAGACTACTGATAGTTGTAGGTTCAGTCTAGTGTCAACACGACCACTCAAGACTACTGATAGTTGCAGGTTCAGTCTAGTGTCAACACGTCCACTCAAGACTACTGATAGTTGTAGGTTCAGTCTAGTGTCAACACGACCACTCAAGACTACTGATAGTTGCAGGTTCAGTCTAGTGTCAACAGGTCCACTCAAGACTACTGATAGTTGCAGGTTCAGTATAGTGTCAACACGACCACTCAAGACTACTGATAGTTGCAGGTTCAGTCTAGTGTCAACACGTCCACTCAAGACTACTGATAGTTGCAGGTTCAGTCTAGTGTCAACACGACCACTCAGGTTCTAGCCGAGTAATGTCACTGAAAGTGGCAGAGGCAGGGCGGCGAAACTGCTGATGACTGCCCGTCGTGTGGTGTAAGTCTTTTCTGGGAAGCCGAGACTCAACATGAAGTTGGACCAGGTTTGTAATTTCAAGAACGCCGCACTCGTACTACTTAAAAGCAAGACCAACGACATCACCACAGCTTTGAAGGTCTGGTTGATGTGACGGGTCCAACCAGGCCACCTCCACCAGAAAAATGAGAACCCTTGTCCAGAAATGGAAGATGGGATGGAGGAAAGGCAATCTCCTCCTTTCCCACTCCCACTCCCTCCCTCTCCTTCCTTCCTTCCTTCTTTTCTCTCTCTCTCTTAATTAAAGCACTGGAGACGCAACCCCTGTGAGGAGAGGGAGAGGAGAGAGAGGAAAGGAAAAAAAGGGGAAGGAAGGAAAAGGAGCTGAGAAGAAAAAGAGAAAAAGAGGGAGAAGAGACAGAAGAAGAAGAAACAGGGAAAGAAGAGAGGGAGATGGAAGAAGAAGAAAAGGGAAAATGGAAGGAGAAGAAAAGGGGATTGGAAGCAAGAAGAAACAGGAGAAGAAGAAGAAGAAACAGGGAGATGGAAGACAAGAAGAAACAGGAGAGATGGAAGCAAGAAGAAACAGGAAGGAAGAAGAAACAGGAGATGGACAAGAAGAAACAGGGAGATGGAAGACAAGAAGAAACAGGAGAGATGGAAGACAAGAAGAAACAGGAGATGGAAGGCAAGAACACGGGAGATGGAAGGCAAGAAGAAACAGGGGATATGGAAGGCAAGAAGAAACAGGAGATATGGAAGACAAGAAGAAACAGGAGAGATGGAAGGCAAGAAGAAACAGGAGAGATGGAAGGCAAGAAGAAACAGGGGAGATGAAAGACAAGAAGAAACAGGGAAGATGAAAGACAAGAAGAAACAGGAGAGATGGAAGGCAAGAAGAAACAGGAGAGATGGAAGACAAGAAGAAACAGGAGAGATGGAAGACAAGAAGAAACAGGAGAGATGGAAGGCAAGAAGAAACAGGAGAGATGGAAGACAAGAAGAAACAGGGGAGATGGAAGACAAGAAGAAACAGGGAGATGGAAGACAAGAAGAAACAGGAGAGATGAAAGACAAGAAGAAACAGGAGAGATGGAAGACAAGAAGAAACAGGGAGATGGAAGCAAGAAGAAACAGGAGATGGAAGACAAGAAGAAACAGGAGAGATGAGAAGACAGAAGAAGAAACAGGGAGATGAAGACAAGAAGAAACAGGAGAGATGGAAGACAAGAAGAAACAGGAGAGATGAAAGACAAAAAGAATGAAACAGAGAAGAGATGGAAGGCAAGAAGAAACAGGAGAGATGGAAGACAAGAAGAAACAGGAGAGATGGAAGACAAGAAGAAACAGGAGAGATGGAAGGCAAGAAGAAACAGGAGAGATGAAGACAAGAAGAAACAGGAGAGATGGAGAAAGACAAGAAGAAACAGGAAAAGAGATGGAAAAAAACAAGAAGAAAACAGGAGAGATGGAAGACAAGAAGAAACAGGAGAGATGGAAGACAAGAAGAAACAGGGAGATGGAAGGCAAGAAGAAACAGGAGAGATGAAAGACAAGAAGAAACAGGGGAGATGGAAGACAAGAAGAAACAGGGGAGATGGAAGACAAGAAGAAACAGGGAGATGGAAGACAAGAAGAAACAGGAGAGATGGAAGACAAGAAGAAACAGGAGAGATGGAAGACAAGAAGAAACAGGTGAGATGGAAGACAAGAAGAAACAGGAGAGATGGAAGACAAGAAGAAACAGGGAGATGGAAGACAAGAAGAAACAGGAGAGATGAAAGACAAGAAGAAACAGGAGAGATGGAAGACAAGAAGAAACAGGAGAGATGGAAGACAAGAAGAAACAGGAGAGATGGAAGACAAGAAGAAACAGGAGAGATGGAAGACAAGAAGAAACAGGAGAGATGGAAGACAAGAAGAACAGAATGAAACAAGAAGAAACAGGAAGATGGAAGACAAGAAGAAACAGGAGAGATGGAAGACAAGAAGAAACAAGGAGAGATGGAAGACAAGAAGAAACAGGAGAGATGGAAGACAAGAAGAAACAGGAGAGATGGAAGACAAGAAGAAACAGGAGAGATGGAAGACAAGAAGAAACAGGGAGATGGAAGACAAGAAGAAACAGGAGAGATGGAAGACAAGAAGAAACAGGAGAGATGGAAGACAAGAAGAAACAGGGGAGATGGAAGACGAGAAGAAACAGGGAAGATGGAAGACAAGAAGAAACAGGGGAGATGGAAGACAAGAAGAAACAGGGGAGATGGAAGACAAGAAGAAACAGGGGAGATGGAAGACAAGAAGAAACAGGAGAGATGGGGGGGGTTATATATCACCTGAGGAAATGGGAGGCAAACAGATAAGATACAAGCAAGGGGAAGGTTACTCCAATTCCATGGATCAAGAGACCACTGACATTCAAGACATCCTTGAAGGTAGAACAAATTTTTTTTTATGAAATCCCCGATATACATAGAGTATCTGTACTCACTTAGTTGTGGTTGCAGGGGTCGAGTCATAGATCCTGGCCCCGCCTCTTCACTGGCCGCTACTGGGTCACTCTCCCTGTGCCATGAGCTTTATCATACCTCCTCTTAAAGCTATGTATGGTTCCTGCCTCCACTACGTCACTTGCCAGACTATTCCACTTCATGACTACTCTATGGCTGAAGAAATACTTCCTAACATCCCTTTGACTCATCTGAGTCCTCAACTTCCAATTGTGACCCCTTGTTTCTGTGTTCCATCTATGGAACATCCTGTCTCTGTCCACCCTATCTATTCCTCGCAGTATTTTGTATGTTGTTATCATGTCTCCCCTAACCCTCCTGTCCTCCAGTGTCGTCAGGCCGATTTCCCTTAACCTTTCTTCGTAGGACATTTCCCTTAGCTCTGGAACTAGCCTTGTTGCAAACCTTTGCACTTTTTCTAATTTTCTGACGTGCTTGACCAGGTGTGGGTTCCAAACTGGTGCTGCATACTTCAGTATGGGCCTGACGTACACGGTGTACAGAGTCTTGAACGACTCCTTACTGAGGTATTGGAACGCTATTCTCAGGTTTGCCAGGCGCCTATATGCTGCAGCAGTTATCTGGTTGATGTGTGCTTCCGGAGACGTGCTCAGTATTATACTCACCCCAAGTTCTTTCTCCTTGAGCGAGGTTTGCAGTCTCTGACCACCTAGCCTATACTCTGTGCGCGGTCTTCTTTGCCGTTCCCCAATCTTCCTGACTTTGCATTTGTGTGTGTGAGCTTTTTTAATGAACGTGTTGTTGGAGTGTGAGCAGGGTAACTTTTATGCCACATTCAGGGAAAACCAGTTAGCTGGCTTTGAATCCTGGAGTAGGACGGGCAGTGCCTGCACTCTGAAGGCGGGAGGGGGATCTTGTAGTCGAGGGTCATCTGAGTGTGATGTCAACACACACTTTTAAACATTAAAGACAATCACCAAAATTCTCTTTTATTTTTTTTCCATTTTCAGTTATCTGACCAAAAAAAAGACAATAAATAAGCACCAAAACTCAACTGCAACCATCACATCCTCCATCGCACTGCAGACGACCCGGTAGAAGAAAAGAAAACTGGACCTTAACTCTGGAGGAGTGACTATTTATGTTGAGCCTCTGGCAGAGCTTTGTCAGGAGACAATAACAAAGCCCTGATAACAACGCCTCTCAAAGCTGAAATATTACTCCTTCCGCCCCCCAACCACTGACACTGAGAGAAAAAGTATTAGAAGGGGGAGGTATGAGGGGGAGGGATGAGGAGGTATTAGGAGGGAAGAGGAAGAGGTATTAGAAGGGAAGAGGGGGAGGTATTAGGAGGGAAGAGGGGGAGGTATTAGGAGGGAAGAGGGGGAGGTATTAGGAGGGAAGAGGGGAGGTATTAGGAGGGAAGAGGGGGAGGTATTAGGAGGAGAGGAGGAGGAGGAAGAGGGGAGGTATTAGGAGGGAAGAGGGGGAGGTATTAGGAGGGAAGAGGGGGAGGTATTAGGAGGGAAGAGGGGAGGTATTAGGAGGGAAGAGGGGAGGTATTAGGAGGGAAGAGGGGGAGGTATTAGGAGGGAAGAGGGGAGGTATTAGAGGGAAGAGGGAGGTATTAGGAGGGAAGAGGGGAGATATTAGGAGGGAAGAGGGGAGGTATTAGGAGGGAAGAGGGGGAGGTATTAGGAGGGAAGAGGGGAGGTATTAGGAGGGAAGAGGGGGAGGTATTAGGAGGGAAGAGGGGGAGGTATTAGGAGGGAAGAGGGGGAGGTATTAGGAGGGAAGAGGGGAGGTATTAGGAGGGAAGAGGGGAGGTATTAGGAGGGAAGAGGGGAGGTATTAGGAGGGAAGAGGGGAGGTATTAGGAGGGAAGAGGGGGAGGTATTAGGAGGGAAGAGGGGAGGTATTAGAGGGAAGAGGGGAGGTATTAGGAGGGAAGAGGGGAGGTATTAGGAGGGAAGAGGGGGAGTATTAGGAGGGGGGAAGTATTAGGAGGGAGAGGTATAAGGAGGGTGAGGGCTTTTGGAGGGAGGAGGGGAAGGATTAGGAGGGATGAGGGGAGAGGTATTACGAGGAAGGGGGAGAGGCATTAGGAGAGGAAGAGATAAGAGAAGAGGAGTGTATTAGGAGGGAAGAGGGGGAGGTATTAGGAGGGAAGAGGGGAGGTATTAGGAGGGAAGAGGGGGAGGTATTAGGAGGGAAGAGGGGGAGGTATTAGGAGGGAAGAGGGGGAGGTATTAGGAGGGAAGAGGGGGAGGTATTAGGAGGGAAGAGGGGAGGTATTAGGAGGGAAGAGGGGGAGGTATTAGGAAGGCGGGGGAAAGTATTAGGAGGGAGAGGTAAAAGGGTGAGTGGCTTTTGGAGGGAGGAGGGGAAGGCATTAGGAGGGATGAGGGGAGAGGTATTACGAGGAAGGTGGGAGAGGCATTAGGAGTAGGAAGAGATAAGACAAGGAGAGTCGTTCTTAGGATTGAAGAAGGGAGGTATTACAAGTAGAATAGAGTAGTATTAAGAAGGAAGGAAGGAAGGATGGGTGGGTATACAATTACAGTATAATGCCAAAAGATAACTTGATGTGCTTTGGTTACTGTGTAAGCCAAGAGTGCTCTTATATTCAATAACCTCAGTCCCTGTATCTCATGTTAGAATGCTCAAGAGGGGGGACTGCAGTTCAAAAGGCCCAGGAGCTAAAACTCAAACACTGAAAATTCGAGACTTATCAGATGAAACAAGACCATTTTTGCTACTACTTACCACTTAAAAGAAATTGGAGAGTTGTTCAGATTTTTAACCTGGAGGGTTAGACACCCAGGATAACCCAAGAAAGTCAGTGCTTTGTCGAGGACTGTTTGTCTTATTTCCATAAGGGTATACTTCAATTTCAATCTTGTCCTCCAGGATGGAACGCACACCAATTGACTAACAAGCAAACACAGTGGTACCTCGAGTTACGATATTTTTTCGTTTGAGAATGCTGTTCAAGTGCCATTACCAAACGAATTTATCCCCATAAGGAATAATGTAAAATAGACTAGTCCTTTTACACCCCCAAAAATATACTTACAAAAGCATTTAAAAAAATAAACTTACATAAAAGGGCGATTTTGGGGACCATCGTAACTCGAGGTACCACTGTACCTACTTACTGCTAGGTGAACAAGGACAGCAGGTGTAAGGAAACATGCCTAACATTTCCACCCATGTCGGGAATCGGACCACAGACACTTAGTGCTTGAGGCGAGAGTGCTGGCAACCAGGCCACAAGACACAATAATGGTTTCGCAGGTGCAAGTCTTGATGTCACTTTGCAGAAATAAATAAGCTGATCTTTATATGTACTGTGAATCTAAAGGTACTTATTTCAGCCCATTGTCAGATTTATAATTTAGCTTTTACTTACTCATTATAAGTACATAGCAATTTCAATATACAGTGGACCCCCGGTTTTCGTGATTTTTTCGTTCCAGAATGCTGTTCAAGTGCCGTTACCAAATGAATTTATTCCCATAAGGAATAATGTAAATTAGATTAGTCTTTTTAGACACCCAAAAATACACTTACAAAAGCACTTACAAAAATACACTTACAAAAGCACTTACAAAAATACACTTACAAAAGCACTTACAAAAGTACACTTACATAATTGTTCAAGTTTGGAGCATCACGAAAACCGGGGATCCACTGTAGTATACTGTATATACTCTATGTTTTTAGTGTATAAAAAAATTACTGGGTTTGCATCCGGACGTAAGTATACAATAAAGTTCAAAAGTACGAATAGCATCGTGTGATTTTCAACATGTTTGCTGTTCTTTTGGCTGACTTATGACTAAACCATTTTTTTTTAATACATCAGCCATCTCCCACTGTGGTAGGGTGACCCAAAAAAGAAGAAACACTGTTACCATCACTCACTCTATCACTGTCTTGCCAGAAGAGCACTGATACTACGGTTTACATGTCCCTCCAAACTACAATACCCTTACTCCTTCAGAATGCAGGCAATGTACTTACCACCTCAAGGACTCAAGTTGAGCTAACCGGTTTCCCTGAATTCCTTCACACTCCAACAGCACATCGTAATAAAAACCAATTGCCTTCACTCGCTCCTATTTAACACGCTCACACACACGTTAGATGTCCAAGTCCCTTACATACAAAACCTCCTTTACCCCCTTCCTCCAACCTTTCCCAGGATGACCCCTACCCTGCCTTCCCTCCACTACAAATTTATACACTCTCCAAGTCATCCTATTTTGCTCCAACCTCTCTAAATGTCCAAACCACTCAACAACCCCTCCTCAGTCCTCTGGATGAAACTTTAACTAACCCTGCATGCTCACTTAATGATAATGAAACAAAATAAACCCAACCTGACTTAATTTAAATAACATTTGTAGAAAAGCATGGGAAACAATTACGTAAAATAATTAACGATTTTATTATGACGTAAGAGTGTATGTGACTGATGTCTGGTGGTAAAACTTGCATGTTGCATTTTCACTTAAGTAAATAAGTTGAATAAAATAGTAATCTGAGGTCAGGTTTAGTTATTCTCTTATGCAAGATGTGCTAGAATAGAACAGTGAAGAATTAAAATAAAGCAAAAGTTTGAATAAGTATAATTTTCTCAAGTCAATGTAAGGTGTAAGATAAAACTGTAATAAGTATAATTTTCACAAGTTAATGTAGGGTGTAAGATAAATACTAATGTATCCTAAACAGCTAAGGAAAATAAAAGTAAAAAATACTGTGGTGTAGAATGATGACATTCAATTTAATCCTTCAGCTTAATACCACCAGTTACTTAGTGCTCCAAAAAAAAAAAGGCAAGTATAATAATGTTGGATTGTGTGCTGCCAGCACTTACAGCCTGGTTGATCAGGCCCTGATCCACTACGAGGCCTGGTCATGGACCAGGCTGTGGGGGCGCCGACCCCCGAAACACACTCTAGGTAGAGTGGTGGACACGAGGGTAAGGAAGAAGAGATGGAGAAGTGAACAAAAGAGGGGATGGGAGAAGTGGGGGTAGGAGGCAAGTAAGATAATCTTATCCCTTTCCCATCATCTTCCCTCTAACCACTACCCCTTCATGCCCTCCTCCTCCAACTCCTCCTGAGGTAAAAACTTCAGCCAAGCAGGAAATAGGTAGGAAATAGGATGGTTGGTCACCCTAAACTAATCTCCCTCAGGTCCTCCTCCCAAGATGATACCTATCACACCACCTGCAACACCATATCTATCACCCACACCACCTACAACACCATGTCTATCACTCACACCACCTGCAACACTATCACCCACACCACCTGCAATACCATATCTATCACCCACACTACCTGCAACACCATATCTATCACCCACACCACCTGCAACACCATATCTATCACACACATCACCTGCAACACCTTGTCTATCACCCACACTACCTGCAACACCTTGTCTATCATGCACACCACCTACAACACCTTGTCTATCACCCACACCACTTGCAACACCTTCTCTATCATCCACACCACCTGCAACACCTTGTCTATCATCCACACCACCTCCATTAACAATAATGATTTTTAATCGGGGAAAGCATTAAACCGTAAGGGTCATATAGTGCCTGCAGAACGGGAGGCATTCAAGTTCGATCCAAGAAAATCGAGCATAAAGTCCAGTTCCTCAGATCAAAAGCCCCTGACTTTTGTCAAAGCACCTCCCTTGAAAGCCATGAACATACAGTATCTGTGAGAGACAAGAGTCTTGGTTCATCACTGCACTTGCAAGTGAGGCGCTGATGCACGTCTTCTCACTGGCATTCGATAAAAGTTAACTTGCTAGTTGTATGTACTCAAATAACCCGCACGAAGGAGATAGAAACTTACGACAATGTTTGGATCCGACTTGCATCATTCACTAGTCGCACGGTATTGTGCCTTTCTATCCTTTACGCTAGTCATGTTGAGAATCCGCTACCAAAGACAAAATTTTTCTCAGCACACAGTAGTAGATAAATGGCATGAATTAAAAGAGGCTGTAGCTGGCTCTACAACAAATGATTGTACCACTTACTACAGTATTGTACATGAAGAATACAGATACAGTCCTCCATTTTTGAGATATTTACAGTGCTCTAAGCCAACACTTTCATTTTTTATTACTGCTCCCAAAACTGACTGAGCCTTATCTAGTACCTTTTACTCTCATCCCAGGTTGATTGTGGAAGGGATTTATTATGGGAGGGGTCAAGGTCCTTCCCTGGAAAATTGTGGAAAAAAAAAAAAAAAAAAAAAAAATTGAATCTATTTGTGGATATATAAATCATTTTGAGTACACTTTCAAACTAGATATTTGACCAATCATCTCTCTTTATTTTTAGCTTGAAAATTATGTAAACGGATAACAAAATTATATGAGAATGCCTGAAGTCCACGTCTTCCCCACTTTCAGAGGAAGACTAATCTTTCAGTGCAAGATAAATATGCAACAATAGCATCAACGCTCAATCAAACAATAATCCAGTTTCAATGTGTCAGCTAGTTGTATTAGAACCACAAAAAGTGGAAAAAAAATTCATGACCATTTCCACCCCCCCACCCCTTTTTTTTTTTTACCATGTCAGCCATTTCCCACCAGGATCCTCCAATGGCTCTCCAAACATCAAGAAGCACATCCATCCTGAAGAGTGGAGCCACTGTACTTCCCACCTCCAGAACTCATGACCAGGTAAACCATTTCCAACTACTGCCATATTTACAATATTTCAGCCAAGTAATCTGAAGAACATTTTTCATTTCCACATACAACATATACAAGTTATAAAACTTACCTTTTGTTAATTTAAATACATAACAGCATTATGGATGATCCACTCCCACGAAGAAACCAATCCATTTTCACTTCTATATTAAAAACATAGAGACTATATAAGCAGTAAAGCTTATGACTGAACACTATCCAATTTCTCCCCGTCACAAAAGAATTACAATAAAATACAGCCTCTCCTCACATAACGACGGAGTGTACTGTATAGTGTAATAAACAGAATAGATGAAATCAGCTCTAGTATACATTATTTAGATATGCATACTGGTCAGAGAGCCCGTTGTAAGTCTGAGTCTTCGGTAAACAAGAACGTCGCTAAGTGAGGAGAGGCTGCACTGCAATAGAATAGTTAACACTCACTTGAGGTGTAGCCAAATTCATCTTCCTCTTCACTGTCATCCTGTTTTTCTCCTTTAGAGCGTTTAAGTGCGCCAGCACTTGCACGATCAATCTGTTTGAAAACAAACCACACAAGATGATCTTACACTCATATCATAAAATTAGTATGTATAGTACAGTGCATTGTCAGTAATCTGCAACCATTGGAGCCTTTCAAAATAAGATTATTATTTTCGGAACTGCCAGTAATCTGCAAAAATTGGAGCCTGTCAAAATATGATAATTATTTTTGGAGTAAAAAATTGAAATGGCCTAATAAGAAAAAATTAAATAAATGTTCGTGTCAAGTCTTTGGACTTGTGACAACATCCAGCTTTTGGTTTCCCTCAAAATCTGCATTACTTCTTTCATCTGTTGTTTATATAATGTTTACAAGGGCCTATAACAGCTAGTGCCGTGAAGTCAAAATCTTAACATATCTTGGACATACAGCATTGCATTATGTTGGAAATAATATTTTACATTTATTAAATACAGTGCCTCAGATATTAAGCGAAAACTGTATAAGTTAGGCAATAATTTATACAAGGCCACCCACCCAGTCCAAGGGGTATGTAGTACTCTGTGTTGAGCACATTTTCAATGCCATCAAAGTAATTTTTCTGATAATTTTTTATGAGTGTTCTATTTTATTCCTTTCCAGAAGTATGCTGACATCACAACCAGATTACCCAGCCCTCCTTCAGAGTTCAGACACTGACCTCTCCACCTCCAGGAATCAGGTCCAGCAAACCAGTTTCCCTGAATCCCTTTGTAAAAGCTACCCTGTTCACACTCCAACAGCACATTCATTAAAAAAAAAAAAAAAAAAAAAAAAAAAAATTATGCACTCCTTTCTAACACACTCACACAAGTCTCCTGGATGCTCAAGCCCCTAAAATGCAAAGCCGCTCGTATCTTTTCTGACTGTTCCTAACTATGCTACTGATTTATCATTACTATAAATGGACCCTTCAGAGAAAATGCTTAATGCAGTGAAATGCTCTTGATCCAGGGAATTGGAGCTCCCCTTCCCTCCCTTAGTTCAAATCTGATGACCTCCTATTACCCAGGTGTTGTGTGACCCCCCTATGGGTTTAATATTTTCCCATAAACATAATAAATATGTTTTTTCGACAAATATGGTATTAATGCTCAACAATAACGCACGTGGAGACAGAAACACATCCAGTTGATTGATCTGTATATTTTGACCCCCTTCTGGGTTCCCAGAAGGGGGTCAAAATATACAGGTCAATCAATCTTCTGTGTTTCTGTCTCCACATGCATTATTATTGAGCAGTGACAAGTGTTCATTACACTTTAGTTATACATGGTATTAATAGTTAAGGCTTACCTCCACACCGGCCTTGGTTTCAACACGACCTTGTTCATAATGAACATCAAAGTCATCAGAGTCTTCGGTGGTCTGGCGCCTCTGAAGAGGCTGGTGCAAGTTAGCTTGTATTTCTTGTTTCTTGTGGTCTGGTAGGCCCGGCTGACATGGGAAAAACAGGAAAAATAGATTAGGCTTCATATACTACAAAATATATGTTAGAAAATACTTAGTGTGTGAAAAGAAAGCATTTATAGGATACATGAAGAAATGATAATATATTTTTTTTAAACACACCAGCCGTCTCCCATTGAAGCAGGTGATCCAGAAGAAACACTTTCACCATCATTCACTCCATCACTGTCTAACCAGAGGCACACCAATACTACAGTTCAGATTCCCCTCCAAACTGCAAATATTCCCATCCCTCTTTCAGAGTGCAGGCACTGTACTACCCACCTCCAGGACTCAAATATGGCTAACCAGTTTCCATGAATCCCTTCATAAATGTTAATTATATAATGCACCTTCAGGACTCAAATATGGCTAACCAGTTTCCATGAATTCCTTCATAAATGTTAATTATATAATGAAAACTATCTTAAACTGACCTAAAAATTACAGTTGCTCCCTCAAGGGTGATGTGAACTCAAAACCATTAGAATGCCAGTCTCAAACAACCATCTGCTAGCCTCAAATAATCACTCTGCTATTAACACCTTAACAATTACATTAATTTAGTCTCCATCTTTTAATAGTTATCAACTAACGATATTTTCAAATTTTACATTGTCTCCTCTTATCACCTTCACCGAATCACAAGAACCATTTTCAAAGATGGATGTCAATTAACTTCATAATTCTTGCAATACATAGTTCTGACTTTAAACTTTATGCCAATAACAAATAGTGTAATGTGTAATACTGAATACTACCTACGACTCTGACATTCACATCAACACAAGAACTGCAGTTATCAATATCCACATAAGAACCACAGTCATCCACTGACCCAGTAGAGTTCAAAGCAAGTGTCTCCATATGTTTAAAGATCAACGTGCACCAGCAAAGAGAGAGAAGAGAATTTCTTTTTTACACAACCTTTCTAGCAACATGTACTGCATTCCATTAATGTATATAACTTACTCCATTGAACTAGTCCTCTTAGCACCTAACTACAATATAAGGCATGGAAGCCTTTATCTTTTTGATGAATTAAGAAATTTAAAAAAATACTTGTTGCTTTTTCGAGGAATAAAGACCACAACCCTATTTTTCTAATGTGTTATTTAGACCAGTTAATACTAGATCATATAAAGCCTGTTTTCAGGAACATAACAAATGCATTTAATTGGGCTTTTAGTGTATTTATAATCATTTGAAATTGTATTTAAATTTTAATACCTAAGAAAAGAGATATACAGTAGACAGTCGTTTAACATGGTTTTGTATTAAAAGTTTTAGTTATAGCACGGCTGAAAAATTGAGGCATATTTTTGCTTAACACGTCACAAAATTATTTTAACACGGTTGCGGGAGGGAAAACATTCTGAGAATGCAGTTGCCCGGTTACACCATTCAGTCAACGGGGGAGACCTACCGCCATCCTCGCCACCCCCACCATCCTGACTTGAATGACTGACTTACTGACTTGACTGATTGAATGACTTGATTGATTGACTGAATGACTTAAAGTTATACTTTTTCACTGAAGAGGACCTTGAAACTGTGTCTAGAGCAGCTGATGCCTTACTGTCAGTTGTATAATGTAATGAAGGGTAAAATAGAACAGAAATCCATTACAGAATTTATGCACACTCCAGTACAACCATTGACTTCAGTACCAGAACCTCTACCATCCACCTCAGCCCAGTAGGGCCACAGCATAACTCTCCACTCTCTTCACAATCGACAAACACCAGAACCCACAATTTAAGGCAAGAAATACTATTATTTCTGTTGCATTTGTAGTCTTAAGCAGTAAAAACAACATAATACATCATGACAATGAATTACAATTATATATTTCTTTTATTTTTGTAAGATCTGGAGGTCTAAAAAAAGTTGTTTGGTTTTTTGGGAGCTCCCACGAACGTAAACCTATTTTCCCCACAAGTTCTACAGTTTGTCTAACACGGTTTTGTATAACACAGGTTTCAGGAACATAACTACTGTGTTAAACGACGGTCTACTGTAGTGTATTATGGCAGAACAATGACTGTCCACTTTAAAGTTAACTACAATTATATCACATGAAAAATCTTGAATGCATACAAGTCAAATCTGTCAGTGTACAGAAGACAAGAAATTATCTTCAATGATCAAAAGTAGAATTTATGAGCATAAGAAGCCATTAAAAGTGAGAAAAAAAGACTGTAAATTATAATAAGTATGATAAGAACAAGGTCAAATTTAGAAAATTTGTCACGAAGTGTTATGCCATTTTCCTTTTAAATATGTATGCATGTACCATAATAAAAAATGAACGTACAACTGGCAAAAACACATTATATAACAGTCACCTTCAACTTGGTGGGAGACGGACGGCACATTAAAAAAACAAAAAAACAATACTCTATGTGAACAGAGGATACATGATATGATAAGGTGTTTCCAGACAACAAACAAAAAATAGAGTGATGAATAAAATTACAAACACAGTACAAAATATGTATAAAAAAAGTCAACAAACTTATCAGAAAAATATGTAAGTTTACAAACTTAGATGACCTAAAAGTATACAAAATAACCCAACACAGCAGGTAAGAATTACAGGTGTCCCTCATTTTATATTGCAGATGCTTTCCAGGTCCTGGGCAAGTGTATTAAACTCACTTGGTCCTTAAATGCTTAGTTTCATGAGCAACTTTGTGAACTGTAATGATTACATACGGCCACTGTATATCACATACGAAAAAATAACCGATAAAATAGGACCGAAAAAAAAAAAAAAAGGAAATTCGCATAAAGCGAGGGAAACCCACGATTGTGTAATTATAAAATACATAATAAAACATTCATGGCTTAAGACACAATTACATTAAATAATTAAAATTCACTTATATATATATATATTTAAACCTATAGTTAAACATTCAGTAATAATACTTAAACAACCTACTGTATTTTATAGATAAAAAAGTGACTATAATGCAAAAATTTATAATAATACCAGTCTAACTAATGTTTATTGGAGAGGCATTCAAAATAATAATGAAAATATTATTGGATGCAGTGAGAGCTTATCATTAACATTTCAATTTAAAAAAAAAAAAAAAAAGGAACATTTTTGAATTCAAGCAAGTACAATAAGCAGAGAAAATGAAACCAGTAAAGTATATAAATGTAAAATATCACAGCAGGCAAATAAATCAATCTAACATTGCAATACGTATTAATACCAATACAGTATATATGGAAAAACTCTTTATACAGTATGAGCAAATGCTATTCCTAACCATGACATTGAACTGTGATGCTGTACACACTATGGGCTCTGCACTGTGGTAGTGCCGTACTTGTCATATAGTGACACTTTTGAAAAACTCTTACTGTAGTGTACTATGCTAATATGAATAAATTCACTGGTTTTATAACTACTAGGCCACTATGAGAGTTTACCACTTTTTTTTAACACATCAGCCATCTCCCACTGCGGTAAGATGACCCAAAAAAAAAAAAATACTTTCACCATCACTCATTCAATCACTGTCTTGTCAAAAGCGCAATGACATCACAGTTCAGACGACCCTCTGAACTGCATTTTTTTTTTTTTAAATCAACCATTTCCCACATAGATGGGGTTATGACAGTGTATAATAATAAATTTATCATAACCCACCATTACAATGATACTTTTACAAGATTCTATAAAAAACAAATCCCTGAACCCTGCCATAAATTTTGAATAGCATTTCATGCTAACTTTTTTTGGCATATTATCTTAGAAAATGGCAGGTTGAAAAAGTAAACAATATCAGTGGAGCAAAGTGATGTGACCAATGCTGTCATGTAACTAACTTACATCTTATGAGCTAACTAAATATTTAATAATTATTAGAGTAATTACCGAGTCAAACAAAATTGAGATTAATCTGCTAAAACATTCTGTAAACATTACATTATTGAATGAAGCTCTTCCCATCATACACACAAACTATATCAACAAAAATCTGCAATGTGTATCAGTATGACCCCCCTCATCCTTAATAAATTTGTAATTATTTTAAATAACTTCCGGGTAATATGCAAAAATTGTCTCGGGAGCAGTTAACGTTAGACCATTAAAATAACACAGTATCTTGTAGTAAAATTTAATTCTATTAAATTATTTGTGTCAGCCTTACCCCATTCCTCTGATACATAGAGTGGAAGAAGTAATATTCCTGAACTTCATAAAATATCCTCAATAGGTGGGTCAGGCACACAAGCCTTCAGAGAGGGGAAAAAAATATTGATACAAAGATTTAAAAAATGAGTTAACTAATAAAACCATACTTATATGAAAATCTTTATAACTTAAACCTTACAAACATAATAAATCCATTCATCAAGGCTCTTGGGTCAGTGCTACTTCCCTCATGCATTACTCGAATCTTAATTTCAAATTACTAATTACCAACACTGCTGAGTATAGTTTAAATTTTTACATTACTAGCCTGGAGCATACACTATCCCTCTTGTTTAAATACTATATCAGATACTGTAGTACCTCAATATAAGGGACTAATTGGGGGATTCTCTGACTGTTACATCAGAATGTTAAAATCTCGCAGAAAACGCACTAAAGTATACTTTATTGTATATCTAATACAGTACTGTAAACAGTTTACAGATACACTCCAATAATCATAAAAAATAAGTAAGTTAAAATGGAAATTTACCAGTGGATTGTTATATCAGAAGTCCATTATACTGAGGGTTAAAATGCAATCAGATTTTATATTTACAAAAACTGGATCATATGTACAACATTTACAGAGATTTTTCAAAACCTGGTGAATGAGTAAGAGCCTACTTACTGTAAAATCACTTATTTAAAGCAGCACTTTTTAATGCATAGCAATTTATACACTTGACTGTATTTCCCCCATATATACAAGTTCGCTTGCAGCAAAGTCATCTATTTGCAACATATGTTACAAAATATCTTATTGCTCATTATCAGAGATCTCAGTTCATACATCAGTGGCAAGTGTCTGTAGGTTGTATACTGTGAGGTGCATGTATATGACTAGCATATCTGTAACTCATTCATTCTGACTTGCATATCTGCAAACCAAGTCCAAGTATGCCAGCCTTTACAAAAATGTATTGATACCAAATTCATGTATGTTAGCCTCCAAAATATGTCGATTAATATTAAATTCATGTATGCTAGCCCCCCAAAAGATATAGATTGGTATTGAATTCAGGTATGCTAGCCCCCAAAAGATATAGATTGATATCAAATGAAAGTATGCTAGCCCCCAAAAGATGCATAGTGGTCACCTGAGTTACAATGGGATTGAGTTACAATAATTTTGAATTACGATAATAATGAGTTACGATTTACCCTCACAGAGGAATTTAGGTCTGAGTTGTGATGAAATTTTTATATACAATATGCGTACGATGGTACGACTGTCTGTGGGTCGCATCCTGGGGAACAAGATTAACCTAAGTTGCCCGAAATGCTTGCAGCTCACATGCCTGCATAGCCATCACAGCCCGGTTGATAAGGCACCTACTATACTGCTACCTCTTCATGTGTAAACCTGATAAGTCATATTTGTGTCAAAAACACAAAAACAATATTAAATGTACTGAACTAAGAGGTATTTACTCATCAGTTAAACTACAAGATTCTCAGGTAGAGGTTAATGGCCCAATAATATTGCTAGCAGTATCTCTTTGGTGAATACCTGGTGAGGGGCCCCAAGAATCACCACTACAGTCCCTCATTAAGCTTCTATATAGAGCAGCACTGCAGGACTAATAGCTATATTAGGCAGGTCCTACCAATGCAAAGAAGATCCTACCCATGTATGACATGTCATACCCATACTAGGAAAGCACTCAACATGCTAGGCAAGTCCTAGGCATGCTAAGCAGATCCTACCCATACTTTTCATGGGTCCTTTCCATACTCTAGGCAGGTTCTACCCATGCTTTTTACAGGTCCTTCCCATACTCTAATGCAGGTTCTCATGATCTAGGCAGAACCTAGCTATGCTCTAGATAAGGTCCTACCCATGCTATAAATTTAGTTTGTACCCATGTTGGCAGGTTCTTTACCATAACTGAGCTGCCATATCTAAATGACTATTACTATTATGAAATTTAATTAAATTTTAAACACATTGCACTAAAGACTATAGCACAAAAAATTTTGTGCTGAGCTTATTATTGCAAACTAATCCTCAGTATTAAAACATTGTTTATGTTTACTCTTGAAGTCACATCACTTAGCAGGTAAACCTTTTAGCAGAGCTACCATTTTGATTTTATATTTGTTTCACGAAACTACCGATGCAAAAATTACAAAATAAAAATTTGAAATGAATAAAAATGAAAGAATAAAATATAATGAAAAATACCCACACTTTTCAGGAATCTGGCAACTCGATGCCCACCAAATATTATCAACCAATCTCGAAATGAACGTCTCATAGTGTTGATGCAGCATTCATCAATACTCCACAGGTGTTCATCTGGTATCAACTTTACCAACAACTTATCCACAATATGGTTGAAAAGCGTGTAAATTAACTCTGCCTATTATTATTTCTCTTGGTGTACTTGATGAGTTTTAACTTAAAAATGTTTATAATGATGTAGAGTTTCAAGAACACATAACAGAGGTAAACTAAATCTAGTTCCTGATGCTTTATCCACGATAACTCTGAAGGCAGTTTCCAAATAGGCAAAAAGTGTACGTATACACATTCTGAAAAATAGCCTAATGTTGCCTGAAATGCTAATCATTCATAATAATTTCAGTTGGCAACAATGTAAGAGGCTGTAAACATATCCACTTAAATATATAATGAATGTCAATGCAAAATATCATGATTTAATAGTAATTTCTTCCTTTACAAATTACTAAATCAGTAATACTCTTAAATGAAGGTCAACAAGAACAACAATCAAACAATATATACACTACATAATATATCTGCTTGAAAGTAATGATCCTAAACAAGACTGAAATATTACAAATATTATTCATATTAATGAGTAGAAGCTAAAAAGAATGCAAGGGTTGGCAACTGTGGCCGAGGCTGGTCACACTGATACACACCACCCCTCCCAAACCTGTTATGGCCCAAGGGATCTTACGAGCAAAGACAGTGTCGGGTTTCATTGGCCTAGGAGGTGAGCTACTGTCAACGTTTCATTCAAAATTTTTCTCTTTGAATTCTCTCTCGTGCTTATTAGGTATTTTTTACCTTTTACAATTTTTCTTCCTGTTATAACTACTTATTAATGCTGACTGGAATGTAAAATTAACTCATATGTGGCTGTTTTCCACAGGTGTTCACAAATTGATACTTGTCATGGGTAACTGCTAGCTGCTCACCTTGTCATGCAATCTTATAACAATGGGTCAATCTAGACTAAGTTTTCTAGTATCTATCTAAAAAAAATCTAGTGCACTCTCTGTCACTGGGTCAGCTTGAGAGGAAAACAAGATCAGAGAGCCACATGCAGAGAGAAGGTCAAGCAGGCTGAGGGGTTCTCAAGGGATATGCAGGTACTCGGTGACAAGGAAGATACTGTTCAGTTCTATCAATGTAGGACTATAACAGAAGGATTCTGGGCTGACTGCACTAATTTTAGAGGTCTAATTAGAAAGCAGTTATCTTGTGGATTCCATTGCTATCCAGACAAAGGTGGGGGGACACTGATGTGCACGCAAGAAAAGGTGTAAGTGTGGGCCAGTTAAAAATTGAGCTTCATGCTTTGCCCAGTGTCTTCTAGTACCTAGATGGAAGACATGGGATATCTAGAAAAGTGAAGTTAAAGAGGCATGAGTGGATGGAATGCTAGGGGCAGCCTCACCTGTTCAGTGGTGGGCGTATTAACGGTGGGTGAATGAGCAGGGCTGTCGTAAGGGGAGACTGGTTGCGTGGGAACTTGAGCTGCTAAGCGTTCGCTGACTGATCCTTGTACATACCACAAGCCCTGATACAGGTGTGGGTCCGTTCGCCAATCATAAGTGTATGTTCCTACTGGTGGGTCATCCAGAGGCGGGTCTAGCGGGAAGTCATCTAGCACAACTCTGGCCGATAAAGGGTCACTTTCATTATTAAATTCAAACGTATTGCACTGAGGAACAAAAAGGTGAGGGTCACTATGTATAAGCTCACTTTCTATTAAGTTTTTATGCACTAAATCAGTTAACTTAAGGTGAATTTCTGTGGTTTCACTTTGTTCACATTCAACTATAGTTGTTTCACAAGGCAGGTCAGTAACTGAATATTCACTCTGCTCAAGATCAGCTTCACTATGCTCACACTGCTGAGGCTCCTCAGTTGGTGAATCATCCACTGTGGGCACATCAGATGGAGGAGTGTCCATTAAAGGAGCATCTGAGGGAGGAGTGTCAAGTTTACTTCCATTAGGTCTCGTTAACTGAATGCCATAACTGGGATTAAAATTTCTAAGGTCTAGAAACCTTCGACTCATTGTACTACTTTCACTACTACTGCTTGTACTATTTTCCTGATCACTACCACTGCCATCCCCCTCAATCACTTGTTGTTGCTCCTGAGGTCTTTGTGCACGCACATGCCAGTGAGCTAGTGCAGCACGAGCATAATAATAATATGGATTTACCAACGGATCTGGATCATCTGGTTCTGATATGGGTGATTCTGTCACAAATCTCACCGGTTCTGGATACAATTCGTGAATTGGAGTTGAAGTTTCAGGTATTGGAGGAGCCACTGGAAAGGAGGCTCTCGGATCTGGAGGATGGTGTCTTCCAAAGTGTTGATTCTGCTGCTGATGGGAGCTGCCTTCGCTGAGTGGAGTGCTGGCCTGGGGGGGTAACGTGAAAGCTGCAGCAATTGTGTGGGAAGGGTGGTGGTGAATCCCAAAGGGCATCAGCGAGGTAGAGGTTGTGGTGTGGGTGGCTGTGGGACTGATGGATGAAGTGGTGGTAGTAGTGGTGGTGGTGGAGGCATGAGCTATGGTGGAGCACACACTTTTAGAAGTGCCAACAGAACAGTAAGAAGAAGAATACACAGAAGAATAAGTAGGTGAGGAGGAAGAAGCGTCGAGAGCTGCTGCACAAGGGTCGGCAAGTTGTATGTCCCTAGCCGATGGTTGAAACTGGCTGACACTATCACTGGAAGGGTCAATGGAGGGATTGCCTGACCTATTGGGGTCACACTCACGCAGAATTATAGGACTTTCACTACCAGGGATATTAGCCTGCAAATTATCTTTTGTACAGACAAAAACCTCTTCAGACGAAGCTCTGATATTGGTGAAATCCTTCAATCCAGCAGATCGAACTAATCCACATGGGTGTAATCCATCTGGTTGGATGAGAGTGTCCGGGGTAGATGAAAAAGTGGATGCTCTAGATGGTGTAGTGGAGGGTTCCCGGCTTACCTGAATAAGTTCTGGTGTGGGTGTTCTTGCTGGAGTAATTGAGGTGGGATATCTGGTACCAAGTCGACTCACATCACGTGAAGGAGGGGCTGAGTTAGATGACGTCTGAAATGAGATGAGATATATAATTAAACTTTTTTTCTTTAAAACCTCTCTAAAGGGAAAAGAGGGATTCCTTGATGCCAGGGAGGGGCTCATGATCCAAGGAACTGAAACTGACCTGCCTCTTCCTTGCATCAAATCTGATTGCCACCCATTCTAAAGGCACTACATAATCCCTAAGGCTTTAGTGCTTCCCAAGGATATTACAATAATAA
The DNA here is from genome assembly GCA_009830355.1 of Cherax destructor. Lineage (NCBI taxonomy): Eukaryota > Metazoa > Arthropoda > Malacostraca > Decapoda > Parastacidae > Cherax > Cherax destructor. Next base: position 124,860 of record WNWK01000601.1, on the reverse strand, counting down.
TAATAATCCTAGATCCTAGGTAGTAGGTTGGTAGACAGCAACCGCCCAGGGAGGTAGTACTACCGTCCTGCCAAGTTGTTCTTCTTGTTTATTTCCTATCTTCATGGGAAAGTGGAACAGAATTCTTCCTCTGTAAGCCATTCATGTCATAAGAGGTGACTAAAATGCCGGGAGCAAGGGGCTAATAACCCTTCTCCTGTATACACTACTAAAGTTTAAAAGAGAAACTTTTGTTTTTCTTTTTGGGCCACCCTGCCTCGGTGGGATACGGCTGGTTTGTTGAAATAATAATAATAATAATAATAATATTTGCATCCCCTCCCCTCCTTCAAAGCACAGGCACTGAAGAAGGGGTAAGGATGCTACTGTTTGGAAGGTCACTTGGATCGTGATGTCAGTGTCCTTCTGGCAAGACAGTGATTGAATAAGTGATAGTGAACATGTTTTCCTCTTCGTCAGGTCACACTGCCTTGGCAGGAGAAGGCTGGAGTGTTCAAAAATTATTATTATATATATGAAGAGAGATGGGAAGTATAGTGTCTGCACTCTGAAGGAGGGTGTTAATGTTGCAGTTTTGTAACTGTGGTGTAAAGCACTCCTCTGGCAAGACAGTGATGGAGTGAATGATGATGAAAGTTTTTCTTTTTCGGGCCACCCTGCCTTGATGGGAATCGGACGATGTGTTAATAAATAATAATATATGAAGCACTAAACCCATGTGGGTCATTCAATTTGAGGTGTTTTTTGTAGCTTGATCCTCTGTCCACTAAGTGTGAGGCAGGGTGAACCCTCATCATCAGAATTTCTAAGGGAGTTTCCAGTAAGAGGGATAAATCCACCAGGCACAAGTAAAATATAAATTTCACAAAATGAAATGCATAATGAATGGGAACCCGATAATGATGTGTATATTTACCTTGTAGCCTGTTTCCAGATTACATCTGGAAACAGGCTACAAGGGAGGCATAATATGCTTGGATTAAAGTGTCAGGAACAGTAAGAAAAATTGCAAAATCACTTGGAGACAGAAAAATGAAACAAGTAAAAAGACATCTGTATAATTTGGCCTCAAATCAGTATGGTAACATCTGGAAAAGGGGTTAAAAATGGTGTATAATTTGGTTACATCTGGAAGACGGAGTACAAAGGGTGTATAATTTGGTTTTATCTGGAAGAAGGGGTATAAATAGTATAGTTTGGTTATGTCTGGAAAAGGGGTAACAAAAGGTGTAGAGTTTGGTAACATCTAGAAGAGGGAGTACAAGGAAAACTTTATTTGAATTATTAACCAGGGTTAAAAACCCAGGATAACACAAGACAATGAAGCAGTGTGGCTTATTTCCACAGGGGTCCTTTTAAGGTTTTTCCCCAAGATGAGACTCAATAGTCTCCTAGTTTCTAGAGGCATCAGGTGCTAGGAGATTTACCCATATACCCCACCTTGCCCAGGGTTTGGCCAGAGGTACTTTCAGTTATGAGCCTAACTCCCTACCACCACCACTGATTGTTTAGCTAGTTCATTGTTGTAAAGAGTACTACAGTATTATTACTTCTATTAAAAGTGACCTAGATGGATGAATCTTATTGTAGCCAGCTGGCCCAGTGGCTTATGTACTGGCCTGGAGTTTTACGACTCACTTGCCATGGGGTCAAACCCCACCCATTCCCTCGTTTCTATTAAGAGATTTTTTTTTTTAGCACACATCCATATCCCACCGAGGCAGGGTGACCTAAAAGAAAAACAAAAGTTTTTCTTTTTAAATTTAATAATTTATACAGGAGAAAGGGTTTCTAGCCCCTTGCTCCCAGCATTTTAGTTGCCTCTTACAACATTCATGGTTTACAGAGGAAGAATTCTTTTCCAATTCCCCATGGAGTCTATTAAAATATTTTTTTTTTGTAGGTTCTACCATCTGGGGGCCATCGCAAAGCCAATCTTTTCTTGAAGGCTAATTTATCATTATGAGTTTCAAAATTCTTCAAAAATACATTAGATGTAAAGTACATGACATAACCAAGAAAGAGAGGTTGAAGCCTTTGCTATAAGTGAGCCCAAACTTACCCACTGGACTAAGCTTTGCACAACGAAGGTAACTGGATTACCAGTTTTCTTGATAACTTCCACCGCCTTTTCATGAGTTGCTTCTCGAAGGTCAATTCCCTCTACTTCTAAAATTCGGTCACCAGTCTATCAAAAGGGAATAAAATAACTTTTTAGTGAGCCACTTATGAAAGCATTCAAATAAGTTTATACAAGCAAAAGAGAAGATAAAAAAATCTTATTCTACAATTATAGGAAAAATGAAGAGGAAGGAAGGAGGGTATAACAGTGTTGGCAAGAGGAAGGTTAGGGGTAGGCTGGATAAATAAATGAGTGAAAGCAGTTTAAAATGAAGAGGATCTGCCTAGTATTGGCTATTAGGCCTATTGGTCGAGATAAATGGTATAAAATACCAGTGCAATAAAAAAATAGACAAGAATGCAGTATAATGCATTATACTACATTTGTGTCTGTTTTTCTAGGCCTATTGGTCTTAATAGAACAAAATATGCAGACAACACTTAGTGCCAAAGAATAGAAAAGCTGACACCATGATACTGGCACATTTATTAACAATATAATTATACCCTTCTTTCAATGCAGAATTAAAATATGCATTACCCCACAAAATCTTCTACCCAAAAAGATACTTAAATCACTTACACAGCATGTACTCAAAATGTTGGAGGAGGCAATACCATGTTTATTTTCAGCCTAAACTACGTAGTGATCACCACTTGGTGCATCATAAATTATATTATTATAATCAAGGGAGAAGCGATAAACTCGTAGGATTATACAGCGCCTGTGGGGGGATGTGGAAGGTATTAAGGTTTAATTCAGGAAACTGGAGCACAGATCCAATTCCCTAGATCAAGAGCCTCTCACCAACATCAAAAATTATGTTGTACTGGTAATTACACATTACCAAAGATGATATCTAAAATTTATTAGACATCTATGTATATACTTGAAAGAGGACACCTACTACAGAGTGAGACAATAATTCCTGCTTTCTGTTCAACAGTCAGCACACCATGTTTTTCTTTTGTATGTACAGTGCCCTGGAACACTACCAACACCCCCCTCTTCCCTGGCCTGTCTTCAATGGGGATCTTGATAAATTTCTCAAATTAGTTTCTGATAAACCAGCCTGTAGCACCTATGCTGGACTGTGTACAACTGGCACCAACAGCCTCATTTATCAGGGTGCCAACCAAAAGGCCTAGTATAAGCCACTGGGGTAATAGTCCCTGGGACCAATTACAAGTAAACTACCACAAAGTTATAAAATCATTCACATTTTTTCAGATAAAAAGTTCCAAATTTTGTCATGCAAACTAAAACTTAAAACATATCGCAAAAAATGCAAGAACAGTTTACTACTAAATAGCCATAATGTAGTGGTAACTAAATGCTAAAACCCAACTATAAATAAATAAATAAATAAATTAAAATGTTACTAGCTTGTTAACTAAGCAAGGTTCCTGTGTTTGATGGCTTTACACCATGCACAGCATCTGACATGTGACAGACTATCAAACTTCTGCCACATCTACTGAATGACCCACATGGGTTTAACACTTCATATAAATATAAATGTGAATTAAGTTGGACAATCACTGCATAAGAAACCAAGATGACCAAAAGTGTATTAATCAAATGGAATGCAGGAAGGATCCTCCCAGGAAGGGTTGGAGGAAGTGAAAGAGGTTTTAAGTGCTAGGGGATTGAACATCCAGCAGATGTGTGTTATGTTTAATAAGAATGAGTGGAGAAAAGTGGCTTAAAGGACTTGACATTCTGTTAGAGTATGAACATGGTAACACTTTTTTTTAAAGACAAAGATTTATTTCCACAAGATACAATGTTTGTACAGAGATGGGTGACGGTTGTGCATGCAGAAAGCCCATGGTTATACATGTGCAACCAAATGAAGGGTTTCAGGGAAACCAGCTAGTGCGACTTGGGTCCTGGAGTTAGGAGGTACAGTGCTGCAGTCCAGGAGGGTCATTTGCACTATGATCTTCATACACTAATAGATGGTGAATGTGTTTCCTTTCCTGGACCTTTTCCCCATCAACTTGGTAAGAAATGACAGATGTGGTAAAAAAATAAAAGACCTACCTTTAAATGGCCTCCTTTCCCTGCAGGAGACTCAGGAAGAACATTTTTGATGAAGATTCCCGTTACAGAAGACCCAGACCAACTAAGATCCACCTTCCCACCAACAATTGAAATACCAAGAGAATTCTTGTCATCCCGACGCACCTGAAAGAACGAATGGTTTTGAATTAGACAAAATTTTGGTATAATAGTAAGACCTGTCTCCTTGGCATAGAGAATACTTAGAGCTAACAAAATTTTGGCATCAAAGAGAAGACAAGTACAGTGGACCCCCGAGTATCGTAAAATCTTCATTCCAGAATCCTGCTCAAGTGCCATTACCGAACGAATTTACTCCCTTAAGAAATAATGTCACTTAGGTTAGTCTATTTCAGACCCCCAAAAATACACTTCCACAAGCACTTACAATATTATACTTACATAATTGTACGATTTCCGGGGTGTACGTAACTTGGGGGTCCACTGTACATACTACAACCTCTCCTCACTTAACGACGGAATTCTGTTCTCAGACCACGTCAGTAAACGAATTCATCACCAAGCAAAGAGCATACTATAATGGTAGTGGGTTTGTTTCAACCATCTTTGATATTGTTGTAATGCCACATTTGCACTTTATAACATTTTTAGTATATTTTTAAATGTTTATACAGTAGTGTACTGTATATTGTAATAAACAGAATAGAGAAAATCAGCTCTAATATACACTATATAGGTATTCATACTGGTCAGAGAGCCCATTGTAAGTCCGAGTTGTCGGTAAATGAGTATGTCGCTAAGTGAGGAGAGGCTGTAATGCGAGTTGAAAACCCACAAGTTGTTTATAAATATCCGAGAGAAACAAGTAATAGTAGAACAGGAAAAGTTTGCGCTTCATACATTACTTAATACCAATGAAACCTCAAAAGTTTGTTTTTCATACATCACTAAACACCAATGAAATCTTAAAAGTTTGTTTCATAAATCACTTAATAGCAAAGAAACCTCAAAAGCCTAATGCTCTAAATGACTAGATGATTTGTCTCTTTATTATCATCATCATTTTCAAAATTTCACCTCCACCTGCTTTATATGAATTAAGAAAAAAGATTAATTCTTAAACATGCATACAATAATAAATATCATAATGAGAATAAAAGTAATTATTGAACATGTAAATATTATTCTGCATTCTAACTTTCTCTAAACATTAAAACTGCCATCATTTATCACTCATTTCTTGCATGTGATATACAATTTTTCTTTATCAAAAATTCCCCCAAAACTAAACTTCAACTGTATCCTCCACATGTTCTGAGTTCTTCATTTGTTCCATATCTAAGAAATAGGAATTTCTCATGCAGTGAGCATTATGTTATTTTCCTCTGCAAACTGCAATTTTTCCTGTCTTCTAATAGATTGCTCATTGCTTTATAATTTATTCATGAGTGCAACCATGTACAGACATAAGTAAATTTACTTACATGATTCATTACCTTGTAACTAGTGAATTCATTACCATTGTACCTTGTTCAGCTATCAAAACTTTGGGGCCCAGTCTCTGGACCCTATATATACCTCTGTAATCTGCAAATACTTTTGTAACTTGTCATGACTGTGACCATCTGAGTTCATTACCTTTGTAACTTGCTCAGCTATCAAACTTTGAGATCCAGTCCCTGGACCCATTATGTACCTCTGTAATCTTTTGACTACCGCCCACAGGATGGGTATGGGGTGCATAATAAAGATATCAAACTAACTTCTACCCAAGGCCTAGTCATGGACTGGGCCAGGGGGAGGTTAACCTCCAGAACTTAACCAACTTTCATGCTTCATTTGGGACTGTCTGCAAGTAATGGTATGAAACTGCATTTAGTGTCTGTATCTATGCATGCTCTGAGTGAGAAAAAAATAAGAGGTGCCAGGACAGTGCCTTGGGGTACTAACTTTTTACTTTATTAAAACTAATTTACTACATCTCTTTGTGTTACATTTGTTAAAAACTGAATATCCACATTCCTACTTTTCTTGTTCAGTCTATCTATCTCATTTTATAAGGCATGACTCCATGGTTACAACAGTTAAATGCCTTTGCAAAATGTATGTAGAACACATCCTTGTTTCGTTTTCCTTCCAAAGCCTCAATAATTTTCTCATATTGATTTAAAATTTGTGGCAGTTATGGGATGAAAGGTTTTCTTTCTATAGGTTGATGCTTAGAAGGTAGCATCAGGAGTTGGAGTTTGCCTTTTTTGGGGGATGCATATGTTCCTTCTTTGGTCCTCTTCTTTTACTCTCTCTCTTATCTTTTCCCATGTCCCACTTTAATAATGCTCTATGATGAATAAAAAGGCAGAAAAGAAAAACAAAAGTGGAAAAGTGGACCATAATACAAAACAATAGATGAAGAAAAATAAAAAATGGGAAGTTTCTCTTATGAGTAAGACGAGCTTCATGTCATCAGCTTGGGAACTCTCAATAAACAAGCACTATTTTTTTGACAATTACGTTAACATATCAATGGTTTCAAATTACAATTAATCTTTAACAATATTATAAGGAAAGATTAAATAATTTATATTTAATGTAGAGATATGTCTTTTCTATATGAAAATACTAGTCTTACCTCAACTGTGCGTTCAGGACCCCAGTGTTTGCCATCCAGCATGGGGCTCGAAGAAGCAGAGCGACCCTCAGAGGCTGCCACGGTAATACCCTGTTTAAGGTAGATTTAGTCATTTCTGTGAAATATTCTTTTCTTTCGGGGTAATATATGAGAAAATGGTGATGAAAAACTTGTAATGAATATTCGTATATTTCAACTTATTCAACTGTAGAGTAATTTTAAGATGTCAATAAGCTAAAAATATTTTTAACACAAAGCACTACAAAATTAACAAAATAACTAAAATACAGAATAACTTATAAAGTTTGCATGCACTCTTTCTAAAGCAGTCTTCATAATATTCATTATGTTTTCAAAACATGATTTTTTTAGACAAGAAACTTCACTTGAAATTTCATACAAGCAAAACAATCAACTGTTCAGAAATTTATATAATTCAATTAAATTTTTATTACCCTATCCATTAATTTTTTTTTTATTAAACTTTGAGGGCATAACAGTGCATCCAGACTATATATACTTTTCTTAAAACCAGCAAAACAAAAGAACGAAGATGCATGCGATGTTAGAATTCTCACTACATCTTGAGACATGTCAAGCAAATTTCTCACTAATCTTGAGACACATTAAGCAAAGTTCTTGTTACATCTTGACACATATCGAGCAAAATGAGTTGACACCAAAAAATTTAAAAATATATTTTTAAAGATAGGCTTCCCTCATTCTATGAAGATTCACATTATGCAAATTTACTATTATACAAAGTGTTAGTTCATTCAATAATTCTATATGTGTGAAATACATTAGCTGTATGTGATCAGCTCACACAATGTATTCAGGATTCTTGCTATACACAAATAACCCGCACAGAAAAAATACTTACAACGTCTTGGTCCAACTTGGACCATTAACTAATAACAGTGTGTGACTAATTAATGGTCCAGGTTGAACCAAAATGTCGTCATAAGTTTCTTTCTCTTGTGTGTGAGTTATTTGTGTATTCTTAAAGTCATGATATTGTGCCTCCCTCTACAGATTCTCCTGGTGTTTACTCTATTTCTTGCTCCTCCTGACCTCTTCAGTACTTCGGAGAAACTGGCCAATCTCTTTCTGACAGACTTAGGGAGCACAAAAATAGTGTTAGGCTTGGCGACACTAATAATGCTCTTTTCTGTCATGTCAGAGATCACAGTCATCCTATTGATTGGACTTCTGCTAAAACTGTCTACCCTACGTCCAACTTTCACAGTCACCGTTTGGTTGAATCCTCCCTTATACACAACTTTCCCTGTATGAATCTTAGCCCTGGCTTTGTCTCTGTAGATGCTTTCCTCTCCCATTACATTGTTAAATGCTCCAAACTTCAGAACACCCGTGACTTAACCTGATTCCTTCCCCTCTTTCCCTTCCCCCTTCTCCTCTTTCCTCTGGGTTCTCTTTCTTTCCTTTTCTTTTGCCTTGTATTTGTCCTCTATTTTATTTTTTTTTCCCCACTGTGTTCTTGTTCTTACCCTTACCTGCCGTCAGCGTCTTTGCAGTGCTCCTTTCCTAGCTTATGACTGACTCCACTACTACTACCACTACCACCATCACTACTACCTCCATTACCCCTCCACCACTTTCTTGTGCCCTCCCCTGTCTGCCTGCCTATAAATACCCCTTCCTCCTGTCCTTCGTGTTAGTGCGACTTTGTAAATGGTCCAAGTCGGACCGAAACGTCATCGTAAGCTCCTCTGCTTTTATATGTGCGGGTTGTGTGTGTATTCTTTCATGATTCTTAGTGTGAGGAATTAAGTGTTAATAATCCTCCGTAAGCCATGCGTGTCGTAAGAGGCGACTAAAATGCCGGGAGCAAGGGGCTAGTAACCCCTTCTCCTGTATACTATATTACTAAATGTAAAAGGAGAAACTTTTGTTTTTTCTTTTGGGCCACCCTGCCTCGGTGGGAAACGGCCGACATGTTGAAAGAAAGAAAGAAAGAAAAGGAGAAACTTTCGTTTTTCCTTTTGGGCCATCCCGCTTCGGTGGGAAACTTCAGACGTGTTGAAAGGAAAGAAGAATCTGATTGAGTTTAGTATAGCTGCCAATGACCTGGCTCACATCTAATGCAGAAAATGAGGGAAACCTGTACATTAAAGTTTATAATACAGAACAATAAACATTTAACTTCTCCTCACTAAAAGGAAAATCTCTAGCTAGGAGTAAAAAAACTGCTGGATAATACTGTATTTACCACAGTCCCCCATGCATTCATAAACCAGACAAACACACTGCATTCTTACAACTTTTTCATATACAGTATCAGAAAGATTTTTTTACATATTATATTTATCTCTACCACTCATTCTAAAACTAATTATGTAATGTATTTACAAAAAATCTTGTGGCAAATATATAATTACTGTTTAAACATTTTTTTTAACATGTTGGCCATTTCCCACCAAGGCAGAGTGACTCAAAAAGAAAAAAACCTTCAGCATCATTCAACACTTTCACCATCACTCACATAATCACTGTCTTTGCAGAGGGACTCATATGACAGCTTAGACATCCCTCCAAACTGCCAATATCCCAAACCCCTCCTTTAAAGTGCAGGCATTGTACTTCCCACTTCCAGGACTCAAGTCCGGCCAACCGGTTTCCCTGAATCCCTTCACAAAATATTATCCTGCTCTGACTCCAACAGCTCGTCAGGTCCCAAAAACCATTCGTCTCCATTCACTCCTATCTAATACGCTCACGCACGCTTGCTGGAAGTCCAAGCCCACAAAACCTCCTTAACCCCTCCCTTCAACATTTTCAGGGATGACCCCTACCCCGCCTTCCTTCTACAAATTTATACGCTCTCCAAGTCATTCTACAGTGGTCCCTCGGTTTTCGTGCATCTCCAAACTCGAACATTTATGTAAGTGTATTTTCGTAAGTGCTGTTGCAAATGTATTTTTGGGGGTCTGAAATAAACTAACTTTTTTTTTTTTTTTTTCAACAAGTCGGCCGTCTCCCACCGAGGCAGGGTGACCCAAAAAGAAAGAAAATCCCCAAAAAGAAAATACTTTCATCATCATTCAACACTTTCACCACACATACATAATCACTGTCTTTGCAGAGGAGCTCAGATACGACAGCTGAGAATTGTCCCTCCCAGCTGTCACTATCCCAGACCCCTCCTTTAAAGTGCAGGCATTGTACTTCCCATTTCCAGGACTCAAGTCCAACTAAATCAATTAACTGGTTTCCCTGAAACCCTTCATAAAATGTTACCCTGCTCACACTCCAACAGATCGTCATGTCCCAAAAACCATTCGTCTCCATTCACTCCTATCTAACACGCTCACACATGCTTGCTGGAAGTCCAAGCCCCTCGCCCACAATACCTCCTTTACCCCTTCCCTCCAACCTTTTCTAGGACGACCCCTACCCCGCCTTCCTTTCCCTACAGAATTATACGCTCTCCAAGTCATTCTACTTTGATCCATTCTCTCTAAATGACCAAACCACCTCAACAACCCTTCTTCAGCCCTCTGACAAATACTTTTAGTAACTCCACACCTTCTCCTAATTTCCACATTCCGAATTTTCTGCATAATATTTACACCACACATTGCCCTTAGACAGGACATCTCCACTGCCTCCAGCCTCCTCCTTGCTGCAGCATTTGCAACCCATGCTTCACACCCATATAAGAGTGTTGGTACGACTATACTTTCGTACATTCCCTTCTTTGCCTCCATGGATAACGTTTTTTGTCTCCACAGATACCTCAACGCACCACTCACCTTTTTTCCTTCATCAATTCTATGGTTAACCTCATCCTTCATAAACCCATCCGCTGACACGTCAACTCCCAAATATCTGAAAACATTTACTTCTTCCATAATCCCTCTCTCCTATGTGATATCCAATTTTTCTTTATTTAAATCGTTTGATACCCTCATCACCTTACTCTTATATATGTTCACTTTTAACTTTCTACCTTTACACACTCTCCCAAACTCGTCCACTAACCTTTGCAACTTTTCTTTAGAATCTCCCATAAGCACAGTATCATCAGCAAAAAGTAACTGTGTCAACTCCCATTTTGCATTTAATTCTCCATAATTTAATCCCACCCCTCTCCCCAACACCCTAGCATTTACTTCTTTTACAACCCCATCTATAAATATATTAAACAACCATGGTGACATTACACATCCCTGTCTAAGACCTACTTTTACCGGGAAATAATCTCCCTCTCTCCTACACACCCTAACCTGAGCCTCACTATCCTCATAAAAACTCTTTACAGCATTTACTACCTATTCCATACACTTGCAACATCTGCCACATTGCTCCCCTATCCACTATCATATGTTTTTTCTAAATCCATAAATGAAATGAAAATTTCTAAATGATACATTCATTTAAGAAAAGAATATTAGTATTTGTACAAAATTCCTCCTCTATCTCAAACTACGTACAACGTTCTTCTTTAGCACTTAAGCCCAACCTTCCCACTTCTTACCCTTGCTATCAACACCTCTCTGCCATATAGTGCTATATGGCCAATACAGATTTGGCACAGTTTTGTGAAGGGATTCAGTAAACCAGTTAGTGGGACTCGAGTCCTGGAGGTGGAAAGTACAATCCCTGCACTCTAAAGGAGGAGTTAGAGATATTTGCTGTTTGGAGGGAGATTTGGAATGTTTTATCTGCGTGCCTCTAGCAAGACAGTGATAGTGTGAATGATGGAGAAAGTTTATTTTTTTGGGTCACCCTGCCTTGGAGGGGGATGGCCAGTATGTTAAAAATATACTACTAATCCTCTCCATACCAATCTACTACAATTCACCCCCTCCCCACTCTGTAGCTTGGTGATCAGTATATTATCATCCACACACTATTCTTGCTTGTTCAACTTGCATTCACAATTGTATATTCCACATGTACAGGTTTGCTTAATTTTTCAGTGTTTCATTTTGCCTCACTTTCACTATTATATGTTCGTAACTTTTTTTTCTCTCTTTTCTTACTCCTATAGAAAACCAAGACATCTTAATGCCTAAATATTTATATCATAAAAAACATACAATATGACAAGCATATTTATTATGCAATTAAAAGCCTATACTGAAACTTACTAAATTAAAAATATTTAGTATACCAGTAGTGTATAAAATAGTTTTCAAACTACATATACATTACAACCAATAATCTAATTTTTCAGCATTAATCAAAGTTTGTGATGGTTATGTGTGGGTCTATGAGCTGCTGTCAGCAACAGCTTAGTTACCCAGTCAACAAGAAAGTCCGAGAATAAACAGAAAGATGGACGGAGCAGCACAAACCATGGTCAGTAAATTGACAGTCCAACGCTCCACCACCTCGGCTGCTGGGCATCTAATAGAGAAGGACCAGAAGTAGTACTTCTGTAGATGCTCTGTCAGAGGTACTAACTGTAACCCAACTGCACACAGTACCTCCGACAGAAGCATGTACAGAAGTACTACTTCCAATCCTTCTCTATCAGAAGCCCAGTAGCTGAGGTGGCAGTGTTGGACTGTCAATTTACTGACAACAGTTTGGGCACCATGTCGCTCCTTCTGTTTATTCATTGACAATTTTTTATTACAATTTAATCTGAGTTCAAGAAAGTCTGACTTCAGATTGGACTGCAAGGGTATAAAAGCCCTTGAAACCAGTCTCAGGTACATCACAGGTATATACAGCCTCTCCTCACTTAGTGACATACACATTTACCAACACCTCGGACTTACGACAGGCTCTCTGACCAGTATTCATACCTAAATAATGTACGTATATATATTAGAGCTGATTTCCTCTATTTTATTTCAATATACAGTACACTACTGTATAAACATTTAAAAATATACCAGAAATGTTATAAATGATGCAAAAGTGACATTAAAACAATATCAAAGATGGTTGACACAAACTCATTACCATTATAGTATGCTCCTCACTTAGCGACAAATTCGTTTAACGACATGGTCTTAGGAATGAAACTCCGTCATTAAGTGAGGAGAGGCTGAATACCAGTAAGATACGAAGAATCTATACATACTGTGCATATAAATTGCCTAAGAGATAATTAAGCCATTATGGACTTTTAAAGTCTATAGCCAGTATCATACCAAACTTACTCTATTACATTGTACAAACTTTATATGCTCTTAACAATATATGTACTAAGCTACTTCAAGTTTACTAATAACATAACTAGACACTAATGTTTTTAAAGATATACAAGTCTTAGAGCCTCTGCTAAAATTGCAAGCTCATACAAACATGCAAATTTTTATATACACATACAAAATCAAGAAAAACAGCAAATAAAAATAATGCATACATAACTGAACATGCTACAAATTTCAGCAGTTAGCAAAGTCACTTATGGGCACTACCTGTGTGACAGTCATGTTTGTTTTATCCGAGTTCGATAAGGAGGACACTGTAGTTGATATACTTGTAGTTAATGTTGCTCCAACAGAATATGCAGCTTTAGTGGTGGTTGTTGTGGTTGTAATAGCTGGAGCCTGATTACTTTCTGGTGAAAACTTTGTTTTGTTATAAATTAAACCAGATTTTGATATTTTTGTTTCTCTATCACTTATTAAAGGAGTTTGCTGCACACGTTCAAAGCCGTTAAGTGGACTTTGCTTAATTTTTACTAATTCTTCACTAGGAGATAAACGACTGGGTATACAAATAGAATAAGATTCACTTCTTACAATCCTATTTCGTTCACCCGTTGTTGAACTATTTCCACCGTAAGGTTCTGTAATTTGTTTAGATTTTGGGATCAAATGCTCTTGAGCCAGATATATAGAGTCAGGAATGATCTCACTGTATTGTCTTTCAATGTACGGAGTTATGATACGTGATGTTTCTTCGAAAGATTTGGAACTTGTTATAGTACGCCTCTGTACAACATTTTCAACATCTGTTATATGAGCTACCACCAACTTCGCACTTGGTGGATTTAAGTCATCCGATAAAAAGTCACTAATGGAATGTCTATCAGAATCACACTCGACAAGTAAAGAGCTACTTCTTTCAGCACTTGAATCAGATGATTCACTATGTTCACTTTTTCCTTTAGATTCTGCAAACCTAACTAATCTTAACGCTGATGGCTGTTGAAGGTTAGCTGAAGAACTACTGGAAAGCTCAAAGTTATCGGCTGTCTGGAAAGCACCATCAACTCCAGATAAAAAATTCCCTGCACGATTGTTCAATAAAAACTCGTTAGTGACACATGAAACGTTAGTCCCAGTTAAAATGTGTAGATTAGTAAAGCTTTCTGGGTTAGTATAAATATAAGGATCACCTCCAGGAGGTCGACCCAAACTTACGCCATTGTCTTGGAGAACATCTAAAACCTCATGGTCTTCAGATTCTGGTTCAAGGTCTAATTTAGGACTGTATTCTGGTCGAGCTTCAGAGACGTTCTTGAAAGTTATTGTAAACGGCCTGTCCTCTCCGTCATCTTCTAGGTTTCTATCTTCACCTCCAATATGGATAGAAGAAACATTAGATTCATCAGTGCGTGACTCCACTAAAGTCTCGCTTAGGGCGTGTTTGATATTGATTACCGTAAGTCCTCCAGCATCACTATCTAACTGTTGGCCTTGCGGAAGGCTAGAGACTGACCCAAGGAGATCGTCATGGCTATGATCCCGTGACCTGAGATCACGAGTAATGAAAGAGGGGGCAGTGATTGAGCGTGTGAGATCACTGCCAATTCCACTGGCAGCTTCGTCTTCTGAACTGTCCCCACGGGGAATGTATGGAGACCTGTAAACAAAAGATTTGGTTAATATTATTTCTCTACCATAAAAATACTATCTTTTTAGGTTTTACCAAAATAAATTTCCAGTTAAAGTGCTTACTTTTTAAGCAACATTTTTATGTTTTAAGTCTTGGCCTACAAAAAATTACAAGACTGATAAAAAAGTTAATACTGTACAAAGCTATAAAAAATTACTCATCTTTATGTAAAATTGTATAACTATTATTTTTTGTGAAATACACAATACACAAGGATAAAATTCAACTGCATGCAACACCTAAGAAATGGTTAGGCATGCCCACTACACAAAACAGTTGTGCAACACAGTTTTCAACATGGTACTTTCTCTAGCATCCCTAGAGTCAGTCACTTGCTAATCTCGTCAAGAACAAAATAAACAAAAACAAAATAAATTTTCCTTAGTAAACAAGAGGAACATTATGCATGATGTGATGGCAGAAAAATCTTGGCGCTAACACTGCATACAATACTTACACTGTACACACAACAACAAAAACGAAAAATATTGTAGGAAAAAGAATAAAAGGACACAATACCATGACTGGAACAGTATACAAATAAACCGAACGTAGGAGAATGAAATTTATGATGACATTTGGGTCTGACTTGGACCATTAACTAGTCACACTACTTAATGGTCCAAGTCAGACAGAAACTTCGTCTTAAGTTTCATTCTCCTACTTGATGGTTATTTGTGTATTGCAATTAAAGTGAAGAGAGGTAATAAAGGTGGCTCATAAAAGATACAAACTAACATAAAAATGTTTGATCATGCCTGGAGTTTCAAAGCTTCAATATACATTAGTTATAGTCATACAAAGAGAATACAATACTGTATCAGATCCTGCAACCAAGTGTGAGACAATTTACAAATAGTGTTTCAATCCATATAAAAAATATTCAAGATTGATTCTTGTTAATGATATCAATAATGCTACAGGTCGGCCATCAGCAATCCGGCACTAATTTCGGCTAGCATAATTTCAAATTTCATCATTATACTGGCTCAGAAATTGTGCAGACGGTTGTAAATCCACAGTAGCAAGCCAGTGGAGGAGAAAGCAGTGATGAAAATGAGAAAGATGTAGCAGTCTCTCTATTGATAGGTTAATTAAGAGTATTCTAACCTAACCACTCTGTAATCCGGCAAACTCACTAATCCGGCACACTACAGGTCCCAATGATGGGAAATATACAAAATCAGCTTAGTTGCTAATTGTTAGTTTTAACCCTTTGGGGGTCCAAGGGGTCTCTCTGAAACTCGTTCTCAGGGTCCACGAATTTAAAAAAAAAAAAAAAATTATTTTTTCTTATGGAATGATAGAGAATCTTTTTCCGATCATAACGCCACAACAATTATGAAATTTGATCGAAAACTAACGGAATTATGCTTTCGCGAAATTAGCGGTAGCCATGACACTTACGCATCGGCGATTTCGCCCACTTTGAGCCCTATTTTCGGCACATTCCAATGCTTCAGTCTACTAATATTATAGCTATTTCGCTAGAACTCCATTTCTTCTATCGATTGAGTACAAGAAACCGCCTATTTACCAATTTAAACTACCCAAAATAGTGGTCAGAAAATGGCAATTTGGCCAATTTCACACAAATTTCAAACGATGCCAATTTCAAAATAGGGTCCATAATTAACAAGGCAGACATTCCTGGCACTAAAATAACGTCTTCTCTGTTCATTAGTCATGTCTCCAGGCCCTTCTTACATTACTTTTGCTTTCCATTTTGAATTTTTATTCTCACAAAAATAGAAGATTTACTGTTATGTATACAACTGCATCACTGTAAAAATGGTATAAATAATATCAGAGCACTTGTGCATGAATATTAGACTCGCCAGTTGATGTGTATTGGACGCATGGTGTGATTTGTTTACTCTTGAACATCGTCAAAAATCGAACATTTTCGCTACTTTGAGCTCAATTTCAAGGTACTTGTTATTGTCAAACCAATCAAAATCATCTCTATTTCTGTAGTATATCTTCCATTCTATCAAATGAGACCAAGAAAACAAGAATACAACAATAAATACCATACGAAAATAGACTGCAAAGTCGCTGTTTTAAACCAAAAACACGGTCAGAGTTTTTCTTTCCTCATTATGCACTGTGTGGTGCAGGAATTTTTTTATACTGCGCACACTGACCGCACAGACCCATTCTATCACATCTAGGCCTAACAGCCTGTTTCTGCTTGATTTGAGGGCGCTAGAATTTAGGCGTACTAGTACGTCAATAACCCCAGTGCGTAAGACGTACTAGTACGACCAAAACCCCGAAAGGGTTAAGGACACTATTTACCAGTAGTAATGTATGGTGTAGTAAAATATTTTCAAGAATAAATAAAAGCTCAAATAAATTTTGAGTTTATATGGTAATGTGTGTTAAATAATTTTGGGTTGACAATATGTGTATGGTGAAAATTCCATAACAGCGCAGAAGCATTTTCAACAGAACTAAATTAATTGTAAAGGTATCATAGACTTGGAAATGTATCTGTTATTGCATTATGAGACTAAAACACACAATATCAATTCAATCAGGCACTGTAATTAAATACAGCAATGATCCATTAATTCTCATTTTTTCTGATTTGCTTCTCAGGTATCAGAGGATCAAGCCTCCATCACTCCTAGCACACTGAATAATCTATTTGGCTTTTACACTTCTACAATTTTGTTAACAATTAAAATTTTGTAAATTGGTTTAAATACCACTCTTGGTGGAAGATGGTGCATACAGCTCCATCTATCAGCCAAGATGTGAACCTCTTATGGCAGTGATGTGGAAAGAGAGAGGGGGTTTGCATGGGAGGGGTATACAAGGAAGGTTGAGGTATACAGGGAAGGGGAGGATATATAGAAAAGGGGAGGATATATAGGGAAGGGGAGGATATATAGGGAAGGGGAGGATATATAGGGAAGGGGAGGATATATAGGGAAGGGGAGGATATATAGGGAAGGGGAGGATATATAGGGAAGGGGAGGATATATAGGGAAGGGGAGGATATACAGGGAAGGTGAGAATATACAGGGAATGAAGAGGTATAATGCAATAGCCTAGGAAACTAATTTATGAGATAGGAACAACAGGTTTTAATATTTACAAATTCCCAGATTCCTATATTAATTTGCATTCATACACACCCCATAAAGTATTCTTCATTATTCCTCACTACAGACACAAAAGGCTGGTATAAGACACAAATGCATACAATCAATATGCAAAACATACATCAAGATAAAAGATGGACAGAACTCTTTACAAATATAACGAGAGCAAAGAACAGTGATTTGATTAGACTCCGCAGATAGACAAGTACATATATAACACTAATCTCTTTAAGGATTTCAAATATATTTACTGTAACTTGTTACAGTCACTGATGAGCATTATTATTATTACAGTGGTACCTCGAGTTACGATGGTCCCCAAAATCGCCCTTTTATGTAAGTTTATTTTTTTAAATGCTTTTGTAAGTATATTTTTGGGGGTGTAAAAGGACTAGTCTATTTTACATTATTCCTTATGGGGATAAATTCGTTTGGTAATGGCACTTGAACAGCATTCTCGAACGAAAAAATATCGTAACTCGAGGTACCACTGTATTTACAAACAAACTCTACATACATATACATGCACACGCACAAACACACACACACTAATACACCCACCCACACATGCTCACAAGCACACCCACACACTGGGACTAGAAGCTGTGAATCGACCCCTACAACCACATATGTATAGGTGAGTACACACCCACACACACCCTCCCTTTCAAACACCTGTGTAATACTGGCCTGAGGGCACCTCTTGCTGTTTCTATCAATCACAACTAAGCAGTACAAATGTGTGAAAAATAATCATCCTTTGCACTATTGTTTTAACTTTCTTTTATAGTTAGAAATTAGAAACAGATCAAATATGTAAATTTAGGGCCTGTATATTTCTGTATATTGCAAATGCTCAAAAGAGCAGCCGGTTGTGACCCCAGTTCACAACTGACTCGGCCAGTTGTATCCCCAGTTCACAACTGACTCAGCCGGTTGTGTCCCCAGTTCACAACTGACTCGGCCAGTTGTGTCCCCAGTTCACAACTGACTCGGCCGGTTGTGTCCCCAGTTCACAACTGACTCGGCCGGTTGTGTCCCCAGTTCACAACTGACTCGGCCGGTTGTGTCCCCAGTTCACAACTGACTCGGCCGGTTGTGTCCCCAGTTCACAACTGACTCGGCCGGTTGTGTCCCCAGTTCACAACTGACTCGGCCGGTTGTGTCCCCAGTTCACAACTGACTCGGCCGGTTGTGTCCCCAGTTCACAACTGACTCGGCCGGTTGTGTCTCCAGTTCACAACTGACTCGGCCGGTTGTGTCCCCAGTTCACAACTGACTCGGCCGGTTGTGTCCCCAGTTCACAACTGACTCGGCCGGTTGTGTCCCCAGTTCACAACTGACTCGGCCGGTTGTGTCCCCAGTTCACAACTGACTCGGCCGGTTGTGTCCCCAGTTCACAACTGACTCGGCCGGTTGTGTCCCCAGTTCACAACTGACTCAGCTGGTTGTGTTCTCGGTTCACAACTAACTTAGCTGGTTGTGTTCTCAGTTCACAACTAACTTAGCTGGTTGTGCTCTCAGTGTGTCATAGTGGAAAAAGCTGACTTTTTTTAAAGACTCACAAGAGTATATATAATAGTCAATAAAATGGCTTCCTTTAAGAGGGAGGTTACTGATGCAAATTTTATAAAGTAGAAAAATTACTATGATATTTAAACCTTAAAATCTGAAGAATCTAGATAACGGCAACAGATAAATCACCACTTAAACGTGCAATAAAAATAAAGGATCTAATTGTTCTACTTTAATTAGCCATGCAAGCATTTAGGGAGTGATAGTGATGTTAGGACATGTACATACGCTGTGACAAAAAAAAAAAAAATTAGTGACTGAGATGTCCTTCAACCTGAAATAGTTTGCCTTTATCTTCATACTTTCTATCGTAAGAACATAAGAACAGAGGAGCACTGCATCAGGCCTACTGGCCCATGCTAAGCAAGTCCAACTCACACCCACCCACACCTACTCATGTACTTGTCTAACCTATTTTTAAAACTACTCAAGGTTTTTGCTTCAATGACTCTACTTGGGAGTTTGTTTCACTGATCTGTTCTGCTTCATTTAAGCTTCTATAAGTCCATAGTGCTTTAGTCACTGGAGGTGTATAATTAGTGGTGCAGAGGTGGACAGTATTGATGAAGTATTACAACATCACCACTGCTGGTCCGACAAAGTGGATAATTCGGCAAGGCTTCAGAACGAGGGGTGCCAGAAAAATGACATAGTAACTGTATAATGCTAAATCCCAGTTTCTAAAAAAGTTTGGTGTTGTGCATATTCTGAATGTCCAGTTAAAAAGTTCTTTTAAAGACATTCAGAATGTGTAAATAAATATACGTACTGAGTGAAATTTAAAGTAAAGGTATTGTTATGATGTTAAAATCAGATATGTTTAAAACTTGAACAAATAATGTTAGCACCATCAAACTGCAGAGAGAGAGTATAAAACTACATCCTCCAAAACCAATGCAGGATGGAAAAAAAAATATCACTAAACATGAAAACATGCAATAAATTACCATAAGCATACAGAAAATTAGAGGAATGCAAATTAGAAAGAATTCTTAATACACCAGTATACTGAACATTAGGGAAGCGATTTAGAAAGATTTAAGTTGAAGGTTGAAAAGCAAAATCCTAGGATTTTAGTTTGAATTTTAAAATATAGTCCTGTACTATACTACTATATATGTAAGTAATAGTCTTTTACAAGGGAGAATGGTTATGAATAATGAAGTACCAGAATAATTAAAATAAAGTACAGAATGGAACAGGGAAAACAGTATAAAAATTTTAAACAATTTCAGAGACAACAGCCTCAGGAAATGGAAAATGAAGTAAGATGAGGAATGTTAATGTAAAGATCCCATAAAATATACTAGTCCAAGGGAGAAGGATAGTGGAACAAAGTGAAACGGAATGAATTGAACCAATGAGACAATTCCAAGGACTACAATAACTCTGGGTTGAGAACAAACATCCATGGACATGAAAAAAATCTGAAAACGATAAAAAACAAGATAACGACATGGAAGATTTCTTGAAAACTCGCAAAAACGGATGAGTGAGGGAACACCCTGATAGAAATGTACAGGGCATAGAAAAAAAGGGGGAAATAAGCACATTAAAAAAATATTATTTTAAAACAGTCTCATAATGAGGGCAAAGGCATAAATGTGGTATCAACCCTAAGGCTTACCTGTAGTACTTCGGGAAGATCCTGGAACCAGTAACAAAACAAAATACCAGATGAGATAATGAATGGAGAATACTTATACGTATCAAGAGGAACCTAAGATATTGCAAGAGGAATATTGTAACCACAGAGCATATTAGGTAAACAGGAGGAAGGATTTACCAAAAAATACAGATTGATTTAAAAATGCACTGACTAAAGGTAAATAAAGCATAAAAAAAAGTAAAAAAATACTTAATTATGAAAAACAGAGACAAAAAATATAAAATAAAAAGGCTGTATATAGTTCCCTGGTAAAATACTACTGGAGATGTTTAAAGACAAAGTATAAAAACAGCTGGGAATAAAGCTATTGAAATTATAAGCACAGTTTACCAGCTATACTACTTACTATACAAATCACTAAATATATCGCTAACCGTTAATGTCAGTTTGTAAATACAGTATGTACAGTCTAGTATGTCCCATCTGAGAGCCTTATTGATGAGTAAGACACATGTTTAACATATATGTATCTCTAGTGTTGCACATGTGTGTCTTACTCATCAACTTGTCAGTGTTCCTGATCACAAATAATAATAATAATAATAATAATAATAATAATAATAATAATAATAATAATAATAATAATAATAATAATAATAATAATAATAATAATAATAATAATAATAATAATAATAATAATAATAATAATAATAATACAGTGGAACCCCGGATTTCATCCAGTGCGGATATCGTACAATTCAGATTTCAACCACTTTTCTGGCCGAAATTTTACCCCGGGTTTTGTACCTCCGCTCTGAAATTGTCCACATCAGACATGTCTGCCTGCTCGGGACGCGGCCGCTCACACGTACGTGTCTCAGTCTGCTTCTGTCACTTGATCAGAGAGCAATACTCCTTGCATTCATCCGAAACATTTCAAAATAATCCATTGTTTTTTGTGCTTGTTTATTGAGTATGACTGCGAAATAAGCCACCATGGGGCCAAAGAAAGTTCCTAGTGCCAGCCCTTTGGTAAAGAAGTGAGAAACACGATAGAATTCAAGAAAGAGCTTGTAGCAAAATACGATAAAAGAAGTCCTTATGGAGGGGGATTCCCCTTCCAAACAATAACCTCTCCTCCCTCTCCCCCTTCCAAACACCAACAAAAGTCTTCAATAAACATGTGTAATAGTGATTTAAATGTTCATTTATCCATTAAAATTAGTCATTTATATTTATTTCTCATTGTTTTCTGTATGTAAAGCTATAGTTATTCTCTATAAAATGTATTTTTTGTTAATATTTTTGGGTGTCTGGAACGGATTAATTGGATTTATACATTATTTCTTATGGGAAATATTACTTCAATTTTCGTCCATTTTGGATTTCGACTGACCTTCTGGAATGAATTAAGGACGAAAACCGGGGTTCCACTGTAATAAAATAAAAATAATAATAATAATAATAATAATAATAATAATACAGTCATCCCTCCATTTTCGTGTATCTCTGTTTTTGTGTATTTCAGTTTTCGTGTAGTTTTTTCGTGGAAAATTGCCCTTTGTTTTCGTGTGTTCCCTCCGTTTTCGTGCTCGGTCCGGAACCTGTCCACCAGTGCCGCGCACATACAAAGGCCGTAGGCCACCACCCACGCACATTGCCACGCAGTCTAGCATTGTTTACGCTTGAGTGAACATCACCCCAGGAGTTTATACAAAACATTTATTAACAATTCATTGTTTTTGGGCCTTGATTATTGTGTGTGACTACTAAATAAGCTACCATGGGCCCAAAGAAAGCTCCTAGTGCCAGTCCTTTGGTAAAGAAAGTGAGAAACACGATGGAGTTTAAGAGTGTAGCAAGCATGCAGGGAGTGTAGCAGGTATGCAGGGAGTGTAGCAGGTATGCAGGGAGTGTAGCAGTTATGCAGGGAGTGTAGCATGTATGCAGGGAGTGTAGCATGAATGCAGGGAGTGTAGCATGTATGCAGGGAGTGTAGCATGTATGCAGGGAGTGTAGCAGGTATGCAGGGAGTGTAGCATGTATGCAGGGAGTGTAGCATGTATGCAGGGAGTGTAGCACGTATGCAGGGAGTGTAGCATGAATGCAGGGAGTGTAGCAGGTATGCAGGAAGTGTAGCAGGTATGCAGGGAGTGTAGCATGTATGCAGGGAGTGTAGCATGAATGCAGGGAGTGTAGCATGTATGCAGGGAGTGTAGCAGGTATGCAGGGAGTGTAGCATGAATGCAGGGAGTGTAGCATATATGCAGGGAGTGTAGCAGGTATACAGGGAGTGTAGCAGGCAGGGAGTGTAGCAGGCAGGGAGTGTAGCAGGCAGGGAGTGTAGCAGGCAGGGAGTGTAGCAGGCAGGGAGTGTAGCAGGCAGGGAGGGAGTGTAGCAGGCAGGGAGTGTAGCAGGCAGGGAGGGAGTGTAGCAGACAGGGAGTGTAGCAGGCATGCAGGGAGTGTAGCAGGCAGGGAGTGTAGCAGGCAGGGAGGGAGTGTGGCAGACAGGAAGGGAGTGTAGCAGGCATGCAGGGAAGTGACCCCGGATAAGGACTTGGTACCTAAATTCCTTATGGAAGGGGATTCCCCTTCCAAAAAATAGGGTCTCTTCCCTCTCCCCTCCTCCCTCTCTTCCATCCAGCAACATCAGTCTTCAATAAAGGTAAGTGCTACATTCATTTCATTCATTTGTGCATGTAAATCTATCTTTAAGGCCCCCCCCAAAATTTTTTTTTCCAAACTTCTGGGTTTCTGGAACGGATTAATTGAATTTCCATTATTTCTTATGGGGAAAATGGTTTCAGTTTCCGTGTGTTTCAGTTTTAGTGCATCCCTCAGGAACGGATTAAACACGAAAACCGAGGGATGACTGTAATAATAATAAAAATAATAATATTAATAAGGCTGCAAGGGGTTAGTAACCACTTTTCCTGTATGAATTACTAAATTTTAAAAGAGAAACTTTTGTTTTTCTTTTTTAGGTCACCCTGCCTCGGTAGGACACGGCTAGTTCGTTGAAAATAAATAATAAGGCAGCAAGGGGTTAGTAACCCTTTCTCCTGTATAAATTACTAAATTTAAAGGAAAGAAAAAGCTTTATAAAGTGTTTTTTTTTCTTTTTAGGTCACCCTGCCTTGTTGGGATACGGCCTGTTCTTTGAAAAAAAAAAATAATAATATTAATAATTGTAGTACAGTATTTTCTTAATGTATCTAACACAGTTTCAAGACTGAAAAGCCATTGTAATTAAAACATTACAGTGGACCCCCGGTTTACGTAATTATTTCGTTCCAGAATGCTGTTCAAGTGCCGTTACCAAAAGAATTTGTTCCCAAAAGGAATAATGTAAATTAAGATTAGTCCTTTTAGACCCCCAAAAATACACTTACAAAAGCACTTACAAAAATACACTTACATAATTGTTCGAGTTTGGAGCAGTATGTAAACCGGGGGTCCACTGTATTACTTTGATTAATATACTGTACTACCATCATTAAAATGGTTTCAATAAAGAACAAAATGGCACAATACCATGACTGGAACAATACACAAATAACGTCATCATAAGTTTCTTACTCCTAGATGCGGGTTATCTTTGTATAGCTTTCAGTCTTATTCATCTGTATCCCTGATTGGTACTAGTCTATTTATATATAACTCTTCAAATCAATACTCCCTATTTTTTAGTAAATAATAACTAAGAAGTCGTTGATTAAAGGATAAAGGCAGTAACAAAGTGGAGAAGTACTGAAGATGGAAGACTGCAACAGCACAGATAACAAATCATAAAAGTTGCATGGCAAAAAAAAAAACTACGGAAATAAAGTGCCGTACTGAAAAGTTTAGATATATTAACTATATTTTCATATTCGTTACATACTACTTTGACTGGTTATGAATATTTAAACTGCTATAAGAGAAGTCTCTATGACTGCTACATTATCAGACTAAATGAGGAGGGTGGGTAAGGGGTTGTAAGTTATGCATAGAGATAAGCCTTACTGAAAAGAGACAAAAAGAGGCTCAGCATTTTCCGCCTGATCTGTGACTTGCCTAAAGTTGTAAGTACGTTATCTATTATGTACATATATCTTAAAGTATTTAGATTGATGTTATTTATTATCTAAATAAAATTTTACTGCCCTTTAAAATTAAAAGTAAGAGAATGGTGTGTGACAATTCAGAAAATTTGATTAATATGTAAAGACTAGAACATAGGCGTACGTTGCTTTAAGGCACTTCGCATAATTATATGGCGCTTTTCAATTATATTCATGTTTATTATTTTTAGCACTTGCCTTGCGATACAATACACTGTAGCATTTTTTTTTTATTTTTACTCTTGCATAATTTTTTTTAGGCCTACCACTACTGCACACTTAAGAAATGATAATGTAAACATGTTTTTCTAATTTAATTATTTTGTCAAAAAACTACTATAAATACCACTGGGAATTATCAACTGATCAGAAAGGATCTTTAGGGTGACAAATTTATATTTTATGCTATTCTGAAATCAGGTTTCATTACTACAGTACTGCCACTACAAGTAACACAATACAGTACATTACTCTGAATATCAAGAGATACAGAATACTTAGAACATTCTTAAGTTTATATAGTGTTCTACAGAAGATATCAAAGGTGTAACAATAACTATTTCCCAAACTGTTGTGAGGACACCCGACAGTACTGAAAACGCGAGCTATGATTGCTTGACTTACAAAATTTCACTGTATTTCACTGTAGTAATACAGATTCAAGCATTTACAAACTATGACAAAAAGTTTTTAATGATGAATCAGCCATTTCTGAAAAAAATGGAGAAATTCTTATGCCTTTGGTAATGTTGTAAATAATTAAGAACTGACCTTGGACTAGTCTGCTGGTGTGATTGCTGTACTTGCTGGCTTTGCTGCAGCTGCTGCTGTCCTTCACGGTACTGCAGGAGAGAAGCTTCCCGGAATGCAGCTGCGTCTTGACCTCGAATGTAGAGGATGCTGCAAAGTGTGTAAAAAGTTTAGTATAATTAGGATCTTTAGTACACGGACATTATAACTAAACTGCAACCATTTTTATTTATTATATTATATTGAAAGGTCACAGCTGTGAGCATTTCCTTTAAAATGTCGATTGTGGCATTGTATTATTTGTCAATCGATGCTACTATATGGTAAAAAAAACTCACAGAACTTGAGTGATAACTTAAGAAAACCATTTTAAATTACAACACATTAAAAAATATATTTTATTTTCCAGTTACTCTTAAAAATAAATACTATAAATTATACAGGAGATAAGTACCTGTATGTAATGTTCAAGTAATGCATAATGATAAAAACAATCACAGAGATATATGCGGACAAAGCATTTAAAAAATAAAACTAGTGAAAAAAATGTACAGTAACGTATATGTATATCTTCAAAACAAAGGCCTAGATCAGAAGGCTGAGACAAAGCATCCCAGTAGGCTGTAACAGTTGAGTTATATGTACAGTGGACCCTCGGTTTTCGTTCATCTAAAAACTCGAACAATTATGTAAGTGTATTTTCGTAAGTGCTTTTGCAAGTGTATTTTTAGGGGGTCTGAAATGTCTAATCTAATTTACATTTGTCCTTATGGGAACAAATTCGTTCGGTAACGGCATTCAAACAGCATTCTGGAAAGAATTTTTGACGAAAACCGAGGGTCCACTGTATTTCTTGAGCAACTACTTGTGACAAACAAGTGACCAGTTTCTACTGTTTTCCTACTCTCACAGACCAGTCTGAGGCCAGACTTTCCTGTCAACTGAGCAGCCAGGTCAAGGATGAGCTGGACAGTGAAAAAATGATTGATACCAGCCAACACTTTTAAAATATTAATATTATACATGTGCTTAAAAATATCATAATTAACACTCTACCTCACAACTGTGAGTTATTCACCCACACAAAAGGTTTGTAACAATTAGCAAAGAGGCAGGGCCAGGAGCTACGACTCAACCCCTGCAACCACATATAGGTGAGTACAAACACTACTGACAAGTGTCTTTGACATATAGTAACTAACATAACAGGCCAAGTAATGAGTAATAACATTATCATCTCAGAGAAATTAAGTTATTTAATACTTAACCTTCCTGTGTTATTTAATACCCATTGTGCAATAAGCATTTCCTTATAGTATATATATTGAACATAATCAACGGTGTCCTGTAGCTCGATCACTAGCACACTCAGCTCACACACTGAGGTCCGGAGTTTGAATCTCCTCCGGTATGGCTGGAAAACATTAAGGACGTGTTTCCATAAGACACCTGCTGTCCCTGTTCACCCATCAGTGTAAAATGGGTACCTGGGTGTTAGTCGACTGGTGTGGGTCACATCCTGGGACAAAAACTGACCTAATTTGCCCGAAATGCTCTGCATAACAAGGGGCTTTCTATAGAGTAGTATGTCATTGATGTCAGCTAGGCCTGTATACCATGTACATGTACTTGTAGTAAATAAAGATATTATTATTATTTTTTTTTTTTCTCAACAAGTCGCCCGTCTCCCACCGAGAGAGGGAGTATGGATGAAGTGAATGTTTTCAGATAGTATTTGGGAGTTGACATGTCAGCGGATGGGTTTATGAAGGATGAGGTTAACCATAGAATTGATGAAGGAAAAAAGGTGAGTGGTGTGTTGAGGTATCTGTGGAGACAAAAAACGTTATCCATGGAGGCAAAGAACGGAATGTATGAAAGTACAGTGGACCCCCAAGTTTCGGTCACATCAGAAATCGTACAAATATGTAAGTGTAATATTTTAAGTGCTTTTGTAAGTGTATTTTTGGGGGTCTGAAATGGACTAACATACTTGACATTATTCCTTAAGGGAGTAAATTCGTTCGGTAATGGCACTTGAGCAGCCTTCTGGAATGAATTATGACCGAAACTTGGGGGTCCACTGTATAGTGGTACCGACAATCTTTTATGGGTGTGAAGCTTGGGTTGTAAATGCTGCAGTGAGGAGGTGGCTGGAGGCAGTGGAGATGTCCTGTCTAAGAGCAATGTGTGGTGTAAATATTATGCAGAGAATTCGGAGTGTGGAAATTAGGAGAAGTGGAGTTACTAAAAGTATTAGTCAGAGGGCTGGGGAGGGGTTGTTGCGGTGGTTTGGTCATTTAGAGAGAATGAATCAAAGTAGAATGACTTGGAGAGCGTATAAATCTGTAGGGGAAGGAAGGCGGGGTAGGGGTCGTCCCCGAAAAGGTTGGAGGGAGAGGGTAAAGGTTTTGTGAGCGAGGTGCTTGAACTTCCACCAAGCGTGCGTGAGAATGTTAGATAGGAGTAAATGGAGACGAATGCTTTTTGGGACCTGACGAGCTGTTGAGTGTGAGCAAGGTAATATTTTGTGAAGGGATTCAGGGAAACCGGTTAGCCGGACTTGAGTCCTGGAAGTGGGAAGTGCAATGCCTGCACTTTAAAGGAGGGGTTTAGGATATTGGCAGTTTGGAGGGACATCTAAACTGTTGTATCTGAGCGCCTCTGGAAAGACAGTGATTATGTATGAGTGATGGTGAAAGTGTTGAATGATGATGAAAGTTTTTTCTTTCTTTTTGGGTCACCTTGCCTCGGTGGGAAACAGCCGATGTGTATATATATATATATATATATATATATATATATACACACACACACACACGTATATATATTATATCCTGCTCATTGAGGGTAGATTACGCGTTTTAAACCTGACAATGTATGTACGTACATATTTATTTCGTCAGGGCACACTGAGGTTCCATTGAATGCCATTACAATTTTTTTATGGTTACAGACTGGTTACAGTTTTACAAAAGTACTGTATTGTTATTTTTTCTCATTACAATATAATCATTTATTGTTTATCCCTCTGTAATCTCTATTAAAAATTACGATTCCTTTTTTCGTGTCAATTAGTCAGAGAATAACAATTAATTTTGGCTTAACAAGTGGATAAAGCTAGATTATACTGGTTATAACTAACTAGATTATGCTGCTTATAACTATTTATACTGCTTATAATAACTAGATTATACTGCTTATAACTAACTAGATTATATTGCTTATAACTAGCTAGATTATACTGCTTATAACTAGCTAGATTATACTGCTTATAACTAGCTAGATTATACTGCTTATAACTAACTAGATTATACTGCTTATAACTAGCTACATTATACTGCTTATAACTAGCTAGATTATACTGCTTATAACTAGCTAGATTATACTGCTTATAACTAGTATTTTAAATGGCTTATTACTAAAAATAAACTATGCGATGGAAAAGTGCATAATTATATGTAACAATGAGATGGAGAAATGCCCATTTATCCTTGACAACGAGTGGAGAAATGTCCTGTTATCCTTGACCAAGTGAGATGGAGAAATGTCCAGTTATCCTTGTCAAGGAGAGATGGAGAAATGCCCATTTATCCTTGACAACGAGTGGAGAAATGTCCTGTTATCCTTGACCAAGTGAGATGGAGAAATGTCCAGTTACCCTTGTCAAGGAGAGATGGAGAAATGTCCAGTTACCCTTGTCAAGGAGAAAAGGAGAAATGTCCAGTTACCCTTGTCAACAAGAGATGAAATGTCCAGTTACCCTTGTCAACGAGAGATGGAGAAATGTCCAGTTACCCTTGTCAACGAGAGATGGAGAAATGTCCAGTTACCCTTGTCAAGGAGAGATGAAGAAATGTCCAGTTACCCTTGTCAAGGAGAGATGGAGAAATGTCCAGTTACCCTTGTCAAGGAGAGATGAAGAAATGTCCAGTTACCCTTGTCAAGGAGAGAAGGAGAAATGTCCAGTTATCCTTGTCAACCAGAGAAGAATTATCCAGTTACCATTGTCAACGAGAGATGGAGAAATGTCCAGTTACCCTTGTTAACGAGAGATGAAGAAATGTCCAGTTACCCTTGTTAACGAGAGATGAAGAAATGTCCAGTTACCCTTGTTAACGAGAGATGAAGAAATGTCCAGTTACCCTTGTCAACAAGAGATGAGGAAATGTCCAGTTACCCTTGTCAACGAGAGATGGGGAAATGTCCAGTTACCCTTGTCAACGAGAGATGGGGAAATGTCCAGTTACCCTTGTCAACGAGAGATGGTGAAATGTCCAGTTACCCTTGTCAACGAGAGATGGGGAAATGTCCAGTTACCCTAGTCAATGAGAGATGGGGAAATGTCGTTACCCTAGTCAACGAGAGATGGGGGAAATGTCCAATTACCCTAGTCAACGAGAGATGGGGAAATGTCCAGTTACCCTTGTCAACGAGAGATGGGGAAATGTCCAGTTACCCTTGTCAACGAGAGATGGGGAAATGTCCAGTTACCCTAGTCAACGAGAGATGGGGAAATGTCGTTACCCTAGTCAACGAGAGATGGGGGAAATGTCCAATTACCCTAGTCAACGAGAGATGGGGAAATGTCCAGTTACCCTTGTCAACGAGAGATGGGGAAATGTCCAGTTACCCTAGTCAACGAGAGAGGGGGAAATGTCCAGTTACCCTTGTCAACGAGAGATGAAGAAATGTCCAGCTATCCCTGGCAAGGAGGCAGGAAACAAAATAATAATGGAGAACACAGTAATGTAATTTTCTGAAGAGCCCAGACTAGGCTACCTTCCTATGGGGAACATGTGAACGAAACTGAGGTTCAAGTTTCCCTAATGGATACGAAATTTCTCTTAGAGTAAAAAAAAGACACAGTATCGTGACTAGTTAATGATTCTAGTCTGGCACTGTACTACCACTGGTAGTGCCAGACACTGTACTACCACTGGTAGTGTCAGGTACTGTACTACCACTGGTAGTGCCAGGTACTGTACTACCACTGGTAGTGCCAGGTACTGTACTACCACTGGTAGTGTCAGGTACTGTACTACCACTGGTAGTGCCAGACTGTACTACCACTGGTAGTGCCAGACACTGTACTACCACTGGTAGTGCCAGGCACTGTACTACCACTGGTAGTGCCAGGCACTGAACTACCACTGGTAGTGCCAGGCACTGAACTACCACTAGTAGTGCCAGGTACTGTACTACCACTGGTAGTGCCAGGTACTGTACTACCACTGGCAGTGCCAGACACTAATACCACTGGTAGTGCCAGGTACTGTACTACCACTGGTAGTGCCAGGTACTGTACTACCACTGGTAGTGCCAGGCACTGTACTACCACTGGTAGTGCCAGGCACTGTACTACCACTGGTAGTGCCAGGCACTGTACTACCACTGGCAGTGCCAAGAACTATACTGCCACTGGTAGTGCCAGGCACTGTACTACCACTGGCAGTGCCAGGAACTATACTACCACTGGCAGTGCCAGGAACTATACACCACTGGCAGTGCCAGGCACTGTAAAATGATGAGGTAGGATAACAGCTTTTAGCTTCTGAAATGTATATGAGGCATTTCCACCAGTATTTTTTTTAAATCCACAAGTTAAAGTGATGGGCGAGGGGAGGGAGGAGGGGAGGAGTAGGGGAGGGGAGGGGAGGAGTAGGGGAGGGAGGGAGGAGTAGGGGAGGTGAGGGGATGGGGAGGGAGAGACATGGAGGAGGGGGAGAAAGATCTATGACTGCCATTTTGAATCAACTAATTATGAGAGAATCCTGGCAAGCTGAAGACTAAGACTTCGAAGATCTATTTGTTGTTAAATCTTTAGAGAGAGATGAGAAACTAAGTCCATCTTTGTCCTTCTCTCTTTCTACTTCTCTTCCTCATCCTCCTTAACCTTTCTCCATTTCCTCTTTTACTTAGCCCTCTCCATATTCTTTTTTCTCCTTATCTTCCTCATTCTCTTCCTTCTTATCCTCCTTGTTTTTCTAATTCTCTTACTTCACATCTTCAGCCTCTGCCTCTTCCTTCTCTTCCACATCTTCCTTCTCCCAACCTCCTCCTCCAATGCCATCTCATCACTCATCATTTCTTGTGACAATGGAATGGGAGTTATATAGCAAAGTGAATTATCTTGACTTCCTAAGAGATTGATGTACCTCCTTCATCTAATATACTTGAGATTACCACCACGACGATTGATGGAGAAAGTGAGAGACAGAAGACGTGTGTTATTGATGCTGTGGAATGCCCCCTCTCCCTGAGGGGAGGGTGGGGGATAGGCAGCATCCATGTTTCCTCTCCCCGGGGGAGAGCAGGGAGCATCCACGTTTCCTCTCCCCGGGGGGAGAACAGACAGCATCCATGTTTCCTCTTCCCGGGGAGAGAGCAGGCAGCATACATATTTCCTCTCCCCGGGGGGGAACAGACAGCATCCATGTTTCCTCTCCCCGGGGGGAGAACAGACAGCATCCATGTTTCCTCTCCCCGGGGGGAGAACAGACAACATCCATGTTTCCTCTCCCCGGGGAGAGAGCAGGCAGCATACATATTTCCTCTCCCAGAGAGCAAGCAGCAACCACATTTCTTTGTCACTTGTGTTGGAGTCTTCCTTGAACATAGGGAAACACTGGCAGACGTTTCGCACATGAATTTTTCCCTAGGCGAAATAATATTTCTGTGTTTTCCCAATTTCTTGTATTGCCTTTATTTTTCCCTTTTGTAATACACACCCCTCTCTCTCTTTCATAACCCAGGTCCATGTCTGATTCATACTCCTGGTCCATGCCTGGTTCATGAACCTGGTTCATATCCCTGGTCCGTGTCTGGTTCATGAACCTGGTTCATATCCCTGGTCCGTGTCTGGTTCATGAACCTGGTTCATATCCCTGGTCCGTGTCTGGTTCATATTTCCATGGGGAACATAAGCCATGCAAATCACTTCCCTGAGTATGGAAATTGGCAGAATTGAATCTGCATGATCTCTAGCTAAAACCTATTAGCTTTAAACCAGATGGCAGCTATAAATTGAAATATACATGATACAGTACTCTCACTCGCGAATGGATGTGTATATATTGGTATATGAATGCACTCACATAAACATACACACATTATTATTATTATTAAGAATCACTAAATCCGGAAGGATCACAAAAAAACTATGAGTCCTGCAAAATGATCCGATAAAGTGGAAGGTTGCTTCGGTCCTTATAATCAAGAGCCCCTGAAGAGGATCAAGCCTCCCCCTCCTCCTGAAGGCTAAGAATGACAAGAGGAAAAACAAGAAAAGAGAACGACTGGCCACAATCAGTTTTCATTACAGAAAATGCACTCGAATTGATGGCTACGCTTTCAACTCTTTCTTGCCGGTCAGGTTGTCTAAGGTTGTGCACACGCTATGTTTCACCCACTGGTGCCTAAAATGAGTACCCAAACTGGTGCTTAAATTGGTGGCCGAAATGGTATTCAGACTGGAACTTGCGCCGATAATCACTTTGTACCCCAAACTCTTAGAAAAATTGGTACCCAAATTGTACGTACACTCTTACACAAATTGGTACTCTGTCCGTAAACGAGCTGAAAATTACTGTTATTTGTAAATGAGCTGAGGGAGACTAACGGACTGAGAGCTGAGTATTAGCTCTCAGTCCGTATTTTTTCCACATTAACACAACACTCGTGTTTCACCAAGGTTGGGTTACTAAAAGAAGGAAACACATTTATCATCATTCATTCAATAGCTTTCTTGCCAGAAATGTTCACAAATCCTAATTTAAGCGACCTTCAGACTGCAACATCCTTACCCATCCCCTTCAGAGTACAGGCACTATACTTCCCACCTCCAGAACTGAAACATCCTCATCCATCCTTCAGAGTGCAGGCCCTGTATTTTCCACCTCCACGACTCAATCTGGCAAACCGTTTTTTCTGAATTCCTTCATGTTACTTTGCTTACACTCCATGGCACGTCCAGCCATAAAAGTCAATTGTCAACTTCATTCTAACACGCTCACCCAAGGTTGCTGGATGTTCAATGTACTTAATTTCAAAATATCATTTACTACCTCCACCCAATCCTTTTTTTTGGGACGACCCCTAACTTTCTCTCCTTCCACCCCAGATTTACATACCCTCTTGGTTATCCTATTCTTCTCCAACCTTTTCAACTGCCCGAACCTTAACAACCCCTCCTAGTCGTCTCGTTTATACATTTGGTAACCTTACACCATCTCCTAGCTAATTTAAGGGCTATAATCATAGCCATTAAATTTTAAAGGGGGTGGACCGATAAGCCAGCGGAAGGCCTTGGTCAGATGACCAAATGCTCCAGCTGTGGGTAATTATATTAACTAAGAGCCGTGTCAGGAAACACTAGTCCTGTTTCCTGACAAATCTTACCTAGCCTAAACACCGTCTCCTAATTTCTACGCTCCTAATTCTCTGCATAACACTGGCACCACATATTGCCCTCAAACATGAAAGTCTGTAAATGAAAATGTTAATCAGTGGCCTTGTTCTAATGTTTCCAAAGCAGTGACAAAGGTGGTGAGAAACACTAGGTTTCGTTACACAAATAACCTGCACATAGGATAGGGAAGCTTATGACTGCAACAACCTGCACATAGGATAGGGAAGCTTATGACTGTAACAACCTGCACATAGGATAGGGAAGCTTATGACTGTAACAACCTGCACATAGGATAGGGAAGCTTATGACTGTAACAACCTGCACATAGGATAGGGAAGCTTATGACTGTAACAACCTGCACATAGGATAGGGAAGCTTATGACTGTAACAACCTGCACATAGGATAGGGAAGCTTATGACTGTAACAACCTGCACATAGGATAGGGAAGCTTATGACTGTAACAACCTGCACATAGGATAGGGAAGCTTATGACTGTTTCGGTAGAACCTAAACCATTTATAAGTCACATTAGGTTTCTCCTTGGGAATTAAGATCAGGTTAAAAGCAGTAATAAACACCTCAGGTCAACACCACAATGTAGACTAAATATAATTACTTCCTCCTGTCTTCAAGACTTGTGCTCAAGAAGCGTCAGTTTTTTTTTTTATGAATCCTTTCAAGAGTCCCTAGCAAGATCGTGGTTACTTGTAGTCTAAGACGAGGATAAGAGGTCATACCTGAGCGTCACCAGGAGAGTGAAGAACCAAGACAGTCACCAGGAAGGTAGGTAGACGAGGATGCACACAGGCGACCAGTAAGTTCTAACAATTTAGTCACCAAGAGTTGGTATCCATCACAACACTCTTAAAACAAAATTGGTTTTGTGCACGCGAGGCACCTGCGACAAATCACCAGCAGGGCGAAGGAACTATCACCAGAATCAGTGGCCAGGTGAGCCAAGGAAGTAACTAGGCGCTAGCGAGAGTGAGTGCAACCCACTCCTGTACCTGGTGTGGAAGACACTAACCTAAGGCGACCCCAGAATCCATGTCTGCCAGAATTACTGAGGCTTCGTGACGCAGGCATGTTGTGTGGGTTCACAGTCAGAGAAGGAAGGTGGGACAAAGCTTACCTTCATTTTAGTTATATAAAACTAGAATTCTTTCTTTGTTCAGCACTTTAAACACTGGTATCTAACATTATTAAATTTAATCCGTCATTGTCAATTTGCTAATGTCGCCACCAATTTTATGTCACATAAATCGTAATCACAATACTAAGTTATTTGAAGTCCATTTTTCAAAAAAGAAAATTGACAATGACGGATTAAATTTAATAATATATATATATATATATATATATATATATATATATATATATATATATATATATATATATATATATATATATACGTACAAAGTTTACTTTAATTTATATTTTAGGAATTAAAGTATCCTTGATTGGTATATCTATTAATAAATGGTATAAACCTTGATAATAAATACCGACAAGTTAGTTTAGAAAAACACATCAGCAAACAATAGGATATATTTATTATAAAACGTTTTCTAACATGTCCTAGTGTTTGTTTACTTGTTTTTCTAAATCATTAATAATAAACAGCCTTAAGAATTTTTCTGTAGTTGATAGGCTTTCAACACAATAAACCAAGCTATTTTTTAATTCGCTAGGTTTCATCTGAATACCACGGATTAAAATCAACTGTATGAAGCCTATTGTGTTACTAGGTTTCATACTTATCGACTATACGAGGGTCATAAAAACTGCATATCTCCTGTACACCACCAGTCAGAGGTATTCATTATGTATACCCTGAACCCCTCGAGGGAGGTTCCTTGATGCTGGTGAGGGGCTCTTGATCAAGGGAATTGGATATGAATGCCTTCCGTCCATCCCCCCCACACAGGCGTTGTATAATCCCTACGGGTTTAGCGCTCACCCATAATAATATACCCTGAACGAAGTCTAATATATTAGGGTGATCCAGCACTCAAATACCCTTACGGCCTCCAAGGCACAGGCACAGCGTCAGCAAGTACCATTTTCCCGTTGAAAAAACCCGAGTCATTGCCTCTACGATGGTAGTGTTGTTGGCTCAAGGGTCTTGAGGTTAGTGCCTATTGTTCCCACATTCTCAATTCTGCCTTGTTTGTTTTTAAAAGTCGGTCCCAAGAGACCCCTCAATAATCCTCCACATTTTTTTCAGAAATTTAATAGTAGTTTGAATTAAAATTTCTTCCTATTAAATGGACAAAAGGAATAAAATTATAAAAAAAAAATAGTTTTGTCTTCGGCGTCTTAGAAAACGCGTCAGTCTTTTAAAGTGAATGTGAACTCGCCTATATGTGGTTGCAAGGGTCGAGTCACAGCTCCTGGCCCCGCCTCTTCACTGGTCGCTACCAGTGTGTGTGTGTGCGCTCACCTATATGTGATTGAAGGGGTCGATTCACAGCTCCTAGCACCGCCTCTTCGTTATTCGTTATTAGGTTCACTCTCTCCCAGCTCCAAGAGCCTTATCATACCTTTTGTTAAAGCTATGTATGGATCCTGCCTCCACTATGTATGCTGGGAGGCAGTTGAACAGTCTTGGGCCCCTGACACTTATTGTGTTGTCTCTTAACGTGCTAGTGGCACCCCTTCTTATCATTGGGGGGATGTTGCATCGTCTGCCGAGTCTTTTGCTTTCGTAGGGAGTGACTCTCGTGTGCAAGTTTGGTACTAATCCCTCTAGGATTTTCAAAGTGTACATGATTATATACACTTGGAGATGCAACTTCCCCCAATGAAAAGCAGGGGTGCCACTAGCACGTTAAGAGACAACACAATAAGTGTCAGGGGCCCAAGACTGTTCAACTGCCTCCCAGCATACATAAGGGGGATTACCAATAGACCCCTGGCTGTCTTCAAGCAGGCACTGGCCAGGCACCTAAAGTCGGTACCTGACCAGCCGGGCTGTGGTTCGTACGTCGGACTGCGTGCGGCCAGCAGTAACAGCCTGGTTGATCAGGCCCTGCTACACCATGAGGCCTGGTCACAGACCGGGCTGCGGGGGCGTTGACCCCCGGAACTCTCTCCAGGTAAACTACTTCACTATGCGCGCGCGTGTGTACTCACCTAATTGTGGTTGCAGGGGTCGAGACTCAGCTCCTGGCCCCGCCTCTTCGCTGTCCGCTACTGGGTCTCTGCTCTCCCTGCTCCATGAGCTTTATCATACCTTGTCTTTAAACTATGTATGGTTCCTGCCACCACTATATCTTTCTCTAGACTATTCCCTTTCCTGACTACTCTGTGGCTGAAGAAATGCTTCCTAACATCCCTTTGACTCATCTGAGTCTTCAGCTTCCAGTTGTGTCCCCTTGTTTCTGTGTTTCCTCTCTGGAACATCCTGTCACTGTCTACCTTGTCGATTCCCCCGCAGTATTTTGTATGTCGTTATCATGTCTCCTCTGACCCTTCTTTCCTCCATTGTTGTTAGTCCTATTTCCCTCAGCCTTTCTTCATAGGACAGACCCCTGAGTTGTGGAACTAACCTTGTCGCAAACCTTTGCACTTTCTCTAGTTTCTTTACGTGCTTGACCAGGTGTGGGTTCCAGACTGGAGCTGCATACTCTAGTATGGGCCTGACGTACACGGTGTATAGTGTCTTGAACGATTCCTTGTTAAGGTAACGGAACGCTAATCTTAGGTTTGCCAGTCGCCCATATGCTACCGCAGTTATATGGTTGATGTGTGTTTCCGGAGACGTGCTTGGCGTTATACTCACCCCAAGGTCTTTCTCCTTTGTCGAGGTTTGTAGCCTTTGTCCACCTAGCCTGTACTCTGTCTGCGGTCTTCTTTGCATTTCTCCGATCTTCATGACTTTGCATTTGGTGGGATTAAATTCGAGAAGCCAGTTGCTAGACCAGATGTCAAGCCTGTCCAGGTTGGTCCTCATCCGATGTGATTCTCCTCATTAATTTCACATCTGCGAACAGAGACACTTCTGAGTCTATCCCATCCGTCATGTCATTCACATATACCAAGAATAGCACTGGTCCTAGGACTGACCCCTGTGGTACACCGCTCGTCACAGGCACCCACTGTGATACCTCATCACGCACCATGACTCGTTGTTGCCTCCCTGTGAGGTATTCCCTGATCCATGTGATCCATGTGTGTGTGTGTGTGTGTGAGAGAGAGAGAGACTAATTATACCTGATTAAAATATAAACTCAAATATCTCAAGATAACAATACGAACACGGTACAAAATACCACACCACGGTACCACACAAACATTTGTACCCACGGTGACAGTACGGTAACAAAAAAACTGTATTTACCACACGAAAACGTAAAACACGTCAGAACGAAACAATACAGTCACCCGGCTTATTTCCAGATTGGGTAGTAGGGGGAGAAATATACCAAAAATAATAACAAACAGATTATGCTTAATCTTGTGTATAAATCGTGTAAAAAAAAAAATAATGTTTTGCGACCCGGGTTTAGTGCGCGCGTGACCATAATAATAAATGTAAATAAAGATGGCGTCCCTCTCCTTCCCCTCGCGTCAATTACAATACACGAAATTGTTAGGCAAACATTGCCCTATTATCATATTATTCATGAAGCGCTAAATCCGTTGGGGTCATGTAGCTAACACCGAGGGGTAATCCAGAATTTTTTTTTTCACTCTTCGAAAGCAGTAGGCTAATAAAGATGTGGAGGGATAAATTAAACAGAATTGCAGTATAATGTTATCCTTTATTGACTACGTTTCGCCAACACAGTGGGTTTTATCAAGTCATAAACAAATCTACCTGATAAGGCCCACTGTGTGGGCGAAACGGTGTCAATAAAGGATCACGTGTTTAATTTTTCCATCGTGTGGTTATTTTATACCATTTATTTGCAAAGTGGAGGGAGCTAGCTAGGTAGAGACCAGCATATCAAAAGCTATGCAATAAAGCTATATATGTAACACCTAGGACATGTAATAGAGGTTTAGCCTAAACTTCAGCTTATAAATGCCCTGAGTGTTGCATATGGGTCTGTATTTCATAGTTTGTCGCTAATGATACACCTTTTTACTAGTATTAAGAGAAGCTGAGGCATGCAAGGCCCAAGAGATGGAGCTTGACGCCATGTAAACCGAGAATTCGGGTATTACAAAAACATATATAGCGGAGCAAGACTATTAATGGAATGTTTCACATAAGTGAGATCTCTAATTTTCAGGTTGTTCAGGCCGTGGTTGTGGCGAGGCTAGTGCAAGATACTGTACCCCCAGTCCTTCATTTTCTTCCTCTCTAATTTATATTAGTTCCTTCTCTCGCTCTACCCCTCTCCCTCATCTCCCTTCCTCTAGCACTCACTCTCCTTCCTACTGTCCCTCCTTCCTTACCACCCTTGCTTTTGTTCTCTCTCCTTCCTTCCTCCTCTCCCTCTGCCACTTGTCTTTCCTTCCTCTTCTCTCTCCCTTTCTCCAAGCTCCTTCCTTCCTCTTCTCTCTCCCTTTCTCCAAGCTCCTTCCTTCAATCCTCTCCACCTCCTCCCCCCTCACACACACATCCAAAACTTCAACAACAAAAAGTTCGAATTTCTATCCAACGAAGCTAAATTTCCGCTCAATTTTCACCACCAAGCAAATTGGATAAAGTCACTGGATAAAACTACAACAAAGGTCAGAGGTCACTGCTGAGAGTCACGGGAGATGCTGGCAGCAGCCTCTTCAAATTTTGCAACCCTTCTGCGCCCCTCAAACTTTCCTAGCGAGGACGAACAGAAATGAGTCTACGCATTTCTGTACATTTTTTTTTCCTGACTCTGTATACTCATCTAAATGTGGTTGGGGGGTCGAATCAAGGCTCCTGGTGTAATTGCCGCACCGTGTTTGTGGGGTTGTGTAACGCACTGTGAGAGTTAGGTAGAGGTGCAGTGTCACATTCGACAAGCTGATGGACTGGGCCAGTGTTCAGTTCCCTTAGATGAACTTTCTGTAGATATCTTTGACGATGTTCAACATGTTCTGCATTAACCATGGGCTTTCTGCGTGAAGTCAAGTGTCACCCAGTTCTGTATAAACAATGTATCATGTGTTTGAATAGTTGTCCAAGGGCAGGATTCATCACCCACTTGACGTCCAATATTGACAAGGGTGAATCAGCTGGCATCATTCAAGCGACTGCCAAATGTATCTTCTTCCAATCTTATTCTTATCATTAGATATGCATCGTAAGCAAGCTATTTAAATACATTAAGAACAGCAATGGCCTTAATACGGATACCCTAAGGACTCCACTATATACCTGTTCCCATTCTCAAACGTTCCACCTGACAATGACCCTCTGTTTTATGTTCGTTAGGTATTCCTTGATCCACTAAAGTACTACTTTGTACCCCTGTTTGCTCCTCTGATTTTTTAATCAATCTCTGGTACCATTCTATTATAGAACTCCAGCAGGCTCGTGAGGCACGACTTACTTTCCCTAAAGCCATTCAGTTTTTAATGAATTCTCTTCTTGAGGCGCTCAATCCACTCCTTCCTGGTTACTTTTTCCAGTACTTTGCATAAGATACACATCAGTGATGCCACTCTGTAACTCCTACTTGTCACTCTGCTTGAATATTGGGCCACATTTGCAGTTCTCCAGTGTGTACTCAATCATCTGTATTTTCGAGGATGAATCTCTGTTCTTCTACCAGCCTCTTACACAATACTTCGACTTGTGTGTAGTCTTCGATACTCGTCTTGTAAGAATCTATAGTTCTTGACCTGCGACCTTCCCTACTTATTCCTGGAATCTTGTAAACGACCTGTGGAAACTTACTGACCAAATGGGCTTGGGTACTTTAATGCACTTTAACAATATCGTAATCAAAGACAACTATTCAAAAAAGTACAACCAATGAGGGTTAAGTTTTATTTAGTCTACAAATCTACTGTTCAGACGGTAGTATTGGCTTTCGCAAAGGGTTGTTAACGTACATAAATGTTGTAGGAATACATTCTACATGAAGTTTACCTGCACTCAGTTGCGAGGTCCTCATTGTCCACTTAGCCTAATCCCAGCTAACGGCCTGATCAATCAGATTGTTGGTGCTAGCAGAACGCAGTCCACGGTGGCCACCACAAACTGATCAGGAACTTAACCAGTTCCCTCTTGGAAGTTGATAAATGTAGATATAATCTAGCCCCGCCTAAGACGTGTATTATTTTGAAGAAAACTTAATAAATCAGTTGTGTGCTACTGCTATATCATTCTATATTATAGTTCCACAGTGAGAACAAAAGCTAGCTGCGTTTCCCTGTCATGGTGTTTTACATAACCCCCATCATGGCTGTGGGGGAAGGTGAGAAGGCTGGGGTTCGTGTGAAGGATGAAATGAGGAGACGAAGGAATACCTCCATCCCCCACTCCCTCCTCCCCCCTTCCTTGAAGGAGGAGGGGGTGTGACCCGGAAGCTCAGCTGGGCAGGCAGCAGGTGATCTTCACTAATCACCACATAAAAGGTGAGGTGCACCTGCACCTCACCTGTTCCCTCCCTCTACCCCTCTCTAGTGCTCCTCCCTCCCATCCTCTAGTACTCCTCCATGCTTCACTTACTCCACCCTCCCTCTGACAACTGCTATCCACAGTTTAAAGTACTCTTGACCAAGCCTTGTACTTACCTGTATAAGAAAGTAGTATGCCTTGTGATTACTGGTTGAATTTTCAAGTGATACCAGGTGTGTAAAGTGATACCAAGTGTATAAGGTGATACCAGGTGTGTAAGGGAGAAAGAAATCACAGGGAGTACAAATAAACATAGGAAAACTAATCGTCAGTATCGGTACTTAACGTCAGTCTAGTTTGTATTCCCATGACCGAGTAGGAAATAAAGGAGTGAGAACGAAGTCATCAAGGGCCCCCAAAATAAATGTCAAAAGCCCCAATGGAAATAAGTCACTGACTTTTTTGCGTTATCCTAGGCAATTTAGACTATGTATGATAATTGTACTTAGAGAGAGCAGAGGAGAGTGTTGTGACTACAGCAGTCGTACTGACCTCAGACAGTGTCAAGGACAGTGACGCTCATGCACAGGTCACTTTCTGAAGACTTATTATTATCGTCATACAGCGCCATAGGGGAGAGGGGGAGAATAGTAAGGCATTCAGACTCGATTCAATGGATTGAAGCACAGGTTCAAGTCCTTAGAATAGAGGCTCCACATCAGCATCATCGAAGCTCCCTTGAAGAGGCTCCCTGAACGAAAGACTTCCTTACAGAGGATGCCCTGATGTGAGTTCTTGATCCAAGGAAGTGAGCCTAGCTTTCCCTTCTTTGAAATTAAACTCGCTACCTTCCATTCCTTCCTCATGCGCTGCATGACCCTTAAGGGTTTATTGCTCCCCCATGATTATAATAATAATTCTGACAGAAAAGTTACCTTCATGACTCACGAAATCGTAATGACACGATTGCAAACAAACCATACCACGGGTGGGGTTCGAACCCGTGGTCAGAGAGTCTCAAAACTCCAGACCTATGCTAACCTTCCTATGGTGTAGAAATATACCTAGTTGGATGAATTTTATCGAAGCTAGCTGGCCCAGTGGCTTACGCGACGGTCTGGAGTCTTGAGACTCTCTGACCGTGGGTTCGAACCCCACCCGTGGTAAGCTACCTTCATTCTCGTCTCCACCTGCAGGTCACTTGGCCACAACTTCCATTTTTTCCTTTATTACTTGAGAACGCCTTATTCGATCAGCTTAAAATTATCAACGCAGGTGCACTGTATGTAGGGCAAGATTCACAGGACTATCAACGCAGGTGCACTGTATGTAGGGCAAGATTCACAGGACTATCAACGCAGGTGCACTGTATGTAGGGCAAGATTCACAGGACTACTTGCATGTGAGTGCCCTATGAGCAACGTTATATAGGCCATTCCCAGATTTTGCTTGCATGCGATACAAACGAGCTTTAGAGTTGACCATCAACCGTTCAACAGTCTGTCGTTAACACACCAAGCATCAGGAGATTTATGAAGGCAAAATTCTGCCCCAGTACTCCACTCATCCACCGGAGTGGAGTTATGATGGTTGACGTCGTCGGGAAGGAAGGAGTGGATGAGCTTCCAATCCTGGCCTCTTGAAATGCATTACCAGGTCCTGGGAGTTCCCAAACTCCCAGGCGGGACTGGAAGAGCAATGACGGATGCTGTAGACCAAGCCACAGAGTGGAACCCGCTAGAGACTGTCCTGAAGGCGGCATTTTAACTCTCCATGGGTCCTTCCACTAAGCCTGAAGCTACATTTCTTAAGCTGTTTCAACAGCAGGGCGGCCCGTCACCCATCAATGATCTTTAGCGGCTGTTGTATACCAGGAACCAACAGCTCCGTGAGTAGATGAGGTCATTAAGCTCACGAAGGATGAGTTGGAGTGATGTTAACCGTGGCATGATCATCAGGAGCTGCTGGAGATGACAATCATCTTCCTGGGCAGCGTCCAGGATCGAAGAATTAGGTTGTGTGTTCCTGAAGAACAGCGAAGAGGTCGCTAGATGGTAAAAGATGTCTGCTAATTCAAAGTTTGG
This sequence comes from Cherax destructor, assembly GCA_009830355.1. Taxonomy (NCBI): domain Eukaryota; kingdom Metazoa; phylum Arthropoda; class Malacostraca; order Decapoda; family Parastacidae; genus Cherax; species Cherax destructor. The sequence goes on along the minus strand of WNWK01000601.1, from coordinate 81,111 downwards.
ATATTCAGAACTCAATTCAAGATGTCGGCAGGAGTTTTACGATTAATGAGGTCTAATCCCAAATGTTCCTTGGTTTATTTAGCAACAGATAAGTTGCAATTTTCTTGCAGCACACTACCTCAGAGGCTTACAAAAAACTGATGACTTACAACAACGTGAATTCTTCTAGGCTTGCTTAACTTGCAGCCATGACCTACTTACACTAGTGGATTTGTCCTATGGCGACTCCGACGCCTCCTGCTTCTACTCACCTGACTGCAGTATATAAGCCACTTCTCCGACCATATGCTGTATTTTTCTCAAGATTGATGGACTGAACACATCGACTCCAGACTAAGGGACTGATTAACACTCATCTTCCACTGTTCTTCTCTGTATTAGACTGAAGAAGCCACTAGCTAGAGAAACGTTTCATAAATAAAGATTCCCAAATGTTGCACAAGTGTTTCGTTCTTCAACTTAAAGTTTTTTTAAACCATTTACGTCAGAACGTAAATACTGCAAGAGGCACAGCGAAGAAATCTGTCGCTACCTTAGCGACAAAACTGGCCCCCTTGCTCTTTTTGCACGACTTCGTGGCTACTAAAGAAGATATAATGAAAAGAAGGAAAACATTGACGAATGTAACGAGTCCCTCAGGAGAGTAGTCGTCGACCTTAGCAAGGTAAGGACTATTTCCTTCTTTAGTGTCGTGCAGAGTAACACCCAGCAACACTCATCTCACATCTGTTTCGTGCAGAATAACACCCAGCAACACTCACCTGACATGTTTCGAGAATAACACCCAGCAACACTCACCTGACATGTTTCGAGAATAACACCCAGCAACACTCACCTGATATCTGTCATGCAGAGTAACACCCAGCAACACTCACCTGACATCTGTGCTAACCAGCTGAGTCCTACGAAGGATGGCCCGGGCCTGCGAGTTTGTGATGTTCCTCATGGACTCATTGTTGACGCTAAGAATGAGGTCCCCAGCGTGCAGCCGACCGTCCTTGTGAACAGCGCCGTTCCTCACCAGTGAAGACACCACCACGCCGTTCACACCCTGATCCACCACCTCGATGTTCACTCCTGCAGGTGCACCACCAGTATACTGATGAGTAGGCGCTAAATTTGAAGGAAATGGCAACACCAATTTCTCGAGTCGCTGAGCGATTCACAAGCAAACCACTGAACGGGTGGGGTTTTGAATCCCATGACGAGTGAATCGTAAAACACCAGGCAAGTGCGTAAGCCACTCAAGTGGTTAGCGCACTGACCTGGAGTTTTACGACGACTCATTCGCCATGAGTTCAAACACCACCCCGTTCCATGGACTGTTTGCAATCGTTTAATTGCGATTTCCTGAGTCGATTCACCAGCATCAAGGGGACCTCCCCGGGGAACCCTCTCCCCTGCAACAGACTGGGGATCATATACATACACATATACACGAACATACAAATCTGTGTATATGTCTCAACAGTGTTTAATATTTACAAAAATATAATGAATATGGATTTGTGTGTGTGTGTGTGTGTGTGTGTGTGTGTGTGAAAAGAGAGAGAGAGACCTAAATGAAATCTCTAATCAATAATTAGACAATGAAAATAAAAACATAACACACACACACACACACACAGGTGACTCGACCCCTGCAACCATAATTAGCCGAGTACACACACACTATTCTCTGTTTTCTTACCCAGTTGATCGGCTCCCTTCTTGATCTTGATACTTCGCTCGAGGTCCTTGGGGAGGGAGGGGATCTGCAAGGCCCACCTGGGGAGCTGTGGGGAGGTGTGGGGTGATGCTTGCTGCTCTTCTTCCCAGCACACCGCTGTGGGGAGACACAACAAGGATATAGGTAGTACACGAGGTTCAGGTAGGAGTTACGTCAGGATGCTACTTACTGACCACTGGGCTCAGGTCATAATTTAGGACTTAGAACACACACACGGGGGCCAGGAGCTATGAATCGACTCCTGAAACCAGAAATAGGTGAGTACACACATACACAGACACACATTCAGTTAATTACCGGTTGTCAAAGGCATTTTTGGCCGCGCGCGCGTGTGCGTGTGTGTGTGTGTGTGTACGTGTGTGGGTAGGTGACAGCGCCGGGAACAGACTGACTTGGAAATACTATTAAAGCTGTCTGCCGGCTGTTGCTGTTAGTTGTGGGTAGAGGTGGGTAGTGGGTGTGGGTAGAGGTGGGTAGTGGGTGTGGGTAGAGGTGGGTAGTGGGTGTGGGTAGAGGTGGGTAGTGGGTGTGGATAGATGTGGGTGGTGGGTGTGGGTAGATGTGGGTGGAGGGTGTGGGTAGAAGTAGTGAGTGTAGGTAGAGGTGTGTGGTGGGTGTGGGTAGAGGTGGGTAGTGGGTGTGGTGGGGTGAGCATCACCAGCCTCAACACATCACTGCTCACGGTGGATCAAACTCTACCCAATTATCAATATTTAATTAAGTCAAGATAACGATTAAGACACTTTATTACTAGCCTCACTAAACTGACTTTATTACTAGCTTCACTAAACTGACTTTATTACTAGCCTCACTAAACTGACTATTACTAGCTTCACTAAACTGACTTTATTACTAGCCTCACTAAACTGACTTTATTACTAGCCTCACTAAACTAACTTTATTACTAGCCTCACTAAACTGACTTTATTACTAGCCTCACTAAACTGACTTTATTACTAGCCTCACTAAACTGACTTTATTACTAGCCTCACTAAACTGACTTTATTACTAGCCTCACTAAACTGACTTTATTACTAGCCTCACTAAACTGACTTTATTACTAGCCTCACTAAACTGACTTTATTACTAGCCTCACTAAACTGACTTTATTACTAGCCTCACTAAACTGACTATTACTAGCCTCACTAAACTGACTTTATTACTAGCCTCACTAAACTGACTTTATTACTAGCTTCACTAAACTGACTTTATTACTAACTTCACTAAACTGACTTTATTACTAGCTTCACTAAACTGACTTTATTACTAGCCTCACTAAACTGGCTTTATTACTAGCCTCACTAAACTGACTTTATTACTAGCCTCACTAAACTGACTTTATTACTAGCCTCACTAAACTGACTTTATTACTAGCCTCACTAAACTGACTTTATTACTAGCCTCACTAAACTGACTTTATTACTAGCTCACTAAACTGACTTTATTACTAGCCTCACTAAACTGACTTTATTACTAGCCTCACTAAACTGACTATTACTAGCTTCACTAAACTGACTTTATTAGTACTAACCCCCCCCCCCCCCCCCCCCCCCCCCCCCCCCCCCCCCCCCCCCCCCCCCCCCCCCCCCCCCCCCCCCCCCCCCCCCCCCCCCTACTAAACGGACTTAGTACTACCTCACTAAACTAACTTTATTACTACCTCACTAAACTGGCTATTACTTAGCCTCACAACTGACTTTATTACTAGCCTCACTAAACCAACTTTATTACTTGCCTCACAAAGACTTATTATACCTCTCAAAGGATTTATATGCCTCACTAACTGACTTTTGCTGGTCACTAAATGACTTATACAGCCCGCAACTAGACTGACTTGGATATAGCCTACTAAACTAACTGATTACTAGTTACAGCTGGCTTTATTGCCTCACTAGACGTGTGGTGTGGTAGCGTGGTATGAGGAACGTGACTTATCTAGCTATAAACTGCTGTTGTACTGAGCTAGTTAGGTGATTGGGTAAGAAATGGTGTGTAGAGGTGTGTGTGTGGGTAGAGGTGATGGTGTGGTGTGAGCTAGCCTCACACGACATACCTCACGTGGATAACTTGATTACTATTTAATGAGTATAGTAGCTATAAGACACTTTATTACTAGCCTCACTAAACTGACTTTATTACTAGCTTCACTAAACTGACTTTATTATAGCCTCACTAAACTGTATTACTAGCTCACTAACTGACTTTATTACTAGCCTCACTAAACTGACTTTATTACTAGCCTCACTAAACACTATTACTAGCCTCACTAAACTGACTTTATTACTAGCCTCACTAAACTGACATTATTACTAGCCTCACTAAACTGACTTTATTACTAGCTCACTAAACTGACTTTATTACTAGCCTCACTAAACTGACTTTATTACTAGCCTCACTAAACTGGCTTTATTACTAGCCTCACTAAACTGACTTTATTACTAGCCTCACTAAACTGACTATTACTAGCCTCACTAAACTGACTTTATTACTAGCCTCACTAAACTGACTTTATTACTAGCCTCACTAAACTGACTTTATTACTAGCCTCACTAAACTGACTTTATTACTAGCCTCACTAAACTGATTTATTACTAGCCTCACTAAACTGACTTTATTACTAGCCTCACTAAACTGACTTTATTACTAGCCTCACTAAACTGACTTTATTACTAGCCTCACTAAACTGACTTTATTACTAGCCTCACTAAACTGACTTTATTACTAGCCTCACTAAACTGACTTTATTACTAGCCTCACTAAACTGACTTTATTACTAACTTCACTAAACTGACTTTATTACTAGCCTCACTAAACTGACTTTATTACTAGCCTCACTAAACTGACTTTATTACTAGCCTCACTAAACTGACTTTATTACTAGCCTCACTAAACTGACTATTACTAGCCTCACTAAACTGACTTTATTACTAGCCTCACTAAACTGACTTTATTACTAGCCTCACTAAACTGACTTTATTACTAGCCTCACTAAACTGACTTTATTACTAGCTTCACTAAACTGACTTTATTACTAGCCTCACTAAACTGACTTTATTACTAGCCTCACTAAACTGACTTTATTACTAGCCTCACTAAACTGACTTATTACTAGCCTCACTAAACTGACTTTATTACTAGCCTCACTAAACTGACTTTATTACTAGCCTCACTAAACTGACTTTATTACTAGCTTCACTAAACTGACTTTATTACTAACTTCACTAAACTGACTTTATTACTAGCTTCACTAAACTGACTTTATTACTAGCCTCACTAAACTGGCTTTATTACTAGCCTCACTAAACTGACTTTATTACTAGCCTCACTAAACTGACTTTATTACTAGCCTCACTAAACTGACTTTATTACTAGCCTCACTAAACTGACTTTATTACTAGCCTCACTAAACTGACTTTATTACTAGCTTCACTAAACTGACTTTATTACTAGCCTCACTAAACTGACTTTATTACTAGCCTCACTAAACTGACTTTATTACTAACTTCACTAAACTGACTTTATTACTAACTTCACTAAACTGACTTTATTACTAGCCTCACTAAACTAACTTTATTACTAGCTTCACTAAACTGACTTTATTACTAGCTTCACTAAACTGACTTTATTACTAGCCTCACTAAACTGACTTTATTACTAGCCTCACTAAACTGACTTTATTACTAGCCTCACTAAACTGACTTTATTACTAGCCTCACTAAATTGACTTTATTACTAGCCTCACTAAACTGACTTTATTACTAGCCTCACTAAACTGACTTTATTACTAGCCTCACTAAACTGACTTTATTACTAACTTCACTAAACTGACTTTATTACTAGCCTCACTAAACTGACTTCATTACTAGTCTCACTAAACTGACTTTATTACTAGCTTCACTAAACTGACTTTATTACTAGCCTCACTAAACTGACTTTATTACTAGCCTCATTAAACTGACTTTATTACTAGCCTCACTAAACTAACTTTATTACTAGCCTCACTAAACTAACTTTATTACTAGCCTCACTAAACTAACTTTATTACTAGCCTCACTAAACTGACTTTATTACTAGCTTCACTAAACTGACTTTATTACTAGCCTCACTAAACTGACTTTATTACTAGCCTCATTAAACTGACTTTATTACTAGCTTCACTAAACTGACTTTATTACTAGCCTCACTAAACTGACTTTATTACTAGCCTCACTAAACTGACTTTATTACTAGCCTCATTAAACTGACTTTATTACTAGCCTCACTAAACTGACTTTATTACTAGCCTCACTAAACTAACTTTATTACTAGCCTCACTAAACTAACTTTATTACTAGCCTCATTAAACTGACTTTATTACTAGCCTCACTAAACTAACTTTATTACTAGCCTCACTAAACTAGCTTTATTACTAGCCTCACTAAACTAACTTTATTACTAGCCTCACTAAACTAACTTTATTACTAGCCTCACTAAACTTTATTACCAGGTTCAATACACTGACTTTACTAGATCAAGAATACAAGGGAATGGGTGTAATAAAGAATGTGTTGAATAAGAAGTGGAGGAGAGGAAGAGGAGGAATGAGGCAGAACTGGATAAGGAAGGAAAGGATGAAAAGGAAGAGAGACATAGAAGAGGAAAAGGGAAGAAGAGAATAAGGAAGGAAAAAAGAATAAGTCTGGGGAGGAATTAGAACAAAATAGAGGAAGATAAGCAAAAATAAAAAAAACAAGAGGAAAACGAGGCAGTGAAGAGTGATAAGAAAGAGTAGATGGGAGAGGAAAATTGAGAAGAGAAGATGGGAATAACAAAACACTCGGAGAACCAGTCTTAAACCAAGACAAATAAAACAAAATATAAAATAAATCATTAAAAAACAAGAACTATAAAATAAGAAATATATATAATGAGGGGAAGCAGTGATATACGAGGGGAAGCAGTATTAGATATACGAGGGGAAGCAGTGATATACGAGGGGAAGCAGTGATATACGAGGGGAAGCAGTGATATACGAGGGGAAGCAGTGATATACGAGGGGAAGCAGTATTAGATATACGAGGGAAGCAGTGATATACGAGGGGAAGCAGTGATAGATATACGAGGGGAAGCAGTGTTAGATATACGAGGGGAAGCAGTGATAGATATACGAGGGGAAGCAGTATTAGATATACGAGGGGAAGCAGTGATATACGAGGGAAGCAGTATTAGATATACGAGGGAAGCAGTGATATACGAGGGGAAGCAGTATTAGATATACGAGGGGAAGCAGTGATATACGAGGGGAAGCAGTGATATACGAGGGGAAGCAGTGATATACGAGGGGAAGCAGTGATATACGAGGGGAAGCAGTATTAGATATACGAGGGGAAGCAGTGATATACGAGGGGAAGCAGTGATAGATATACGAGGGGAAGCAGTGTTAGATATACGAGGGGAAGCAGTGATAGATATACGAGGGGAAGCAGTGATAGATATACGAGGGAAGCAATAACAGATATATGAGGGGAAGCAACAAGATATAAGGGACAATAATAACAGATATATGAGGGAAGCGACAAAGTAGAAAGTAACAGGGAAGGAAGGGGGAACTAACGGGCCCACGTTAACAGTGTTTCTTTGATTTGAGAGAGAGGGTGAGAGAGGGTGAGAGAGGGTGAGAGAGAGGGTGAGAGAGAGGTGAGAGAGGGTGAGAGAGAGGGTGAGAGAGGGTGAGAGAGAGGGTGAGAGAGAGGGTGAGAGAGGGTGAGAGAGAGGGGATGAGAGAGGTGAGAGGAGGTGAGAGAGAGAGGGTGAGAGAAAGGGAGAAAGCGAGAGAGGGTGATAGAGAGGGTGAGAGGGAGGGTGAGAGAGAGGGAGAGAGAGGGTGAGAGAAAGGGAGAGAGAGGGAGAAAGCGAGAGGGTGAGAGAAAGGGTGAGAAAGAGGGTGAGAGAGAGGATGAGAGGGTGAGAGAGGGGATGAGAGGGTGAGAGAGAGGGTGAGAGAAATGGAGAGAGAGGGTAAGAGGGAGAAAGCGAGAGGGTGAGAGAGAGGGTGAGAGAAAGGGAGAGAGAGGGTAAGAGGGAGAAAGCGAGAGGGTGAGAAGAGAGAGGAAGGTGGGGGTCAGGAAAATGTACATCAGGCCACGTGACTGGTCAAGAAAATGTACACCAAGCCACGTGATTGGCCAAGATATTACACATAAGGCCACGTGATTGGTCAAGAAATGCATAAGATATTATTGGTCAAGAAAATGCACAAAGCCACCTGATTGGCCAAGAAAATAAGAAACTCAGGTAATTGTTGAAAGAGAGGAAGCCAGGTAACAACAGATGCATCTTACCTTGAGATGGTTGGTGTGAGGCTGGTGGTTGGTGGTGGGTGGTGGAGGTGGTGATGGTGGTGCCGGCGGTGGTGGTGGTGGTAGTGGTGGTGCTGGTGGTGGTGGTGATGGTGGGGCCGCTGCCAATCAAACGCTCTGTTGCTACTGGAACCATCAGAACCGACGCCTTCGCCAGGAACACACAGGAAACACGGTTAGTTTACTGAGGGTGCTTGGCTAGGTATTGTAGGTGGCTAGGTATTGTAGGTGGCTAGGTATTGTGGGTGTGGCTAGGTATTGTGGGTGTGGCTAGGTATTGTGGGTGTGGCTAGGTATTGTGGGTGTAGCTAGGTATTGTGGGTGTGGCTAGGTATTGTAGGTGGCTAGGTATTGTGGGTGTGGCTAGGTATTGTAGGTGTGGCTAGGTACTGTGGGTGTGGCTAGGTACTGTGGGTGTGGCTAGGTATTGTGGGTGTGGCTAGGTATTGTGGGTGTGGCTAGGTATTGTAGGTGTGGGTGTGGCTAGGCAGTGTAGGTGGCTAGGTAGTGTAGGTGTGTGGCTAGGTAGAGTAGGTGTGTGACTAGGTAGTGTAGGTGTGGCTAGGTAGTGTAGGTGTGGGTGTGGCTAGGTAGTGTAGGTGTGGGTGTGGCTAGATAGTGTAGGTGTGGGTGTGGCTAGGTAGTGTAGGTGTGTGGCTAGGTAGTGTAGGTGTGGGTGTGGCTAGGTAGTGTAGGTGTGTGGCTAGGTTGGGTATACGTGTGGATTGGTGTTCGGATAGGAAGTCACTTTTAGCAAACATTTGGGCAAAATCAGGTGTGGGGGAGATGTTGTCTATGTAAAGTGTAGAAGGGATAGGCGTGAGGTGGGGCAGTGTAGAAGGAATAGGCGTGAGGTGGGGCAGTGTAGAAGGGGTAGGCGTGAGGTGGGGTAGTGTAGAAGGGGTAGGCGTGAGGTGGGGCAGTGTAGAAGGGATAGGCGTGAGATGGGGCATTTTAGAAGGAATAGGCGTGAGATGGGGCAGTATAGAAGGGATAGGCGTGAGATGGGGCAGTGTAAAGGGATAGGCGTGAGATGGGGCAGTATAGAAGGGATAGGCGTGAGATGGGGCATTGAAGAAGGAATAGGCGTGAGATGGGGCAGTATAGAAGGGATAGGCGTGAGATGAGGCAGTGTAGAAGGGATAGGCGTGAGATGGGGCATTGAAGAAGGGATAGGCGTGAGATGGGGCATTGAAGAAGGGATAGGCGTGAGATGGGGCATTGAGAAGATGGCGTGAGATGGGGCATTGAAGAAGGGATAGGCGTGAGATGGGGCATTGAAGAAGGGATAGGCGTGAGATGGGGCATTGAAGAAGGGATAGGCGTGAGATGGGGCATTGAAGAAGGGATAGGCGTGAGATGGGGCAGTGCTATATGTGTAACGAACGAAGCAGGGTAGGGAACAGATATGTTAGGATGGGTCAAAAGGCACGTGTGGTTTGATTATAGGTCAGGAAAGGCTAGAGGACGGGATAAGGAAGGGACAGACTGAAGGGAGAGAGTTAATATGATGGGATGGACAATAAGCTGGAAAAGTAGACGAGCGGAACAGAGAGAGAGAATAGAGAACATGGGATGAAAACAGTGATTATGAAGGAACAGAGAATAGAGACATTTGATAAGAGAGACAGTGGAGAGAGGTAATAAATAAAAAGAGATAGGATAGTGACAGTCAATATAGGAACGGGGTGGATAGATAAATTAATATACAGGAACAGCCTTAGATAAAAGAAACTGATATAGACTGGGGGGGGAGGGCAATCAGTATAAATTAATATTTGATTACTAAAATCAATATGGTAGGCAGACGAGTAGACAGGATAGACGAGGTAGACAAAGGGATAGACGAGGTAGACAGGGGGATAGACGAGGTAGACAGGGGGATAGACGAGGTAGACAGGGGGATAGGCGAGGTAGACGGGAACAGACGAGGTAGACAGAGGGATGGACGCGGTAGACAGAAGGGGATAGACGGGTAGACAGTACGAGTGTATGAGGGATGGCATAATACCAGAATTACGCTAATCATTAAAATACACACAATCCTATCTTCTTATATAAGAATACACACATTAAAAAAAAGAGGGGGGAGGGGTCTACTGCGTGTCTGACTTCCAGAAAGCGGAGGGGGGGAGGGGGTACGAGGTGTATGTGACCCCAGGAAGGAAAGGGCAGCTCCACACCCATGGTCCAAGAGCTATGTACCAGCATAAAGGCAACCACCATCAAGGGGGATTAAATTGCTTGTGTTCAGGGTCGAGTTGAATGAGCGTGTGCATTAGGGTGATTATTTAATTGCATTATTTACGAGTGATTAGCTAGTGTAGTGCTAATCTGATTGGCTAAACATGGTGCTAATCTGATTGGCTAAACATGGTGCTAATCTGACTGGCTAAATAAAGTGCTAATCTGATTGGCTAAACATGGTGTTAATCTGACTGGCTAACATTGTGCCAATCTGACTGGCTAACATGGTGCTAATCCGATTGGCTAATACGGTGCTAGTCTCCCTGTCAGCCAATCACAGGCGAGTATTTTCCTTCCAGTTTCCCCGGTGCCACATCGCATTCCTGGATCCATCATTTTCCTTTAATTTATAACAGTAAATAGAGGCAGGCAAAGTCAATCATTTTTTTACACACATGAACAGTATTTATAGGGCGATGGGAGGGAGGGGGAAGGAAACGCCATATATATAAACCACTCACATACCGAAAATAATGGAACTCGTATGATGAATCCTTTTTTTTTCCAGCTAAAAAAATAAAAATGGAACACTACCAAAAATATATATATTTTTTTTTTGAATGTTAAAAAACGGGCAAATGAAACGTGAGTGGGGAGGGGTGGGGAGAGGGGAAGAAGGGAGGGGAATAGGGGAGGGGGAAGGGGAGTGGCAGAGTAATCAGAAAATAACGTGGAATCGAGGTCACTTTAAGAGACTTCCACTGAAAGAAAATATTCAATTCAAATTTTGTTAGACGATTTTAATTAAAAACAAAAAATGCATATACATACAGAGGATCCTGAAAGAATAACAATTGAAACCTTCAGTATTATTTGACCAAATTAGATATTAATCAACACAGTTCCATTGGCTTATTATCATTACAGGTATTATAAGCGCCTCTAACTCATTTGAAGACGCCAAAAATACAACTACTTTCTACAGCAAAAACACACTCACAAAAAATGCAACAGTTATGTACAGGGATACAGTGAGAGGATTACAGGTTTCTAAATGCAGGTCTCTACGGTATTAGGGAAGAGGACGAGGGGAAAGAGGTAACCAGATTGGAGATGAGAGAATATGTTCACAATATAAACTCTCATTAGCTACTAGATCAGATACAATGTGTTACTATGCTAAATAAATGATGATTCTCTCATTCCCAAATGCAGAGAAATCTGAACTAGGTACTACACAAAATTTATGGGTGTGAGTGAGCTCTACGGAACGACAACTAGTGCATCGTGTACGATCACCAAGTAGTCGGGATGTAAACAAAGTACTCAATGCTAGTTAAGGGAACCACGGCTTAAGTCAACAAAAAAGTTTTCTCTCTCTCTCACCGTACGTGTTACTTCGTACTCTAGAAAGTCTTTCTAGGTCGTATAACGCCTATATTTAAATGAACCTTAACAACTAATCTGAATATCTCCTACGCCGAAGCTTATTTTTTTAACAAAAAAATTATACACATCAGCATTATAACAAAAGCAATGACAGTGTGGGGGAAGGGGGGTGGGAAGAGTAGTCATGAACGACGCAAGTTATCAACCAGGTGACTGACCCTAGTTAAGGCATAAACGAGAGAGGAATTAATGCCTCACTCTTGCCTCAAGTGGGTTGCCTCCTCTGACTAACATATCGTCGCCTTCCTTCAAAGACGTTACGTTGACGCTGCTGAAGGACTCTTGATCCAATGAACTGAAGCTACCGTCCCTGATTAACCCCCTCCCCAAGACGCTCTAACACCTCCAGCGGGTTTAGCACTTCCCCCATGATTATAATATTTCGTCTAGGTTACTCAAGAAAATATCGTTGATACTAGTACCATTATCAAAGTTATATTTTTGATGGACGAAAATATGCCCATTTTAAAATTAATAACAAAAACATGATTTTTTTGCAATTTATACATTACAATATACACAAATTATAGTCATTAATACAATATACAATTTTTGCTCTTTATACATTGTAAATAAAAAAATTCACATTTATCCATTAATATAAAAACTTTGATATTCATACATTGTAATATACAAAAATCAAACAAGGAAATTAATAATATAAAATTGTGGCTCAAAAAATATTACTGTAAGAATCGAAAGAACTAAAGACAAAAATTTAAAAATTCTAAAGGTGAATTCTAGGGAATGTAAGGTGATATAGAGTGTGGTGAATTTAGGAGATTAATGAATTAATAGGGAGATTATTGGGTAAGGTGAATTCTAGGAGATTCAGGTGAATTCTAGAGATTCTATGAATTAGAGGTAATTTTAGGGAGAATTCTAAGATTCTAGAGAATCTAGGTGAATTCTAGGGAGAATTCAAAGGTGAATTCTAGGGAGAATTCTAAGGTGAATTCTATTCAAAGGTGAATTCTAGGGAGAATTCTAAGGTGAATTCTAAGAAGGTAAGGTGAATTCTAGGGAGAATTGTAGGTTAATTCTAGGGAGAATTGTAAGGTGAATTCTAGGGAGAATTGTGAGGTGAATTCTAGAGAGAATTGTAAGGTGAATTCTAGAGAGAATTGTAAGGTGAATTCTAGAGAGAATTGTAAGGTGAATTCTAGAGAATTCTAAGGTAAATTCTAGGGAGAATTCTAAGGTGAATTCTAGGGAGAATTCTAAAGTGAACTCTAGGAATAATTCTAGGGAGAATTCTAAGAAAAATTGTAAGGTGAATTCTAGGGAGAATTGTAAGGTGAATTCTAGGGAGAATTGTAAGGTGAATTCTAGGGAGAATTGTAAGGTGAATTCTAGGGAGAATTCTAAGGTAAATTCTAGGAAGAATTGTAAGGTGAACTAGCAGGAGACCAGATCGTCATCCACAAGGCTTGGTCTGGGAGCGAGCAACGGGGGGGGGGGGCGCACATTGGGAAGAGCTAAGCCCGTAGGGGTTCACAGCACCTGGAGAGAGGAAACCAGTTTAGAAAAACACGTGAGCCAACACCAGGGAATATTTATTAGAAAACGTTTCGGTCCTGGAACCTTGATCACATCTAACATACAATCACAACTATAATTTTTAAAAGGGTGGAGGGGTAAGCCAGGGTAAGGCCTCGGTCAGATGACCAAAAGCTCCAGCTGCGGGTCATCATATGACTAAGACCCGCGTCAGGAAACACTTGTCCTATTTCCTGACGAACCTTCCCTAACCTTCTAACACACACAAGTGATCAAGGTCCCATGACCAAAACGTTCTCTAATAAATACGTCCTAGTGTTTTCTCACGTGACTTTTATGAACCAATTTGTCGGTATCAATTACCAAAGTTCATACCAGAGGTAATCAGCTTAGACCCGAGACACGGGAGGGTCAGTTATTATGGGGTTCGTTGGAGAAGCGCTGGTAGCAAGAAAACTGTAGAATGTTATAGAGGCATTGTACTGGTAATTATGGCGGAGCTCAGCCTGTCCATCTGACCATCTGGTAAGCCTGCTCGAGCCTGAGGGGACTGCAGCCTACCTGCCTAGTTGAAACGGGGAGTCACGTGACTTGGCCAAGGGAGCCTGCCTATAAACACTGGTAGGAAATACATACTACGCAAGTAATACTGTTGACACAGTTTCCCTGGATCAAAAGCCCCTCACAGGTATGAAGGGAAAAAAATCACAATACCAAAGATGGAATGATTCACAAACTCTCCCACAGACTGGAATTGAAAACCAGGCAGCATTTCGGTCAGTCTTCGACCATTATCAAACCGACGAGAGGTCGAAACGTTAAAGTTGTCGTTTCTAATTTGCTTGTTAGTTGAGAATAAACGATCGAATTCTGGGTATCTTTTTCAACAAACTTTGCAAGTCCCTGCAGAACTTAACTACGCAAGTTCTTCCAGAACTTAACTTTATAATTTCCTCCAGAACTTTGCTTTCTAAGTTCCTCTAGAACGTAGCTTCCTAACTTCCTCCAGAACTTAGCTTCCTAAGTTCTTCTAGAACTTAGCTTCCTAAGTTCCTCTAGAGCTTAGCTTCCTAAGTTCTTCTAGAACTCAGCTTTCTAAGTTCCTCTAGAACTTAGCTTCTTAAGTTCTTCTAGAACTTAGCTTCCTCCAGAACTTAGCTTCCTAAGTTCTTCTAGAACATAGCTTCCTAAGTTCTTCTAGAACTTAGCTTCCTAAGTTCTTCTAGAACTTAGTTTCCTAAGTTCTTCTAGAACTTAGCTTCCTAAGTTCTTCTAGAACTTAGCTTCCTAAGTTCCTCTAGAACTTAGCTCCCTAAGTTCTTTTAGAACTTAGCTTCCTAAGTTCTTCTAGAACTCAGCTTCCTAAGTTCCTCTAGAACATAGCTTCCTAAATTCTTCTGTAACTTAGCTTCCTCAAGAACTTAAGTTCCCCCAGAACTTAAATTCAAGTACATCGGAAAGTGGTAAACCCATAGGGGACAGAGCGCTGGGGACTGAGAGGGTAATCATATTTGACGTAAAACTTCACGAGGAATAAAAACTTATTGTTGTGGTCTTTCAATGTTGTGGTCTTTCAATGTTGTGGTCTTTCATTGTTGTGGTCTTTCATCGTTGTGGTCTTTCAATATTATGGTCTTTCATTGTTGTGGTCTTTCATTGTTGTGGTCTTTCATTGTTGTGGTCTTTCAATGTTGTGGTCTTTCAATGTTGTGGTCTTTCAATATTGTGGTCTTTCAATATTGTGGTCTTTCAATATTGTGGTCTTTCATTGTTGTGGTCTTTCATTGTTGTTGTCTTTCAATATTGTGGTCTTTCATTGTGGTCTTTCATTGTTGTGGTCTTTCAATATTGTGGTCTTTCATTGTTGTGGTCTTTCATTGTTGTGGTCTTTCATTGTTGTGGTCTTTCATTGTTGTGGTCTTTCATTGTTGTGGTCTTTCATTGTTGTGGTCTTTCATTGTTGAGGTCTTTCATTGTTGTGGTCTTTCATTGTTGTGGTCTTTCAATATTGTGGTCTTTCAATATTGTGGTCTTTCATTGTTGTGGACTTTCATTGTTGTGGTCTTTCAATGTTGTGGTCTTTCATCGTTGTGGTCTTTCATCGTTGTGGTCTTTCAATATTGTGGTCTTTCACTGTTGTGGTCTTTCAATATTTTGGTCTTTCAATATTGTGGTCTTTCATTGTTGTGGTCTTTCATTGTTGTGGTCTTTCAATATTGTGGTCTTTTATTGTTGTGGTCTTTTATTGTTGTGGTCTTTTATTGTTGTGGTCTTTTATTGTTGTGGTCTTTTATTGTTGTGGTCTTTTATTGTGGTCTTTTATTGTTGTGGTCTTTTATTGTTGTGGTCTTTTATTGTTGTGGTATTTTATTGGTGTGGTCTTTTATTGTTGTGGTCTTTCATTGTTGTGGTCTTTCATTGTTGTGGTCTTTCAATATTGTGGTCTTTTATTGTTGTGGTCTTTAATTGTTGTGGTCTTTTATTGTTGTGGTCTTTCAATATTTTGGTATTTCATTGTTGTGGTCTTTCAATATTGTGGTCTTTCATTGTTGTGGTCTTTTATTGTTGTGGTCTTTCATTGTTGTGGTCTTTTATTGTTGTGGTCTTTCATTGTTGTGGTCTTTCATTGTTGTGGTCTTTTATTGTTGTGGTCTTTCATTGTTGTGGTCTTTTATTGTTGTGGTCTTTTATTGTTGTGGTCTTTCATTGTTGTGGTCTTTCATTGTTGTGGTCTTTCATTGTTGTGGTCTTTCAATATTGTGGTCTTTCATTGTTGTGGTATTTCATTGTTATGGTCTTTTATTGTTGTGGACTTTTATTGTTGTGGTCTTTCACTGTTGTGGTCTTTCATTGTTGTGGTCTTTCATTGTTGTGCTTCTCTCTGTTCAATAATTTCCAAATATGAACT
>WNWK01000601.1:0-60000 GCA_009830355.1 Cherax destructor | reverse complement strand
ACTGTTCTCTAAATTTCCATCCTTTGTAATGATTATTTTCACTGTTACTTTCAAGTCTCTTCATTCTTGCTGGAGAAAATATCCTGTCTCTCAATTATTATCATTGTATGTGAAAATTCTCACCATCTTTCAATTGCAATAAACATGAGTTTTTGTCACATCGTTGTCCCTTCATCTGTGCATGAGTCTGTCAGCAGACATCCCTGCTGCTTCACTACACGTCTGTATATCAGTGTCTGTCAGCAGACATCACTGCTGCTTCACTACACGTCTGTATATCAGTGTCTGTCAGCAGACATCACTGCTGCTTCACTACACGTCTGTATATCAGTGTCTGTCAGCAGAAATCACTGCTGCTTCACTACACGTCTGTATATCAGTGTCTGTCAGCAGACATCACTGCTGCTTCACCATACGTCAGAATAATGGTGATCATGAGATCTCTCATACTGTTATAACCCAAATTATAAGGAATTATACACTAAATTCAATTTAAGCAAATCTTTTTCAGGTTATTCGTATTGCTTATTCCACCAGTAGTAAATCTAAATAAAGCTTTCTCTCACTGTTTTACTTTTCAATAAATCCTTCAATAAAAAATGAACTATATAAATTTCTCTACTGTGAACTTTATTAACTAATAAAAAAAAAAAAAACTTTTTGTCTCTCAATCCAATGATCACTGAGGAAGCTCATGGGAGGGGGGGGGGCGAGACATCTGTACCTAAGTTCCCCATACGTTGCAGATGTGTTTTATGTAATACACCGTCGGTACTGGATACAATGTGTGGTACACAATGTTTTGGTATACAATGTGTGTGGTATACAGAGAGGAGGAAGCTCCGCAGGTACTTGACCTAACAAAATATACCAGGTTACGGACCTCAAGTTACCTGATCAAGGTTTATACTCTTGATCAGCTGATCAACGTTTATACTCTGATCAGCTGATCAACGTTTATACTCTGATCAGCTGATGAACTCAAACATCTTAGACACCTGAGATGGGGCACCCGATCAGCTGACGAGGCAAAAAAATCCACCAGGTGAGGAAATTCGATCAGCTGATGGGCAAAATACTCCACCAGCTGAGATTATTCGACCAGCTGACGAACTCAAAGCAATAAAGCGAAGTCTTGACAACACAATAATGGTTAATGGGGTTTAAAATCTATCGACTACACTAAGGTCATTAAGGCAAGAGTGGAAACATTGGACGTGTTTCCTTACACCTGTTGTCCTGTTCACCCAGCAAGTACCTGGGTGTTAGTCGACTGGTGTGGGTCGCATCCTGGGGGGAAAGGCAAGGGACGAACTGACTTCCTTGGGTTATCCTGGGTGGCTAACCCTCTGGGTTAATAATCCGAACAAAATCTTATCTTAGGGCTGCACATACTCCTTTACACCACTAATCAAGAGTACTTTAATCCTTAAAACAGGTATTTAAGTAAATTCTCAGCATATATGAGTATATGCTGAGAGATCCCAGGAGGTCGAAATATACAGATCAATTAATCTCCTGAGATTGTCCCCCTGTGGGTTATTTGGGAGAATTGACAAGTGTTCGTTACGCTTTATTCATACGAGTATACACTGAGAAATACAGCTCTCGGTGTATATATTCTACTAACGTCAGATGAATTCCCTAACAACGAATGACATCAAAATACGATGTTACCAAAGCATTTTTCTAAGCTACACCAAACAACGTGGAAGACTACATGACTGTTCTGTAATTGTCAAAAACACACAAACCTTTGCGATCATCTCCCACAGTATAACTTAACAACAGAATTTATGAATAACCCAACCTTGTGAGTGATGAACAAATTATACACGACTTCCCTGTGTCACTCTGTACTGTTTGAAACCAGGGAACAATATGTAAAAACACAAAATATGATGAATAAATATATATATATACATCTAATAGGCTACACATTTATGTAAACATATAAACATTTATGCTATATACACCTACACATTCAAACGAATTAAATATTTCTTATAGTTGTACTGTGAGACAAAAAAAAAAAAGTTGTATCGGGGCACTTAGTAAGGAGACGTATCGCCCGTCAGGACACTTAAGTTAAAAAGCCCCTGGTGGCGAAACGTCTACCTTAGTTTCTTGAAGCTTTTTTTATTTTTTTACACAGTTGCGTTAACTGTGTTTCTCTTAGCTGTTACAACAAAATAAAGACGAACACGCGTGATCGAACACGTAAACTTAATTTCTTCCCTCAATTAGGGAACAAAATGAGAGGTAAACAAAACTTCCCATTGCTTGCCCGTGTATCTTACCAACTATATCTTATAGGTATCCCTATACCAGCTATACTATTACACACAAACTTTATTATTTACAAAGTGAAAAACAATAAGCTCTTCACCTTGAAGTACCAAGAATATGTCAACATCGACAATAAATAAATATATAAATATGCGTGTGTGCACGTGTGTGTGTGAGGAGTGTGTGTATATTATATATATATATATATATATATATATATATATATATATATATTATTATAACCACGAACGAGTGGTATTGATCAATAACAACACTGCGCTAGCCAGGGTTCGAACCCATGTTGTACTGGCCCGTCATTGTGAGCGAGAACGACATGACGCCTGTGGGTAAAGGAGTCATGTGGTTCTCGCTCACAATGGCGGCCAGTACAACATGGGTTCGAACCCTGGCTAGCGCTTATTTATATATATATATATTAATATATTATATATATATATATATATATATATATATATATATATATATATATAAACACACACACACACGTCAACTTTCAAAGCGCCATTAACTCACGATTTCAAGCAGATATTAAAAAAATGGCCCTAAAAATTTCATGACCATTCCTGAATGACTCGGGGCTTTCAGATATCTCCCCCAAAATTCTTCACCGATTGCCCGTAAAACACCAGGAATTTTATACATGCCCAGAACTGAAGACCAGTCAGATGTATTTTTCCCCCCTCAAATATCTGTGGCATTAAGAGAGACGTCCACAAACAGCCTGACTGATCATGAAGCACAGACTGCCATTAGCGGACAGAGGATAGAGCCTCCGATGCTCGTTACGTTGAATAACTCACACGGGTTTAGCGCTTCGTGGAACACGATAAATAAAAAAATATATAATTTTTTTCTCCCCCCCCTCTTCCCTCTCATTCTCAATAATTTTTTTAATTAAATTTCGAAAACTCAATTTTGCATTTTTATATATTTTCGAAAATATTATTTAAAATTTCATATTAAAATCTGACGATTTAGTTCATTATTAGAGAAGGTAAACACGAGGTATATACACAGCCTGGTGTATATACTTCAGTGTATATACAATCAGAGATTTGCATATACAGATCCATTAATCTTCCGAGTTTCTGTATCAATGTTGGTTATTAATGAGCATACACCAACATAAGTACCTCAGAATACATACACTGAAAGAAGCATATACACAGAGGTGTATGTATACAACCTTCGCAAATGATTTGGGGTAAGACATGCGCCCCAACATTTGCTGTGTGTACTCACCTAGTTGTGGTTGCAGGGGTCGAGTCATAGCTCCTGGCCCCGCTGTGTGTGTGTGTGTCACAGATAATGTACACTGAGAAGTGAGTATGCCTTATATGGAGAGAGATGTATCCGTTGAATCTCCTTTTTCTCCTCTTCCTTCGCATTTCTTTTAGCTTTCCTTCTCTTTTCTCGTTGACTCCCCTTTTCTTGACTTTCCTCCCTGTCCCTCACTTCTCCCCTTCCCAACAGCAGATATATTACTTCCGGGAAAATTCCTCAAGCGGAATATATGTTTTCCCCTCTTGCTTCCCCTCCCTTCATCTACCCTCTCCTCTTCTCTCTTTCCTCCCCTTCCCTCATTTCCCTCTCCTCCCATCTCTCTCTCCCCCTATCCTTTCTCCCCATCACCCCCTTTCTTCCTTTGCCTCTCCTCCCCTCATCACCTCTCTCTCTCTCCCCTTCCCGCCTTTCTTTTTCCTTTCCTCCCCCTCTTCTTCTCTTTACCCTCTACTCGTTTTCACTATGTCTTTAAATTGCTGTTAAATAAACACTATAATCAGAACATAATGCAGCAATTATTATTATTATTATTAACATCATTATTTGGTCTCTTCTTCCCACCATTTTATACCACTAAGAGTACCATATTACTACCATATTACTACCATAGCCTTGTTAGCAAGCATCAACTTATCAAGCAACCACTACCACCACCACCCGGATAGAGTAATCGATAAAACACAATAGGGCGATGTTTTTTAACAAATTTTTGAATACAGAATTATAGAGGGTTATAATTATTGTTACATTATTTAGACACCATTATAAATGAATAATACATCTTAAGAAATAATAATAGTAATTATCTAGGAGTCAACATGGATATAAAATATACAAATTTTATATATATATATATATATATATATATATATATATATATATATATATATATATATATATATAATATATATATATATATATATCAATGAAACCACTAAACAAATGGTATTGAAACATTTACCAAACTGCGTCAGGCCAGGATTCGACCCCACGACACTGTCCTGCCTCAAGAGACAACACAACGTACGTGTCACCCTATCCACTACGCCATCGATCCTACAAACAACAGGACAATGTGCCGTGGGGTCGACTGCTGGCCTGCCGCAGTTTGGTGTGTGTGTGTGGTATATATATATATATATATATATATATATATATATATATATATATATATATATATATATATATTGGGGTTGGGTTGTCTCTCTTGTTTCTTAAAGTACTTCCTTGACATCTAACAACAGTCAGGATGGGTGGACCAGGGGGGGAGAGAGAGAGAGAGAGAGAGAGAGAGAGAGAGAGAGAGAGAGAGAGGAGAGAGAGAGAGAGAGAGAGAGAGAGAATTGTAAAAATGAGTGACACTTTGTGAAAAACAAGTAAGAGAGGGTGAAGAGAAAGGTGCGAAAGCGGAGAAGGGAGTAGTGGGTGAGGTGTGAGGGAGAAAAGGAAGGAAGACAATACAACGAGACATAAATTATGGAGAGATGGACAAAAAAATGGGACAGAGAAGATACAAAAACAAAAATATTCTGTAATTCAGAAGAAAGTCGGCAATCAGTCGCATTTATTGAAAGCTCATGACACTGGTAAACACCTTTCTCTCTCTGTGATGTACATGTGAACGGCTTCGAGGCTTTTTCTAGTATTGTAGTCCGGCTTCAGGTCAGGCTTCTTTAACTGATCAATCAGGCTGCTGCTGCTAGCGGTCTGCACACAGTAATCACAACCTGGTTGAACTGCCACTTGCACGAGGTAGTGACACTTTACAAAATCTCCACTTTCGTTACGGCAATATTTCTTATATCAGTTGGAAGCACTCTGAAGAGTCTAGGACCACGGGTGATGACACAATGTTCTCTTATTGTGCCCACGACACACGTTCTAACACAGGAGCACTTAGCCTTTTTACGATTACAAACACCCAATGGACTGCCCAATATGTCCTCACACCCCCCTTCACCAGATTGTGGAAATCACCACCACCAGTCCTACTACGTACCAGCATGACTACAAGAGATGTGTTATTAGTACTCCTAATGGCTATAATCATGATTTTTGAAGAGGTGGACTGGTAAGCCAGTCAGCTGACCAGAAGCTCCAGCTGTGGGTCATCATATGACTGAGACCCGCGTCAGGAAACACTTGTCCTGTTTCCTGACAAAAATTATACCTGCCTTTAAAAGATGTCAAGACCTTGGTTTTACTTTAAACATGAATACCTTGGAACAGAACAGCTGATAGTTTATTCTAATCTAACCAACTTATTTTTACACTGATCAGAGATAAAGAGTCCCATACCCCCATTATTTGCTTCCCACACCCCCATGGGGAATGGATACCCCTCATTTAAGAACCCCTGCAGTCTAACTGAAAACGATCACTCATAACGGAAAATAACCATATCTAAATTAAACGGACTGAAACTCTACGGACATTTCCCAAAATGTTTCATTACAAGTATTTTCGTTTTAAAAGCGTGAATGTGATTACGGTGATAAATTACGATAATGGTGGTGATTGTGTTAATGGTGGTGATAAGGACAAAGCGGACTAAACGAGGTATGGACTAAATTACTGATGGGGCAGATATCAACATGACAAGACTCTCCAACTCACGGATCTCTGAGAATCAGAAAATTTAACCCATAAAAAATTCCGCAATCTCAGATTAAACCCGAAAATGAGACAGACGCCGAAGACGAACATATATAGTCACTCCTTCCGCTTAGAGCAGCAAGAAAACGGAGGATCAAGACTAAACTATAATGCTTTGACGCAGTTTCTGGCCGGTCTATCATATGCTCATATTATTCTCCTTGGCTTTCTGTAAAACCTTGAAGGGTTCCCATACCTTACATAGGGAGGTTAGTGCTGGTGCCTCTCACACAGGATGCACTACCTCTCAACGAATCTTTCACTTTAACAGCTTCTGATGAAGTACGGAAGGGTGAAAGGCCTTCTTGAGCTGGTGTTTTCCATATATATATTGCGCGCGTGTCGTGCCGAATAGGTAAAACTGGTCAATTAGCAAGAGCTCATATTATATATATATATATATATATATATATATATATATATATATATATATATATATATATATATGTCTTGCATATTTTGATATCACCTGTTTACTGTGATCTTTTGCATAATATAATAAATAAATAAATAAATAAATATATATATATATATATATATATATATATATATATATATATTATATATATATATATATATATACATGTATATTATATATAATTTATATATATCAGAAATTTACAGTTTACTATATATTTGGACCTTCAACGTAAGTCGAAGGTCACTGTGGAAATACTGTAGACTTTTATCATTACATTTATAATTATTATCAATCTTACTGTAAAAATTTCAAAGACAAAAAAAAAACATTTCCAGAATCCTTCAAAAATAGTCGAAATATGAAATTCCTTTTAGCATATTATGACCTGGAATCTTCCCCATTATCCTGATTGAGTACACGACTTGACTAGAGAATTCCATAACAGAATATTTCTGGAATCTGTGGTGTGTGTGTGTGTGTGTGTGTGTGTGTGTGTGTGTTAGTTACCATTTTCTCCTAGGCACATGTCGATTAGACACTAGGCCTGTTATATGTGTGTGTGTCTTACTGTGTGTGATGGTGCTAGTTGTGTACTTTGTCTTGCTGTGTGTAATGGTGCTAGTTGTGTACTATATCTTGCTGTGTGTGATAGTGCTAGTTGTGTACTGTGTCTTCCTGTGTGTTATGATGCTAGTTGTGTACTGTTAGTTACCATTTTGTGTCTGTGCGTGTTTGTGTATGTGTGTGTGTGTCAACAAACCATCTACCTTTTTTTTTTAGTCTATTTGATGATTAACTTCATCTTCGCTAGTGCCATCTACCGACACCTCCACCCCTTAAACTTGAGAACACATTCACTTCCTCCACACTCCTTCCCTCCAAACACATGTCTAACCATTCACTGCCTAAGACTTTTTCTCACTCTCAAAACTTTGCTCTTGAAATACTCCATCTCACCTTCCTTCTACACACCCTCAAGAGCTCCTCCACTAACCATGACAACTTTTCTCCACAAGCTCCCAAAAACACGGTGTCATCAGCAAAGATCAACTGCAACAAGTGTGACTACTCCCACTTCATATTACTTTTAAAACCCACACAATACAATTCACTTTAAATCTGTTTTATATGCATACACATTCATCAGTGTATGCGTATACATATTCAAGTATTGCCTATTACGTCAATTAATCTTCAATTCACCAGTCATATTTTTATCAAAAGCCTCTATTAAGATTCTTAACGTGCTAATCGTCATTAGTCTGATGAGAGGATCATAATCATAACAAGGGTAGCCCAGCTAGTTGTCAATGTCACTCACAAACGAGAAACTCCAAAGCCGCTTAGTAAACTAATTGGGTTAATGGATTGATGGGATTTTAACCAATCAAAAAAGTAGCTGCTCGCCTGCACTCACTCACTCACTCTCTCTCTCTCTCTCTTTCTCACTCACTCACTGCAAAAAATGGACTAGTGGATTCAAAATGGATCTCTGTGGATTCAGGATGGATCTCTGTGGAGTCATGTTAGTTGTGAATTATTGCAGTTACGGTGTTGTGAGAGGGATTGTCAAGAGGCCGAGGGCGGATTTGCGTGGATAGAGGGATGAACCAAGAGATTGGTAAGATTATATTTGCATATAAATGAATTAAAAGAGGATTGGGGTGGGTCAAGAGTGGATGGTGAAGGACTGACTGAATGATCATTACACCCAGTCACAGGATAGTGAGAATCAGTCATGCGCACCAGCTGCCACCTGCATCACACACTAACTTGATGGTAGCTCTCTCTCCCTCCCTCATTCCCTTTTTACTCTCCCACTCTTACTTTCTCTTATCCTCCTTCCTCACTGAAAACCTCACTCCGTCACTCATAGCTTTCTTCCTTCACTGCCTCTCTCTCTACCTCCCTTTCACATTCTTTCATTCCCACTTTCCCTCACTACTTTCTTCACTTTTCACTATGAGCCCAATCTTCTCCCTCGCCAATTTTCACGTCACTCAGAAACGATTTTTCCAAAAACTGGGTTTGAGCGTCATCTAAAATTAACCTACCATCATCACTAATTAAAGGCAACTGTCTTTAATTATGTATATTACATATTTCATTTTCAATCTCACTCCTTTCAACCAATTCAATTTTCAATATATTTCCGTAACATAAGCTATTTATATACTCCCAAAACACACACACACACACACACACTCAATGGTAGAACAGACTAAATTAAGAGGACAAGGATTCAAGGGGAAACACAAGTAGAAGATGAAGTCAAAATTGAGCCATAGGGATGTAAAGAACAATCTCTTTAGTCTCAGGGTTGTTGAAAAGTGAATGATTTGGATAAATCAGTGACAGAGGCAAACTTAATACACAGCTTCAAGATCAGATACAATAAAGTACAAGAGGCCATAAGACAGTAGTGCTGATCAAAGTGGACTAGGAGGATGTATCGATCCCCGAAACGCAAATTAGTGAATACAAGTCGTTGAGACTATAGGCACGCAAATAATAATAAAAAAAAAAAAAAAAAAAAAAAAAAAATATATATATATATATATATATATATATATATATATATATATATATATAATATAGGATGGGGTCCACCTCTGGTGCAAATTGTGGGACCCATAGCTTGTGGTAGCTTGACTTACGAGTGCCCCAACTTATGAGTTTTTCGAGTTACTAGCCGTCGCTCAGTCGATTTTTTGCTTTGGGTTGCGAGCCAAAATTCGAGTTACGAGCAAGCTTGTATGTATGTCGTGCTGAATAGGTGGTCAATTAGCAAGAGCTCCTTTAAAATTATGTCCTTTCTAAAATTTTCTCTTATACGTTTTAAGATATATTTTTTTATTTTAATGTAAAAATTAATAATTTTGTACCAAAATCACCTTAGAAAACTTATCTAACCTTATTATAACAAGAGCAATTTAATTTAGCCTAATCCAACTAAATATATTTTAGATAAGTTTACAACAATTTAATAATAAACAATGAAATATATTTTTCCGTTAGGATCAGAATGATTTTTGCGAAATTATTGCATACACAAATTTTCGCTTGCCTTATTCGGCGAGAAGAGCGTTGCTATTTAAGCCAAATTAGCAAGTTTTACCTATTCGACATAAATATATATATATATATAATCCATCCATCAATCCCCATTATACCCCAATCCCTTCCAAACCCTCCACAATACCTCCCAGACCCTTTACCAATCCCTCCAAAACCCTTTACCAATCCCTGCCAAAATCTCCACCAATCCCTACTCCGCGACCCTAAATCACAATTTTTACCTTCTGATATACCACAAGAAATTTTAACTTTGATATTTTCCAGCGACCTAGAACCCAAGGGGGATCAGACGATGCGGGGATTAACCGGATTAAAACCAGCGATTTATGGCCGAAATTTCCGCTCCATATTTTGCGTATACAAATCTCAAACGAGATTTTTAAATTATTTTTTTAATGGAGTTTGGAAATGGATTACTTTTATAATGGATTAAAACTTGCGATAGTCTGAGGCTCGCAGATTTGGGGGGATTTACAGTGAAAGTATTTTTAATAGCAAAGAGATTAATACTGAGACTGAGATTCAATTTTAAGCATATGGTAATGGAATTACGTTTGAAGCAAGGCCATTAGCATTACTTTCGAAACAATGGGATTACTTCTGAAGCAATGATATTATTTTTGAAGCAATGATGTTACTTTTGAAGCGAGGGGGATTACTTTTAAAACGAGAGGATTACTTTTGAAGCGAGGGGATTACTTCTGAAGCAATGGGATTACTTTTGAAGCAATGGGATTACTTTTGAAGCAATTGGATTACTTTTGAAGCAATGGGATTACCTCTGAAGCAATGGGATTTCATGTCTGAATATCTTAATTTAGTTAAAATTTAGATGAGATGGGAGTGAATACAAGTGCAAAGTAACTTAATTACTGACACTTTGGTATCACACCAGGGTGGCAGGATCACACCAGGGAGGCAGGATCACACCAGGGAGGCAGGATCACACCAGGGAGGCAGGATCACACCAGGGAGGCAGGATCACACCAGGGAGGCAGGATCACAACATGGTGGCAGGATCACACCAGGGAGGCAGGATCACACCAGGGCGGCAGGATCACACCAGGGTAGCAGGATCACACCAGGGTAGCAGGATCACACCATGGTGGCAGGATCACACCATGGTGGCAGGATCACAAAAAAAAGGCAGGATCACAAAATGGAGGCAGGATCACACCATGGTGGCAGGATCACACCAGGGAGGCAGGATCACACCAGGGTAGCAGGATCACAAATGGGAGGCAGAATCACACCAGGGTGGCAGGGGTTATCACACAGGGGTGGCAGGGGTAATCACACCAGGGTGGCAGGGGTAATTAGTGGTCACAAACAACTTTGGGTCCTTTAACTGCAAGGTCAACACTCACCAAGATCACCACCACCCAGCAAGTCATCACCACACACCAAGATCACCACCACCACCACACACCAAGGTTAACACCACCAACCAGACTAGACGCCAACAGTCTCCATGTTAAGTTAAATTAACTTGAATTACACGCGACAGTATAATTAACTGACAAAAGTAAATTAGTACAAAAAACGTATCCCAGTAATTAACAGATGTGATAAACACGTGTGATAAATGTGATAAGCACATGTAATTAACAAACTTCAGAGAACGTCCATACACGGTGGGGTTCGAACCGCGGTCAGAGTCTCAAACTCCGCGGGTTCGAACCCCACCCGGTATTTTGTTGCAATCGTCATTACGATTTCGTGAGTTCAGAGAACGTGTTCCAAACACGACAAAAATTTCTTGCCACAATCGTCACTAGAATCCCTGATGAATATACAATGTTACTGACACTTATACAAACAGAAAATAAAACATAAGTGGCTAAAAACGTATATATCTGAATACAGAATACGGAAAATAATGTAAATACCAGTTGGAAGATATCCCTCACGCAGGGCACAGATGTGGTGGGTACCGCTCATGCCACGAAGACCTGCCACATGTCAACACAGCTAACTTACCTATCAGACTATCAATATATAACATATATATATCTATTGTCTATACACCCAATAATGTTTATTTCAACAGGTTACCACTAGTACTACTACTATTACTACTACTGCTGCTGCAACTACTGCTACTGTCAATGTTTAACCTTCACTTTACTTAAAAATCGAGAAATGACGCGTATTTATTTCTGTCCTCGTGAACAATTCAGAACGTTGCGACACAATGTAGTACAATTACGTTATGTATTAATGAAATACTGGGTGACGTGTTTTTCTGTTCTGTGTAGTAACCTGCTGAGCACCAACATTTCAAGGCGCTGAGCACCATTCTCAAGGTGCTGAGCACTATCCTCTCAAGGTGCTTTATGCAGGCACCTAGTCAGCGAGATGGGTGAAAAACATCAGCGAACTGATTAGGTCTGGGTACTGGTAACAGTAATGTTGGTCTACGACCCAAGTAGCTGACTCGTATAGTAACTCAAAATACCGGGCCAACAGTGTTTAGATTAAACAAGTTAGTAATCTTAGTAATCTACTGACAACATAGGTTTGTTTATTAAGTTTAAAGCCTGTCGACTACACAATGATCATTAAGGCTGCATATCACCAGTCAAGGATACGTTTTAATACCAAATACAGGGATTAATAGCATTTATATTCAGAGATTTATATCTAAAATTATTTGTATATACAATGCTGCTCTTACTGCATAAACAAGAAAATACTCTTCAAAATATATACAAAAATCAAGTAATAACAGGTGATGCACAACAGTGTAATGATAACAGGTGATATCCAAGTGTAATGATAACACATGTAATATGCAACAGTGTAAAAATAACACAGATGATACCCACAATGTAAAGATAACACAAGTAATATCCAAAAGTGTAATAACACATGCAGCTTTGAGTAATCAAACTTATTTAATATAAATCTTCATATATTTCCAATCTCTTTAATCCCTCGATTTCCTTGCAATGCATTCTATTTCTCAGCTGCTCTGTAACTGCGTCTATAATCTATTAATCTTATTGTTTTCACTTCTCTATAAACACTGTTCATCTCCTACCTTATCTTACGATCAATACATCTGTTATAAACAAAGGAACTGGTGAGGTTTAAACCCATGGCGAGTGAGTGCTAAAACTCATAGGCCAGTGCGTTAACCACTGGGCCAGCTGGCCTAATAAGATTCATCCAACTAGGTATATTTCTATACACCATAGGGAGGTTAGCATGGGCCACCCCTGTGACCACAAATGCAGGTTATCACAGACGAATCCCACACTAACGTGAGGCATAACTCATTATAGCATGTAAATATTCATTACTATTGTAACTTGTTTAGCTATCAGAACTTTGCGGCCCAGTCCCTAGACCCATTATGTGCATTACAGTCCATCGATCTTGACTGATGGACTGTAAACATAAGACTCCAGGCTGAGGGACGGAAGCCACTGCCTGTCGGAACGTTTCCAGAATAAACGTACTCTAATGTTGAATAAATGTCTCATTTATCAACTTGTCAGTTTTTTAAACAATTTATTCATAATAAAGATATTAAACTAAACGTGTGAATCGCTTGCCGCATTACGAGAATTTTCTCACTCCCGCAGACAGGTATTTGCCTGATCAACCAGGCTGTGGAAATGTCTCCAAGAATCCTCGCCCCCGTGAAGCGGTCTCTTAATTAACCAGGAGTCCAGGCCTG
Organism: Cherax destructor; assembly: GCA_009830355.1. NCBI lineage: Eukaryota > Metazoa > Arthropoda > Malacostraca > Decapoda > Parastacidae > Cherax > Cherax destructor. The sequence goes on along the minus strand of WNWK01000601.1, from coordinate 46,567 downwards.
GACAACCAGATTGTCGTTGTTCGCAGTTAGCAGGCTGATGGTACGCAGGAACTACGTAAATTAATTTTCGAAAGCAGTTAGTCCCATATCTATTACTGCTGCTACAGTCAGGTGAAAGTGGTAATCTTGAAGGGGAATTAGAGATGACCTGGCTCGATACAAGGGAAAGAGCTCCATTTCCTTGGAGCAATACCTGTCTTGAAGAGATCCCATTCCTATAATCAATTATCGTAATTCCTCCGCAATTCCTCTGACTAAAATTCTCTGAAATTCTTCTATAATTCCACCATTATGATTCCTCTATAATTCAACACTCGGGGAGGGTGAGGGATTGCCATAAAAAGGAGAATCATTTTAATATTACAGACCCCTCTCATTTTCCCCTCGTAAACCCCAGACGAGAATAGTGCATTTTTTTAGGCTATGTTAAGGACACGTGGAAAATGTTTAGGACACCCAGTGTATTTATGATCAGTGGAAAACCCTTATCACATGCTGAGTGTTTATATGTAATGTTGAAATGTGTTTATGATATGCAATGTTTATATGCGAAGTGTTCATATATAATTTATATGCTAAAAGTGTTTATAGTATGCAATGCTGAACTCTGTTTTTAAATAAAAGATCATGATAAAATGCCATAACTCGCCGCGTGTGGGGGCCACAAGCAGCAACAGCCTGGTTGACCAGGCAAGCATCAGACGAGCCTGGACCATGGCCGGGCTCCAGTAGAAATAATCTCGTAACTTATCAAAGGTATACCAAAGGTATGGCCCATGGCCGGACTTCGGAACTGATCAAAGGTATACTGTCGTTATACTCAACCACTGTACTACCATAAGCTCTTGATATATATAACATCATATTCTTTACGAATGACATATAATGACAGGTTGAGTTAAACCCATGTGGGTCAAACAGCGCTGTATAAGTATCAGAAAACTACCTTGAACACACGATGGTATTTCTTACACACAAAAAGCTCAATACACTAAACATGTTGACGCCTGAGAAAATTCAAGAATCTCATTATAAAACAAGATCATATTTATGTAGTTTTAACTTCAAATTAAAACCGAGCAAGTTTATGTAAAGTTTTAACTTCAACAATAAACAAGAGCACATTAATGTTTAACAGCAAGAAAACACAAGGTCGTCCTCAAACCATGTGACCACCACCAGATGGTGGTCTGTCAGCCTTGAAAACAGAAAAACTTCAAAAATCACTACCAGCCACGCCCGTGAAGTGTATCACAAGGGAGGGAAAGACAAATGGAAACCTCTCCTGGGTCTTCCATTTCCCCCATTTACACGCTCTCTCTCTCTCTCCTCCTCTCCTTACTCCGTCATCCTTCATAACCAACGACATAAATTTCGTGCCTCGCTGTCTGCAATATTTAACAGCTACCTATATAAGACTCGCTTAAGATTATTTAAGGTTCAACTTGGTGGAGTCTGTACCCAGTTCCACAGTAAATATAAGATAGTCAACTCCTCGACTATCATTTCAGACTTTATAAATGTAGCGAATTTCCATTAAGAAATAAACGTTGCTTAAGTCCTCGGGAATCGCCGGAGGCAAAAATCCTCGCCCGAAAACCGATCTTTTTCGTTCGTATATCCACCTATGCAACACTATCCTTCCCCATCACTTTGAGAACCACTGCCCCATGGTAGAAAATTGATACGCGTGTTCTAGATAACGAAAGAGGGAGGGAAGGGAGGTGATATCTCTCCCCGCCGACAGTTTCCAGGACACTGAGTGGGTGAGACAAAACCCGCCATCCAAGAGCCGATACAAAACCTGCGCACTGATGCCAACACCACCTCGTACTCCATACACGTGAACACCCATCAATTCACACTTATTTTTCATTACTCGGGCTCTCATCTACTAATTTGCATTATCACTACATCATTCCATTACAAATGTGTTTATAAAAATCAATTAAATAATCCTCAAGAGTGATATAACGTTTACTGGTGATCTGGCAATGGTGATCCTGCGCTGTTTGGGTCCAGACTTTACAGATCGCGTTAAATATCCTGACTTCGTGAACGAGCAAAATTATTAACAAACGTTCTCAGACCACAGCAGGACTCGAACCTGCGCACTGTGCATCAAAGTACTCAGTACTTATACCATAGAGACAGACCCCAGATAAGTATGGGCTCCTAACAGATACTAGGCGTTGTTTCCATACCCCCGAAGCACTAGGCTTCTGTTAAGTTATTTCATCTTTATCCTGCTGCATACACTAGTCTACCGAGAGATTTTTAGAATTTTTAAAGCATTCTAAAAATTCTCTCGTTGACTGGTGAATGAAATAGGATGAGATGAAATAATCTAAACACAAGCCTGGTGCTCCGAGGTATGGAAAAAACAACGCCTAGCATATGTTAGGAGGCCATAATTACCTGGTGTCTGGCTGTGTGGTAAAAGTTACTGAGTACTGTCATGCAGAGTGCGCAGGTTCGAGTCTTTGCTCTCCCTTATAACTCATCCAAAGTGATCAGGTCACTAAGCCTTTCTTAGCTCTTTCTTCCAATCTATCCACAAACTTTTTCGCTGTTCTGTCCTACCTCTTTTTTCCCTCCCTATTCCTGCTATCGATCTTATCATCTTATGTCCTAGCCAATAAAAGTATAATTTCGTTTTAGTGCTAACGTACTAAACGTATAATACCTTGACCTCTTCAGTTTTTAATAGCGGAATAACTACAATTTATCTTCAAAGAGTATCGTGTTTTCTGCGGCCCACTGGAAGACTTTGTTGACATCGATGTGTCTTCGACTGATACTAGTCTCTTACATGTTTCAGTATCACTTACCATTACCTGACTTGTTACTGAATTCCTTTACGCATGTTGCTTCTATTACTTCGTCATTCCCTCACACTTCTTTTTAACTATGATTTTTCAATCTTTCCTTCGTTTTTACACTTTCAGTCAACCCACTTCTACTTCGGAAATCGTACCCAAAATACTCGTCTCATCACTTCCCTACCATTCATATTTTGTCATTTCCATTCTCCTCCTCTACATCACTTACCTCGCATATTCTCACTCGTTCATTCCTACATCTTTACATTTCCCTATTTACTCTTTCTCTACTTTGTCTCCCCACCTCTCTTCCTTACCTGTTTGTATAATTTCACATTTCTCTCCCCTAAAATCCTTACCCCCCCCCCAGCGATGTATATGTTAGCATCCCTTTGCAGAACCTCCGAATGTGTTTCAGACCTTGATGGCACCAACCCAACACAGCTTCACAATTTACTTAATGGCTAAGTAAATTCTAATTCACAGGAGCTGCTTACAGTCTCTCTCTAATCAGGACCGACCACGAAGACCACACCAGCCCTCCCGGAAGGAGGTCGACTGGTGAGCGAGATACCATTAAGACAATTGTCTTCATTTTCATACATGAAGATAATTTAAAGGAAGGACCAACACTATGCAATACACGGCTTTACGTAATTTCCATTTTGGAATTTATCATCATACCACACAAATGTTTACTGCCAACTCTTCCAGAGAGTTAGCTGTAAAAAGATATTACCAAAAATATTTAAGGTTATTCATGTCTTACAAAATGCTTCTAACCTTCCAGAACGGTACCTGTAAAAAAAAAAAATACTCAATGGAACAACTGGAAAAAATCTATAAAGACTTATTTTTTCCCATAAGTAAGACAAATTAGAACACTAACTCAAACCTCATATGAAGGAATCAAAGACCATTCTGTCGTGTCAGTATCATATATACACTTGTGTAGTGTATCTTTCCTTTTATACAGCTGGTCCCTTTGCGTGTGACGTCACGGTACCCGCTGACGTCAGAGGCTCAGCGCATGTGCACAGCCTCTCATAGGCACTCTCCCTCACTAACGTTAGACCTACAGGCGAGACAGACGGGTGGCTGGACTCTCCTTCACTTACTGTAAATATACCGTAACCATCCAACAGGGAGTATCTTTGACCTCCTATATATCTCTCCCAAGACCCACGCGACAATTCCAGATTTTTTTTTTTTTTTTTTTTTTTCAACAAGTCGGCCGTCTCCCACCGAGGCAGGGTGACCCAAAAAGAAAGAAAATCCCCAAAAAGAAAAAACTTCCACCATCATTCAACACTTTCACCACACTCATACACAATCACTGTCTTTGCAGAGGAGCTCAGATATGACAGCTGAGAATAAGTCCCTCCCAGCTGTCACTATCCCAGACCCCTCCTTTAAAGTGCAGGCATTGTACTTCCCATTTCCAGGACTCAAGTCCAACTAAATCAATTAACTGGTTTCCCTGAATCCCTTCACACAATGTTACCCTGCTCACACTCCAACACATCGTCATGTCCCAAAAACCATTCGTCTCCATTCACTCCTAACACGCTCACACATGCCCTCTGGAAGTCCAAGCCCCTCGCCCACAAAACCTCCTTTACCCCTTCCCTCCAACCTTTTCTAGGACGACCCCTACCCCGCCTTCCTTCCCCTACAGATTTATACGCTCTCCAAGTCATTCTACTTTGATCCATTCTCTCTAAATGACCAAACCACCTCAACAACCCCTCTTCAGCCCTCTGACAAATACTTTTAGTAACTCCACACCTTCTCCTAATTTCCACATTCCGAATTTTCTGCATAATATTTACACCACACATTGCCCTTAGACAGGACATCACTGCCTCCAGCCTCCTCCTCGCTGCAGCATTTGCAACCCATGCTTCACACCCATATAAGAGTGTTGGTACCACTATACTTTCGTACATTCCCTTCTTTGCCTCCATGGATAACGTTTTTTGTCTCCACAGATACCTCAATGCACCACTCACCTTTTTTCCTTCATCAATTCTATGGTTAACCTCATCCTTCATAAACCCATCCGCTGACACATCAACTCCCAAATATCTGAAAACATTTACTTCTTCCATAATCCCTCTCTCCAATGTGATATCCAATTTTTCTTTATTTAAATCGTTTGATACCCTCATCACCTTACTCTTATCTATGTTCACTTTTAACTTTCTACCTTTACACACTCTCCCAAACTCGTCCACTAACCTTTGCAACTTTTCTTTAGAATCTCCCATAAGCACAGTATCATCAGCAAAAAGTAACTGTGTCAACTCCCATTTTGCATTTAATTCTCCATAATTTAATCCCACCCCTCTCCCCAACACCCTAGCATTTACTTCTTTTACAACCCCATCTATAAATATATTAAACAACCATGGTGACATTACACAACCCTGTCTAAGACCTACTTTTACCGGGAAGTAATCTCCCTCTCTCCTACACACCCTAACCTGAGCCTCACTATCCTCATAAAAACTCTTTACAGCTTCAGTAACTTACTACCTATTCCATACACTTGCAACATTTGCCACATTGCTCCCCTATCCACACTATCATATGCTTTTTCTAAATCCATAAATGCAATAAAAACTTCTCTACCTTTATCTAAATACTGTTCACATATATGCTTCACTGTAAACACTTGATCTACACATCCCCTACCCACTCTAAAGCCTCCTTGCTCATCTGCAATCCTACTCTCTGTCTTACCTCTAATTCTTTCAATAATAACCCTGCCATACACTTTACCTGGTATACTCAGTAAACTTATTCCCTATAATTTTTACACTCTCTTTTATCCCCTTCCCTTTATATAAAGGAACTATACATGCTCGCTGCCAATCCCTAGGTACCTTCCCTCTTTCATACATTTATTAAACAAAAATACCAACCACTCCAGCACTATATCCCCCTGCTTTTAACATTTCTGTCATGATTCCGTCAATTCCAGCTGCTTTACCCCTTTCATTCTACGTAATGCCTCACGCACCTCCCCCACACTCACATCCTGCTCTTCTTCACTCCTAAACGATGTTGTACCTCCCTGGCCAGTACATGAAATTATCGCCTCCCTCTTTTCATCGACATTTAAAAGTTCCTCAAAATATTCCCGCCATCTACCCAATACCTCCAGCTCCCCATCCTACTAACTCCCCTACTCTGTTTTTAACTGACAAATCCATTCGTTCCCTAGGCTTTCTTACCTTGTTTATCTTACTCCAAAAATTTTTCTTGTTTTCAGCAAAATTTCTTGACAGAGCCTCTCATTCTAATACTGCATTTTTAAAACTATCCCAACTCTCTTCAACCCCCCCACTACTCCTACTTGCACTAGCCCACCTTTCTGCCAATAGTTGCTTATATCTCACCCTAACTTCCTCCTCCCTTAGTTTATACACTTTTACCTCTCTCTTACTTGCTGTTGCCATTTTCTTTTTGTCCCATCTACCTTTTACTCTAACTGTAGCTACAACCAAATAATGATCTGATATATCCGTTGCCCCTCTATAAACATGTACATCCTGAAGCCTACTCATCAACCTTTTATCCACCAATACATAATCCAACAAACTACTTTCCTTACGTGCTATATCATACCTTGTATATTTATTTATCCTCTTTTTCATAAAATATGTATTACTTATTACCAAACCTCTTTCTACACATAGCTCAATTAATGGCTCCCATTTACATTTACCCTGGCACCCCAAATTTACCTACTACTCCATCCACAACATTTTTACCCACTTTAGCATTAAGATCCCCAACCACAATTACTCTCTCACTTGGTTCAAAACTCCCCACACACTCACTCAACATTTCCCAAAATCTCTCTCTCTCCTCTACACTTCTCTCTTCTCCAGGTGCATAAACACTTACTATAACCCACTTTTCACATCCAACCTTTATTTTACTCCACATAATCCTTGAATTTATACATTTATATTCCTTCTTTACCTGCCATAACTGATTATTCAACATTATTGCCACTCCTTCTTTAGCTCTAACTCTATTTGAAACCCCTGATCTAATCCCATTTATTTCTCCCCACTGAAACTCTCCTACCCCCTTCAGCTTTGTCTCACTTAAAGCCAGGACATCCAGCTTCTTTTCATTCATAACATCTACAATCATCTCTTTCTTATCATTCGCACAACATCCACGCACATTCAAACATCTATGAAATAACTAACAGACCGGATCAACACTACGGATCTTTCATATTTAGAACAGGGGTTCTTAACCGGGGTCCTCCATACCCTTGGGGGTTTGGGAACCAAATAATGGGGATACGAGACTCCATCTCTGAGCAATTTGAAAAAAAAATTTTTGGATTAGAATAAACTATCAGCAGTTCTGTTCCTAGCTATCTATATGTAAGTAAAACCAAGCTATTGACATCTTTTGAAGTGATACTTGTACCTAATAGGACTGGTGAAAGTGATGATTTCCAAAGACTGGTGAAGGGGGTACGAGGACATATTGTTCAATCCACTGGGGGTTCTATAATCGTAAAAAAGGTGAGAAAGACCATCTGTTAAGATTCTAGTAAAGGTGAAAGCTAATTTCTTCCATGAGGAATTCTGAAGTAAAGAGCCTCACAAAGCTTAAAGAATAGTGAGTCTTGCAGGTTTTCCAGGAGGATGGCTGGAAGACATGATCCCACCTCGACTAAAAGATTATGGCTGTGCTGGAGAAGATGCCAAGTTTTTGATATTCACTGTACGAGGGGCAGTCCAGGGAAAATGTAGTAAACTTTAAGTTTATGACACTATTTCTGTCGTTTGAATTCTTGCACCCAGAGAGACAGATAAAATAATCTGACCTAAACCTAAATAAATGTAGAAATTTGCTGCAAACCGTGTGTGAGAAAGCCACACAGGAAGGGTTGACAGTATGACTGGTATGTCACCTTGTATAACAGTCACTAAGTTTACGTTTTTTTTTTTTTACCCAAATAAATTTTACAGGCTAAGAGCTGTTATCCTAGCTCATTTAATCAAATTTCTTGAATCGATGACCCCTTTACCAGCATCAATGCATCCCAACCCCTTCCCAGCAGAAGGGAAATAAATAAAACTTAAAGCTTAACTACGTGATAAATCGTTACTGGGTACGTCAATAAATCTTATTAAAAAAATATAATAATTTGGTACAGTCCTCCCTGGCAGCCGACCAAGAGGCAGATGCACGATGATTCTCATCTCAGAGGGTCAACATCCTTCCTTCTTAAATCTCGCCAAATGAAATTAAAAAGGACACTTGCCTCTGGAAAAAAAAGTGTCGCCAACTGCACATGAATCTTAAAAAAAAAAAAAAAAATCCTGCACATATCTTAACATTTGACGGTGTTTTATAAAGCTGTGTTGGTTAATGGGGTTTGAAGCCTATCGACTGCATTAGGGTCATTAAGACTGCATGTAACCTTTTCACCACCAGACAAGAATACATTAATCCCTAAAACAGGGATTAAAATCTCTCAGTGTATACACTGAGAGAAATACACATCCTGATGTATATATCCTTGGTAGCCTATTATATTACTGTTAATAATAATAATGATGACAAATAATAATTACAAATAATAATAATAATAATACAAATAATAATACCTTAATCCCTAAAATAGGGACTAAACTCTCAGTGTATATATGCTGAGATATATATATACCTCTCACTTCTTATATCCTCTTAAAAAATAGCTGGTTTATGACAGAGTGGTTTATTAATTAAACGGAATTTAATATCTGGAAACTTTCACCTTGTGGTTTATAAATAAAATAAAACTATTTTTCTATAATAAACACGATTAAACCAAACTGAAACGTTAAACAAATAAATTATAGAACAAACAAAAAAAAACTAGAAAAAATCAAATTTTAAAACATTTAACGAACGTAAATGGACAAAATATATACATTTTCGTCTTGAGGTTACTAAAAGCTTTTCCAAAAACGTAAATATGAAAAAAATTAACATTGTGAAATGAGTGAAAAAAAAGTGAAATGATTGAAACTGAAATGATTGAAACAAAGTGAAATGACTGAAGCAAAGTGAAATGACTGAAGCAAAGTGAAATGACTGAAGCAAAGTGAAATGATTGAAGCAAAGTGAAATGACTGAAGCAAAGTGAAATTACTGAAACAAAGTGAAATTACCTCACAGAGCATCTCATTTTTATGTTTTACCTTGTAAAGCAAAATATGACTTAATGACGAAACGAAATGGAACAGAAACAATTAATAATATATCTTACGGACGAACCTGAGCGAAACATCTGGAAATATTATACATTCATATTTTGTTCGAAACTGATCGAAACAATTATAAATCCTTGTGTTATCTGCAAGGAAGGTCAAACAAGTGGCTGCTGGAGTTCAACCCCGGCAAGTGCAAGGTCATGCACTAGCTTGTGTCAGTTACCATTTTGTCCTAGGCACATGTCGATTAGACACTAGGCCTGTTGTATGTGCGTGTGTGTGGGGGGGGGACAGGTACCACCAATCAGGAGAAAAATACGTTTAATTACAGATACAAAAAAACTTACACGATATACAATTCTGAACTAAAACGAACTGTGGAAATAATTCTAACAAATCACTGGCTTCGTGAAATATTATGTATGGACAGAATTGTAAAAATTCTGATACCTTAAAAAAAAGCGCTAAATTCGTATGGGTTATTCATGAAGCCGTCCAGAAGAGTTTCCAATAAAATTCTTAAGGTGTTGAGTACGAAGTGGAGTGTTGAAGAGGGAGCGAGAGAGCGTAGTGGCTGCTGGTGGTAGTGGTGGTGGTGGGTAGTGGTGGTGGCTGCTGGTGGTAGTGGTGGTGGTGGTAGTGGTGGTGGTGGTAGTGGTGGTGGTGGCTGCTGGTGGTAGTGGCTGCTGGGGGTAGTGGTGGTGGTGAGTAGTGGTGGTGGCTGCTGGTGGTAGTGGTGGTGGTGGTAGTGGTGGTGGTGGGTGGTGGTGGTAGTTGTGGTGGGTGGTGGTAGTTGGTAGTGGCGGCGGTTGTGGTGGGTAGTGGTGGGTGGTGGTAGTGGTGAGTGGTGGTGGTAGTGGGGGGTGGTAGTGGGTAGTGGGGTGGGGGTGAGTGGTAGTGGGTAGTGGTGGTGGTGAGTGGTGGTTTTGGTGGGTGGTGGTGGTGGTTTACAAAGTGGGTGGTAGCGGAGGAAGAGTATGGTGGTAGTGTTGAAAGTGATAGTTCTGGTGGTTATGGTGATACTGATACTAGAAAACTTAGTAATAAAGGTGGAGAAAAGGAGAGGAAAACGGAAAGGAAGAAAAGGGGGAGGAAGAAGAGGTGGAGGAGGAGACGGAGGAGGAGAAAGTAGTGATGGGGGATGAAGGAGGAACAGCCACTACCATCCAGAAAAAAAATCTCCAGTCGATCCTTCCAGGCTTCGGGCGGTCCTTTAATCTTCCAGACGGCTCTCCAGACTTCCAGATGACCCTCCATGATTCCAGGCGACTCAGCACGCTTCCAGGCCACTTTCCAAGCTTCCAGGCCACCCGTAAGTGTCTTAAACATCCCTGAAAGCCGCCACACTACTACTATACGAAATTGTAAATAAGCTTTCATTTTTTTCCAGGGCTAACCTTGACACTGGAAAGATAGCCTGTGTTCTACCAAATGATTCTCCAAGAATATCGGAAACCTTTGGAAACAGAGCCTTTGTACTTCCAATCCACCAGGATTCCAAAGGAATCTTTTCACTTCCAGACCGTCCTGTAGGATTCCAAAGGAGTTTTTACACTTTCAAACTACCCTAAAGAATGCCAAAGGAGTTTCTACACTTCCAAACCATCCTTCAGGATTCCAAAAAAGCCTTCATACCTCCAGATCATGTCAGAATTTTAAATAAGCCTTTACATTTCAAGACCATCCTCCAAGACTGCAAGAAATCCTTTACACTTAGAGATCATCCTCCAGAATTCCAGTCAGTCTACTAAGCTTCTAAATAACCCACTTCAACTTCTATATCCTTAAAACTTTTTGACCAGCTTCCAAAAGCCTGTACAAGCTTCAAGACGAAGCTATACGCTTCAACTCCACAACCATCCTCTAGGCTTCCAGACACCCATCATCCTGGCCTCCAACCATGGTTCAGTCTGCCAGGCAGCTATCACCCAGGCTTCCAAAATAACCCTCTTTAAGGGATAGATACAGTCATCCTCTAAGTATTACTACAGTCATCCTCCAGGTACAAACACAGCTCTCCTCTAGGTACAGTCATTCTTTAGGTATAAACACAGTCATTCTCCAAGTATAAACACAGTCATCTTCCAGGTATAAACACAGTCATCCTCCAGGTATAAACACAGCCCTTCTCCAGGTACAAACACAGTTCTCCTCCAGGTACAGGCACAGCCCTCCTCCAGGTACAGACACATCCCTTCTCCAGGTACAGACACAGCCCTCCTCCAGGCATGGGCACAGCTCATTCAACACAACAATCCACTCCATGGAAAGCTCTTCCTCGGAGCCCTTGAACTCCCGGCTTCTGGAAATGCGAGACCTCTTCGAAATTCCCAGCATCCCTTCCATCCCTCCCGTCCCAAAACACTCAGTGGAGTTGAAAAAAGAGTGGAAAAGGGACTGTGGAAGACTGGGGGAATTGTAGGAATGAATGATAGAAAAGAGCATGTGGGGTGAAAGTAAGGAAAACATTTTGCCCTAAGAGGATGCAAAGATGGAGAGAAAGGAAAGATGGGGAAGATTGAAAGGAGAGGGAGAGAAACGAGATGAAAGGAAAGGGAATAGAAAAGGAGGACGGGAAGATGAAAGCATATGAGGGACGGAAAATACAAGGGTAGTAAAAGGGAAAAGTGATGAGCAGGGAAAGGGGACAACGATAAACCTCTGACATAGCTTCGACGGCTTTCAAATTTCCCTTCTCCTCAGAGCTTAGATCAAAACACTAAGCCACGGCTCCGTACCACCTTTTGCAGACGATTCCACCTGTATTAAAACAAATATAAATGTTGCTTCAGTTGAAGACACGAAAAACTGCGAGCAGATATCGACAAAGTCTTCCACTGGGCAATGGAAAATAGCACGATATTCAATAAGTTCCAACTGCTCAAATATGGAAAGAATTGAGAACGCAAAAATGCACTGGAAATAAAACGGAGGACCATCTCACAGAACGAAACGAACATTTGAAAAACTTGCGTAAAATAATATTAAACGATCTGTCATTTAGAGAATACGATAAGGCAAATGCCGTTAAGGCCAGTAAAATGACAGGCTGGATAATGAGAACTATCAAAGCAAGAGAATCAACACTAATGGTGATACCAATTATATCACTCGTACTCGCTCGTTTTGAATATTTTTCAGTGATAACAGGAGAGCTATCAAAGGTGGAAAAGGTAGAGAGATTGCTGACTAACTGCAAAGAGCCAATAATGAATTTAAATTACTGGGAACGATTCAAAGTACTTGGAACGTAATCTCTGTAGCAGACATACCTGATAGTGAATACATAAAAGATACTTGACAGCCTAGTCTCAAATCTACACACTACTAACACAACGTACCGGAGAGATAGATATGGGAATAAAATAGACCCAGTAGAAAGCAGGGGCCCCATGTATACCCCTGTTTTTTACTGTGTCAACATGCGTGGTCCAAGACTACTCAACCTTCTACCAGCAGATATCAGAAAAAACTACAGAAACAAGTGTAGAAGCTTCACCAAGTGCCAGATCACCCAGGCTTTGATGGATGTGTGCACAACGGGCCCCCAACAGCAACAGCCTGGCTGAACAGGCAAACGAAAAACCTGGCTCCAGGCCGGCCTGCGAGAATTGAGAAACTCTCGAGATCGGTCACAAGTATACCCCAGGAATAACTGTAAAGCTGGCTCTGTACCCTGCGTCTTTTCTTCCCCTGTGATGTATCAATTATTCCAGAACTCTTTAACATAACAGTTATAATCATAACCATCATTTTTAAAGAGGCGGACAGGTAAGCCAGTGGAAGGCCTCGGTCAGATGATCAAAACTTCCAGCTGCTTGTCCTGTTTCCTGACAAACCTGACCTACTAACCTAACCAGAACTCTTAAAAGGAAACACTTCACAAATTTTTGTAGTTTCATTCTCCAGGAAGGTGATTGAAAACGATTTGTTTTTCAACTATTTCTAAGACAAACTGTACTCGCCAGGTTTTAAGCTCTTTTTACCATAATATTTGATTCTCAGCCACAAATACCTTAATTTTAATAACAAAAAAATTCATGCTCATGTAAATACTTTAAAAGACTAAAAAAAAAAGCAAAAACATTGTCCAAAATAATATATAAATATTACCATAATACTGTCTATGTTTCGTAGAAGAGCGGACGTTATCACCTTAATCAAACTGAAGGATCAGGTTCCTCAGAGGAAACGTTGAGCACGTTTCCTTCCACCTATTGCCCCTTTGTTTCCCCTAGCAGTAAGTAGGTACCTGGGCGTTAGTAAACTGTTGTAGGTCGCATTATGTTATACCTTTGATGAGTTCCGAGAGTTTTTTTACTCCCGGAGGCCGGCCATGGGCCAGGCTCGGCTGGTGCTTGCCTGGTCAACCAGGCTGTTGTTATTAGTGGCCCGCAGCCCCACATATCCATCACAGCCTGGTGGAAACAAGTCACACTGACAAGTTTTCTTGAGATACCTTGAGTTACTAATTCTATGTAGTCAACTTGGAGTCGATTCAGGGGAATCACCACCCCCGCGACCCGGTCCCAGACTAGGCCTCCCACTTGCTAGCCTAATCCACCATTTGCTGCATTAATAATTAAAAAAACAAGATTCTTTTTCGACTGCCCTAAGAAAATATCACATGCATTATTCTTCATTAAGACAATCAGTGTATTCGGTTTCAATCATTTGGGAAAAAATCGCGTAAATATATATTCCCCATTAAGGGCGACTCGAGGGGAATTTATATGAAAGAAATAAACTTGAGATCATTGTGATAACTGATGACATAACAGTCTGGTCACACAAATTTATTCTCTATTATATACTGCGGGGATTCCCAACGCTTCCTCCATTATTAACCCCCTCGGCTTGATGTATTTCCCCAGTCACCCCTTTACTTCCATACAAAATTTATCACCATCATTACGGGACAAAAAAACAAGGTCAGAAAAACATAAATTATTGAAGTTTTGCACAAAAATAGCACACAAATATTTACCCCTTGCCATGTATTTTCTTACTTCCAAGGGGTAAATTAACCCCTGGTTGAGAATCACTAATATATACTGGATATTCGAGTACAGTATAGATCTATAATATAGACCTATAAGAATTTCCGAAGTGTAATGGACGCTTGTCAATGTTCAGTAATAACCTATAGAGAGAAACTCAAGAGACTGATTAATCTGTATATTTCGACCCTTTTCTGAGATCCTCTTCATCTGCTGAAGAGGATCCCACAAGGGGGTCGAAATATACAGAGCAATCAATCTCGTGTGTGTGTGTGCTCACCTAGTTGTGGTTGCAGGGGTCGAGTCATAGCTCCTGGCTGTGTGTGTGTGTGTGTGTGTGTGTGTGTGTCGGTTATTTTTCAGCGTACGTCTCTAAAATTATATAGATCAATACATGCAGACAAGTAGTTCACGTTTTGTAACCAACATTCCCACAACTTAAATCTATAACAATAATGAAGGAAAAGCTACGTAAATATCAGATGATACCAGTGGGTCAATTTTCAGTCATAAACACAAATCCTACCATTGTTATTAAAAAATTTAATACACTAAAGCTGACTTCATCTACGTAAAAAAGATGTAATCTTAAGCTTATTACTTCAAGCTTTAGAAAACAAAATATTATGTTACAGCTTCAGTGTGCTCAAGCTTTTTTTTTTTATTCTGAAACGATTTAAACATTAAAATTCTGCCTTTGTACTGCATTTACATCTGAAAGAAATTGGATTAATAAAAAACACGGAAAATTTAATGCGCCACAATGCTTACCCTTGTGTTTGGATTTGCTTTTTTTAATCCTGTTTTTTTCTTAACCAGAAAAATATTCAACTTAAATTTTCTTTCTCAGTTCTATTAATTCTACAGAAAAATAATCTCTATGAAGATACATTGAGCAGGTACCTGGTACCGTTAAGGTACCAGGTACCGTTAAGGTACCAGGTACCGTTAAGGTACCAGGTACATGTTTGTGAATCCCCTATCCTGTTTCCTCTTACTAATTTCAATGCCCCATTTCCATCCCTTTGAAGTGTCTTCCTATTCAGAAAGATTGGTTAATTGGGTTTAAACCCTATCGACTACACGTGGGTCAATAAGACTGCACGTAATCTGTTCACCATTAGACAAGCAAACTTTAATCCCTAAAATAGGGATTAAAGAAAACTCTAAACATACATACATTGAGAGAAATACACTTCTCAGTGTACATATCAGGAGTTGGAAACTTTATACTGACATGTCTAAGACAGTATCTTTTATATTTAAGTCTCAAAGACGTAGAATTATCTTTTTCATTGGCCTCTATAAAACAGAGTATCCTTAGATATCAACCTATCTTAAGAAGGAATGTATCTGAGACGTAACCTTAATTATTTACACCTGCTGAAGACATATGTCTGCAATACACTGCCATGCTTCGCCACTCTCAGAAAAAAATAAAATGATGCTCTCTCTAATTTATAACGGAGATGGACTCCTAAGCCAGCGGAAGGCCTCAGTCAGATGACCAAAAGCTCGAGTGGTGAGTCATCATAGGACTAAGACCCATCTCGAGGAGGCATTTATCCTATTTCCTGATAAATCTTACCTAATTTAACCTCAGAAATAATCAGAGGCCGCTACTTATTTCAACCTGCTCAAGTAACAGAACGTCTTGAAGTGAACTCTCTCATTTTTCATCTAAGAATGATCTTCTTGAAGAATCATCCCAAGTGGGTCGTCAATAATCTTGCAGGAGGAAGGTAGGCGGCACACAACCATAAACTCTTTGCCCAGGTAGATCTGTTTATGACTTGATAAAGCCCACTGTGTGGGCGAAACGTAGTCAATAGAGGATCACATTAAACTGCATCTGTGTATTATTCCAACAAAGAAGGGGGCAGAAATATTCCTACGGAAGGCCTACACACTCCCTCTAGGCCTACACACCAACAGGAAGTCCAAACACTCCTCCCAGAGGCCAGGATAACTCTACAGGAGGTTAAACAAACAAGAAAAGGACAGGAAAAGGAAAATTCTTAGGCATCCACCTTGAGTGTGACTTCAGATTCAACACTCAGGTCCAATACATATCCGAGAATTTCTAAAACTGTAGACATTTTACAAAATATACACTACAACAAATTACAATTTATCCATCCCTTCTTCCCTTGCGATATCTGCCTTATACCCTGACACTAAGCCCAAAAAACCCTGCCAGAAGCCAGAAAAACCTCTACCGCAAGCAGAAAATAATCACTTCAGGCCTGAAACCCTAATGGTAAGCCCAAATAACCCATCCAGAAGCCAGAAGACCCGTACCGGAGACAGAAAATAATCGCTTCAGACCTCCTACGGGAAGACCAAACAAGCTCTCAGGTAAACATCAAGAACGTCAACATAGAAACGAAAGGACTCACCTCATTGTCGTATTCTGTGATCTCTTCCTCCTCCTCGTCGGTGGGGAAGGCGGGGGTGTGGGGAGGAGATGTCAGGGGCAGGGGAGGTATCTCGGACCCACTCGATAATATGGATCCAGAGTGCTGTAGTGGAGAGAAGTAGAGTTAGTGCAGGAGGTGGTGTTAGTGGAGAGAGAGAGAGAGGTGAAGTTAGTGGAAAGAGAGAGAGACAAAGGTGAAGTTAGTGGAGAGAGAGAGAGAGAGAGAGACAAAGGTGAAGTTAGTGGAGAGAGAGAGAGGTGAAGTTAGTGGAGAGAGAGAGAGACAAAGGTGAAGTTAGTGGAGCGAGAGAGAGAGAGAGAGAGAGAGAAGATAGAGAGAGAGAAAGAGAGAAAGAGAGATAGAGAGAGAGAGAGAGACAGATGTGAAGTTAGTGGAGCGAGAGAGAGAGAGACAGAGGTGAAGTTAGTGATACTGAAATATTACCAGTATTAATACCAGTAATACTGGAGTATTAATACCAATAATACTGCAGTATTAATACCAATAATACTACAGTATAAATACCAATAATAATACAGTAATAATACCAGTGATAATACCAATAAAACTACAGTAATAATACCAGTGATAATACCAATAATACTACAGTAATTTTACCAGTGATAATACCAATAATACTACAGTATACCAATAATACTACAGTATAAATACCAATAATACTACAGTAATAATACCACCAGTGATAATACCAATAATACTGCAGTAATAATACCAATAATACTACAGTATAAATACCAATAATACTGCAGTAATAATACCAGTGATAATACCAATAATACTGCAGTAATACTATCAATAATAATACTGCAGTAATAATACCAATAATACTACATTATTAATACCAATAATACTGCAGTAATAATATCAGTGATAATACCAATAATACTGCAGTAATACTATCAATAATAATACTGCAGTAATAATACCAGTAATACCGGTGTTAGGACTGAAGGAAACTGATAGTAATATTGGGCAGACGATCAGTAAGCACTCAAGACGCGGAGATAAGGACGATTTTGCATCAATATATTATGGAATATTGGAATTGTGGGTACAGGAAAGCTGCGAGAGAAGACGAGGGAGGAGAGAGAAGTGTGGAGACGGGAGTGAAGGAGAGAAGGGATAAGACAGAGAAGAGAGGGAGAGAGGTAAGGAGAGGAAAAATGTGGAGTAAAGAGATTAGGTTCGGTAAGATTTGTCAGGAGACAGGACAAGTGTTTCCTGACGCGGATCTTACTCATATGATGACCCGCAGCTGTAGCTTTTGGTCACCTGACCGAGGCCTTCCGCTGGCTTACCCCTCCACCCCTTTAAAATTATATTATAAGAGTAGAGAGGACAGGGAGATGTAGTGTGGAAGGGAACGAACAAGACTGGGAGAAATGGGGCAAGTGGTATAGTTAGAGAGGGAATGTATTAGACAATATACACCTGGAAGATACTGGAGGGACTGGTTCCACACCACCATAACAATGTGCTGGAGTGAGAGATTTGAGAGGAAGTATAAAATAGACCCAGTGAAAAGCAAGGGCGCCGTGGGCATAGTAAGAGAACACTGTCAACATCCTTGGTCCAAGGCTATTAAACCTACTACCAGCAGGTATCAACCTGCTACCAGCACACACCAACCTGCTACCAGCACACACCAACCTGCTACCAACACACATTAACCTGCTACCAGTAGATACCAGAGGCTGCTGGCACCAACAGCCTGAGGTCACTACGAGGGTACTACTCTTAAAACCGTTTCCATTATACCAACACTACCACACTAACAACTACAACAATTACCAACAAATACCACCTTCACCACCAACCACCACTACCACCATCAGGTCAAGGTTCTTTCTATCACTTTACTCGTCAGCTTCATTAAGACTGACAGCAGTTTCACCTAACATTGTTTACTAAGTTTTACCTCATCAAGGTACACTGTACCTGTCTATGTTGCCTCTCCTCTCTTATCAAGGTACACTGTACCTGTCTATGTTGCCTCTCCTCTCTTATCAAGGTACACTGTACCTGTCTATGTTGCCTCTCCTCTCTTATCAAGGTACACTGTACCTGTCTATGTTGCCTCCCCTCTCTTATCAAGGTACACTGTACCTGTCTATGTTTCCTGTCCTCTCTTATCAAGGTACACTGTACTTGCATGTTGCCTCTCTTATAAATGTGCATTGTACCTTTGTTGCCTCTCCTCTCTTATCAATGTACAGTGTACCTTTGTTGCCTCTCCTATCTTATCAAGGTACACTGTACCTATGCTACCTCTCCTCTCTTATTCCTCTCATCTCACCATCTTTCTCTGTGTTTATTTCCTCTTCCCCTTGTTATCACTTTTATCACTCCCATTTTCTCACCCGCCTCCACAACTACATTATTTATTACGTTTTCAATCTATTTCTTATTATTCATTATCTTTTATTTCCTCTCGAATTATCTCAATTCTTCTTTCGGGATTTTTTTCTCTTCGTATTTCTTTCTTTTTCTTCTTCTCTTCCTTCCTTTCTTCTTAATTCATTATTATTACTCTGTTTGGGGAGAAGCTCATAGGTACTTGAAGATTGATTAAAGAGGTGAAGAGGAGCTGTAAGGCCTTGGATCAAGAGCCCTTCACTCTTGAAGGTTCCTATCATATTTTATTTCCTCTTTCTCCATATTTTATGATTTACCTCCTTTACTTTCAGTCCTTAAGTCGTAGATATATTGTGCAACAGATTTATTGATGACTTTATTTAATCAATCTAAAGCTTCTTGCTGACTTTATTTAATCAATCTTAAGCTTCCTGATGACTTTATATGTTTATGTTACTGTAAAAATAATCTTATTTAACAACTTTTTTTTTAGCGTTCCAAAGAAACGAAGATTTTTAAGTGACCATCAATTATATTTCCCATTACATGTTTCTTGTCAGCGAACATCAATTATATTTCCCCCTTACGTGAGCATCAATTATATTCCCCCTTACATGTTCCTTTTAAGTGAGCATCAATTATATTTTCTACTTATATATACCTGCCAAATAAACATCAATTCTATTTCCTATTCTTACGTCCTTATTCCACGAGCATCAATCATACCTTGAAGAATAAATCCCCCCTCTCTCAGGGGAATTACTGGGGATTTTAGAAATCCCTGCTTTTAGGGCGGGGAATCCGGTTGATTTAAAGCCCTCATGGGAGGATCTCATTTAAACCACCACTGAGGGAATGTCAGATTAATTATCAAATTGATTAATTTGAGGCTAAATCAGTGTTGTATTGAGGGGAAACTCGTCAGATGATATAATCGCTATATTAGTCAGTTATAACAACTACGCCAAGGGTCACCACCGGAGTCCAAAATTAAGTAAAAAAGAGGGATAATTTTTTTTAAGGGAAAACTGTGCTAAGGAAAACAGAATGTTTCCTAAGGAAAGAATCGTGACTTAAAAGGAGAAAATATGTTTTAAGGAAAAGCTGTGGTCATTCCTAGTATCCCTCTCACCACTTACTGTTCCTGTCATTCTTAGTATCCCTCTCATTCTCACCACTTACTGTTCATGTCATTCTTAGTATCCCTCTCATTCTCACCACTTACTGTTCCTGTCATTCTTAGTATCCCTCTCATTCTCACCACTTACTGTTCCAGTCATTCTTAGTATCCCTCTCATTCTCACCACTTACTGTTCCTGTCATTCTTAGTATCCCTCTCATTCTCACCACTTACTGTTCCAGTCATTCTTAGTATCCCTCTCATTCTCACCACTTACTGTTCCTGTCATTCTTAGTATCCCTCTCATTCTCACCACTTACTGTTCCAGTCATTCTTAGTATCCCTCTCATTCTCACCACTTACTGTTCCTGTCATTCTTAGTATCCCTCTCATTCTCACCACTTACTGTTCCAGTCATTCTTAGTATCCTCTCATTCTCACCACTTACTGTTCCAGTCATTTAGTATCCCTCTCATTCTCACCACTTACTGTTCCTGTCATTCTTAGTATCCTTCATTCCAACTCACTTACTGTTCCAGTCATTCTTAGTATCCTCTTCTCACCACTTACTGTTCCTGTATTCTTAGTATCCTCTCATTCTCACCACTTACTGTTCCTGTATTCTTAGTATCCTCTCATTCTCACCACTTACTGTTCCAGTCATTCTTAGTATCCTCTCATTCTCACCACTTACTGTTCCTGTCATTCTTAGTATCCTCTCATTCTCACCACTTACTGTTCCTGTCATTCTTAGTATCCCTCTCATTCTCACCACTTATGTTCCTGTCATTCTTAGTATCCTCTCATTCTCACCACTTACTGTTCCTGTCATTCTTAGTATCCTCTCATTCTCACCACTTACTGTTCCAGTCATTCTTAGTATCCTCTATTCAACCACTTACTGTTCCAGTTGTCTAGTATCCTCTCATTCTCACCACTTACTGTTCCAGTCATTCCTAGTATCCTCTCTATTCTCACCACTTACTGTTCCAGTCATTCCTAGTATCCTCTATTCACCACTTACTGTTCCAGTCATTCTTAGTATCCCTCTATTCTCACCACTTACTGTTCCTGTCATTCCTAGTATCCTCTCATTTCCACCACTTACTGTTCCAGTCATTTCTAGTATCCTCTCATTCTCACCACTTACTGTTCCTGTCATTCTAGTATCCTCTCATTCTCACTCACTTACTGTTCCTAGTCATTCTTAGTATCCTCTCATTCTCACCACTTACTGTCTCATCTAGTATCCTCTCATTCTCACACTTATTGTTCCTGTCATTTTAGATCCTTATTTCACCACTTACTGTTCCTCATGTTAGATCTCATTTCACCTACTTACTGTTCAGTCATTTGTATCCTCTCATTCTCAATACTTATTGTCCGTTTAAATACCTCTATTCACCACTCGTCCAGAATTTTAGTATCTTTTTAAACTGTTCTAGACATGTTTCCTATTCACATTATGTTTGTCATTCTGTATCTCTCACCATTACTGTTCAGTATTCTTAGTATCCTCATTCACCATATGTTCCGTCATTCTAGTATCCTCTCATTCCACACTTACTGTTCCTGTCATTCTTAGTATCCTCTCATTCTCACCACTTACTGTTCCAGTCATTCTAGTATCCTCTCATTCTACCACTTACTGTTCCTGTCATTCTTAGTATCCCTCTCATTCTCACCACTTACTGTTCCTCATTCTAGTATCCTCTATTCTCACCACTTACTGTTCCAGTCATTCCTAGTACCCCTCTCATTCTCACTCACTTACTGTTCCAGTCATTCCTAGTATCCCTCTCATTCACACTTACTGTTCCAGTCATTCCTAGTATCCCTCTCATTCTCACCACTTACTGTTCCAGTCATTCCTAGTATCCCTCTCATTCCACCCACTTACTGTTCCTGTCATTCCTAGTATCCCTCTCATTCTCACCACTTACTGTTCCTGTCATTCCTAGTATCCCTCTCATTCTCACCACTTACTGTTCCAGTCATTCCTAGTATCCCTCTCATTCTCACCACTTACTGTTCCAGTCATTCCTAGTATCCCTCTCATTCTCACCACTTACTGTTCCTGTCATTCCTAGTATCCCTCTCATTCTCACCACTTTCACTGTTTACCAGTGCATTCCTAGTATCCCTCTCATTCTCACCACTTACTGTTCCTGTCATTCCTAGTATCCCTCTCATTCTCACCACTTACTGTTCCAGTCATTCCTAGTATCCCTCTCATTCTCACCACTTACTGTTCCAGTCATTCTTAGTATCCCTCTCATTCTCACCACTTACTGTTCCAGTCATTCCTAGTAACCCTCTCATTCTCACCACTTACTGTTCCAGTCATTCCTAGTATCCCTCTCATTCTCACCACTTACTGTTCCTGTCATTCCTAGTATCCCTCTTATTCTCACCACTTACTGTTCCAGTCATTCCTAGTATCCCTCTCATTCTCACCACTTACTGTTCCAGTCATTCTTAGTATCCCTCTCATTCTCACCACTTACTGTTCCTGTCATTCCTAGTATCCCTCTCATTCTCACCACTTACTGTTCCAGTCATTCCTAGTATCCCTCATTCTCACCACTTACTGTTCCAGTCATTCTTAGTATCCCTCTCATTCTCACCACTTACTGTTCCAGTCATTCCTAGTATCCCTCTCATTCTCACCACTTACTGTTCCAGTCATTCCTAGTATCCCATTATTCTCACCACTTACTGTTCCTGTCATTCCTAGTATCCCTCTCATTCTCACCACTTACTGTTCCAGTCATTCCTAGTATCCCTCTCATTCTCACCACTTACTGTTCCTGTCATTCCTAGTATCCCTCTCATTCTCACCACTTACTGTTCCAGTCATTCCTAGTATCCCTCTCATTCTCACCACTTACTGTTCCAGTCATTCTTAGTATCCCTCTCATTCTCACCACTTACTGTTCCTGTCATTCCTAGTATCCCTCTCATTCTCACCACTTACTGTTCCAGTCATTCCTAGTATCCCTCTCATTCTCACCACTTACTGTTCCTGTCATTCCTAGTATCCCTCTCATTCTCACCACTTACTGTTCCTGTCATTCCTAGTATCCCTCTCATTCCAACCACTTACTATTCCTGCCGTTCTTCACGTTTCGCTCACCATTAGCTTGATAAAGCCAATAACTAGCGAAAGGTATACATGTAGCCTATTGTTTGGTTACTGGGGTTTTAAGCCTATCGACTACATGAAGGTCTTAAATGACCTAATGATGTAACCTTGTCACCACTGGACAAGAATACCTTAATCCCTAAAATAGGGATTAAACTCACGAAATCGTAATGACACGATTGCAAACAAACCACATACCACGGGTGGGGTTCGAACCGCGGTCAGAGAGTCTCAGAACTCTAGACCGCAGCGTAAGCCACTGGCAGCTCAGCTTCATAGATCATCCAACCTAGGTATATTTCTACACCATGGAGTTTTGTAAACTCATGTGTCCACAAATGTCAAGTTTAATGAAACTCGCTACATGGCGTGAGAACTCTAGGGGACTTGAGCTAGTTGTACGGCCATGCTAGCTGGTAGATTCGCTAAAGCTTGCTGACAGTCTTCAACCTCTATGGTGTAAGTATCCTAGTTGGATGAATCTTTGACTAGTGAGTGTACGACGCTAATCAACCTGACGGTATTATGATTGGGAGATTAAACTCTGTGTACAGTGTACACAGCCTTAATCCCTAAAAATAGGTATTAAAATAATCTCTCAGTGTATATATCCTTGGCAGTCTATTCTATTACTGTTAATAATAATAATAATAATAATAATAATAATAATAATAATAATCCACGAGTAATGAAATCTGACTTGAAGAATTTATTAGGATAACTTGATTTTATTTGAGCTTCTGAAGAAGTGTGATCCGAGGAAGGGAAGTGGTAGCTCTGGTGCCACGGATCAAGAGGCCCACGCTGGCAAATTATAACCAGAAAATCTATTCTACAGAAATTTCGTTTCATTTTTTCTTCGTGGACACAAAAACTCACTTAGAAAACGATACAGAAAACGGGCATTCCTCTTTTTATGGCAGACTCTTGTATTTAAAAAAAATAATTCACGTTCTCCCATTACATTTTTCCCCTCTGAAAATACAATGCAATTCTTTTTTTTTCTACTGCACTGATTGCAGGACACAAAGAGCCAAGTTAAAATGACGGATATTTTGTGCCCAGACTCAAATGAAATTTAATGCGTACTCTTTCAATTATCCTCAAAAAAATACATATATATATATTTTTTGAGAAATCTGGTCAAGTATGCCAGATAATGGAGATAGATTAGTCCCTCAAAAACAAATACACGGAGTTAATTGAACCCTTTGAAAGTTGGAGGAAAAATGTAAATTTGAACAAATATAACTGAACTTCGATCATCCCCGTGTTAAAAATATTCATTATTAACCAGTAAGTGTAAGTGGGCATGGATCAAAAAGGGGAACAACAGGAAGTTAAAAGGAAAGAGGGGGAACAAAAGGAAGTTAAAAGGCAAGAGTGGGAACAAGAGGAAGTTAAAAGGCAAGAGGGGGAACAAAAGGAAGTTAAAAGGCAAGAGGGGGAACAAAAGGAAGTTAAAAGGCAAGAGGGGGAACAAGAAGAAGTTAAAAGGCAAGAGGGGGAACAAGAGGAAGTTAAAAGGCAAGAGGGGGAACAAAAGGAAGTTAAAAGGAAAGAGGGGGAACAAAAGGAAGTTAAAAGGCAAGAGGGGGAACAAGAGGAAGTTAAAAGGCAAGAGGGGGAACAAGAGGAAGTTAAAAGGCAAGAGGGGGAACAAGAGGAAGTTACAAGGCAAGAGGGGAACAAGAGGAAACGATGGAGAGGATATGGGAAACAAGAGGAAACGAATATGATGAAAGATTTAATTATTATTATATTCAGTAGGCGGCGAAAACATCATGGGGGGTCAAACAGCACTTGAGGAATGGAAGGTAATCAGCCTCACTTGAGGAATGGAAGGTAATCAGCCTCACTTGAGGAATGGAAGGTAATCAACCTTGATACGAGGAAAAGGGAAGGCATTCCCAATTCTTTGAATCGAGAACCCCGTTATCAACACGAAGGCACCTCTCTGGAAGGTGTTGCTTCTTAGTGTATTAAGAAATACTTCATAACATCCCTATAGTTCATCTGGGTGTTCAGCCTCCACTTTAATAACATTACTGCAGGTCACGGGGCCTCTAACACCAACAGTCTGATTGAACGGATCATCAAAACCAGGAACCCTAGCCATAAGCCGGGCTACGAGGATAGAACCCGCGACACCAGTCGCAGGTATATCAGGCTAGTTAACTGTATGTGATAAACGGTTTAGAAATCCCACAAGATTGATGGACTGAATACATCGATTCCATCCTGAGGGACTGATTACCTCAAACTCCTCCTCTCCTTACACCTTTCTGCTTTGTGTTGGACAGATGAAGCCACTGACACTTTACAAATCGCTTGTTCTATCTAGGCTGGAATATTGCTGCACACTAACTGCACCTTTCAAGGCAGGTGAAATTGCTGACCTTGAAAATGTACAGAGAACCTTCACGGCACACACAACTGCGATAAACCACCTCAATTACTGGGAACGCTTGAAGTTTCTAAACCTGTACTCTCTAGAACGCAGGCGGGAGAAATACATTGTTATATACACATGGAAAATTCTCGAGGGATTAGTACCAAACTTGCACACGAAAATCACTCCCTACGAAAGCAAAAGACTCGGCAGGCGATGTAACATCCCCCCAATGAAGAGCAGGGGTGCCACTAGCACGTTGAGGGACAACACAATAAGTGTCAGGGGCCCAAGACTGTTCAACTGCCTCCCAGCATACATAAGGGGGATTACCAACAAACCCCTGGCTGTCTTCAAACAGGCACTGGACAGGCACCTAAAGTCGGTACCTGACCAGCCAGGCTGTGGCTCGTACGTTGGACTGCGTGCGGCCAGCAGTAACAGCCTGGTTGATCAGGCTCTGGTCCAACATGAGGCCTGGTCACAGACCGGGCCGCGGGGGCGTTGACCCCTGGAATTATCTCCAGGTAAACTGTGTGGCGAAACGTTACCTAAATAAAGATTCCCATATGTTGCACGTCTCAATATAATAAAAAAAAAGGAAGCGGTAAAGTCTCTCAATAGTTAACTGTAGTCTTGCAACATGAATGATACTCGTGCAGAACTGAACTGATCTTTGGGGTGGTCAGCCACTGCATGTTGTGGATCATCTGTTTAATTTGCTGACTTACGTTTACATATACTTTTAAACCTTCTCTAACTTATAATTAACATCTCTCACCTTTCACTACAGAGTAAAATCTTTCACATTTATCACCTTCTGACCGAAATATCTCTCAAATTTAACCCATCCTGGTTAAAACCTCTCTCTCAGGATGCTCTCATACTAATTAAAAATCTCTCTCAGGATGCTCTCATACTAGTTAAAAATCTCTCTCAGGATGCTCTCATACTAGTTCAAATCTCTCAGGATGCTCTCATACTAGTTAAAATCTCTCAGGATGCTCTCATACTAGTTCAAATCTCTCAGGATGCTCTCATACTAGTTAAAATCTCTCAGGATGCTCTCATACTAGTTAAAATCTCTCAGGATGCTCTCATACTAGTTAAAATATCTCAGGATGCTCTCATACTAGTTAAAATATCTCAGGATGCTCTCATACTAGTTAAAATCTCTCAGGATGCTCTCATACTAGTTAAAATCTCTCAGGATGCTCTCATACTTATTAAAATCTCTCAGGATGCTCTCATACTAGTTAAAATCTCTCAGGATGCTCTCATACTAGTTAAAATCTCTCAGGATGCTCTCATACTTATTAAAATCTCTCAGGATGCTCTCATACTTATTAAAATCTCTCAGGATGCTCTCATACTAGCAAAATTCTCTCATAATTTATCTCAATCAAAATATATAAATAAACTTCAACCATTCAGCTTAAAAATCCCAACTAATTTTACCATCCTGGTTATCTCTTCCAATTTAGCTAAAACTTTCTCCTAACATTTCTCGCGTCTTTTCCCAAGACTGACCTATTTTATGTGCTAAAAAAAGGCCATCGGGTCCGCTATTTCTTAAAGAGGACTCCAGAAATGTACTTTTGCATCAAAACAGTGAATGTGCGTGGCAAGTGAGGCGGGACCACGTGTACTCCCAATGGATCACAGCACTCGCCAAACTTAGCGAGAGATGAAAAGTATTTTTGAGTTTCCCCTTGACTTTGAAGGATCGCAAGAAAATGGGAACTGACACAGCTTTTAACATATTTTCTCTACTGTGGCCGGAATTAACATAGATTTAGCTTCAGTTTCAAGGGTTTATGTATTGCTCGTACGGGTTTAACGTTTGATTTTAAAATAAATAATAAAATAATTATATATTATAACAACAGTAATAATGAATAACAAGGGGATTGTTAAATGGTTATAATCATAACCATAATTTTTAAAGGGGTGGACGGGTAAGCCAGGAAAAGGCCTCGGTCAGGTGACCAAATGCTCCAGCTGTGGGTCATTATATGACTAAGACCCGTGTCACGAAACACTTGTCCTGTTTCCTGACAAACCTTACCTAATCAACGTGATTTGTTTCTTATAAGCGGGATAGGTGACCGGTTAACCGGTCATCGTCTAAGACTAGTGTCAAGAGACGATTTTTCCTGACGAAGAAAACATGTTGGCGATTTTTTTTTTTACATTCGGCCAATCACCGATCTTCGCGCCAGTCACGCCCAGCAATCAACCAATCACCAACCTTCGCACCAATCATTCCCCCCCCCCCTCGGCGATTAACCAATCATCAACCTTCACACCAACCCCATCCCATCAATCAACCAACCACCAACCCCCACGCACCAATCAACACCCGCCACATTGTCAGTAGTAGTATTTGTACCAATAACAGTTACTGAGTCGCTCACTGGCGTCAGTTCAAGACAGGATAGTAGACAGGTCAGGTGAGAAGGCTCCGAGTGCCCTCCCATTTTTACCACTAATATATAAGTTACCAACCAAGCTACGTTTGTATTTATTACCAAATCCATCATTAAGAACCCACACGACAAATTAGTGGCAGAGTTGTGGGCATGGATTAGGGTATTTACACAGATTTAAAAAGATAGAGCCAGGTCTTTGTGAGTGCCGCAGGCATTCCCAAGCCAGCCAGCCCGCCAAGACCCCACACACCACCCGCCAACTCTAACCAACAAAGCCAGCCACTCAACCGGCTTCTTCCACCGTCCAGGCCAGTTTCTACAGCTTCCTGGTTTAGCTTATGGGAGAGAGCCTCAGTTAATCATCCAGCCTGTCTCTTCAGTCATCGCTTCCCACTTCCTGTACTTGATGACCTTTTACGTAATATCAGAGATAAAGTCTTCTCGACCCTAGATTTGTTACAAGGGTTTTGGCAAGTCCCTCTTCACGAGGACAGCCAAGAGCTAACTGCATTCTTCACTCCAACAGGCCATTATCACTTCGTCCATATGGCTTTCGGTTTACACTCTTCGCCTATCACATTCTCCAGGCTAATATCTTTAGAGGCCTCATAGGTAACGCACTTATGGTGTACTTTGATGATGTGATTGTCATGTCAGAAGATGTGGATACGCACTTGAAAAGACTTGACGTGCTACTTGGTAAGCTTGAAGAAGCCAATTTGAAGATAAAACTGTCTAAATGTCAATTTTTCAGATCAGAAATCAAGTTTCTTGGTCACGTAGTCACTCCTAGAGGGGTTACGACTGACCAAAGTAAAGTAACTGCAGTATTAAATTTTCCATCTCCCAAAACTCCTGATGCCGTAAGATCCTTTGTGGGCTTAGCAGGTTTTTATAGATCTTTCATTGCTAATTTTTCTTCCATAGCAACTCCTCTAACTGAGGTGCTTAGGAAAGATTGTTTGGATCTTCCGTCAAGAAAGAGCATTTCAAACTCTCAAAGAAAAGCTAACATCTGCTCCAATTTTGAAATTTCCAGATTTTTCTAAGCCTTTCTATCTGACAACTGATGCTAGTTCAATTGGCATAGGTGCCGTACTAGCTCAGAAGACCAGTAGCAAGTACAACGCACTTGCATTTGCCAGCCGAGTCCTTACAAAGGCTGAACATAATTATACAGTAACTGAGCAAGAAGCCTTAGCAATAGTATGGTCTTTAAAGCACTTCCAAGACATTATATATCAGTACTCTGTTCATGTTTTGACAGACCATGTCCCACTAATACCTTTATTCCAGAATAAACAACCTACTGGAAGACTAGCCAGATGATCCTTGACTATCCAAGAGTTCAACTCTACCTTTGAACACTTATCAGGCAAGTCAAATGTAGTTGCAGATGCATTATCACGACATGTTAGTATAGTAACTGCAGATCTTCCATTTAGTGCTGAGGACGTAAAGAATGCTCAAAGAACAGATCCCATGTGGTCTGGTGTGATTTGATTCCTGCTCCAGGAAGATCTTATTCATACTGTGAAGCCACCAGCACCCATCAGTGAGTTTGTCATGAACCAAGAATTACTGTATCACACTACCGAGCTGGGTACTCCTAGTAGAAGGGTATACCAGTTAGTAATTCCAACAGTCGCTAGTGAATGTAGCCTTACAGCTAGTTCACTATGTACCAAGTGTTGTGCACTCTGGTATGGATCGTTCTGAAAAACAAGTCAGATTGAAATACTTTTGGCCTCGTATGGCAACTGATATTACTGAGTATGTTAAGAAATGTAGTGTCTGTATGAAACATAAAGACAATATTAATGGTTCTAATCCAATCCAGGTGTATCCAACTACTAGCGAACTATGGGAACGAGTTGCGCTAGATCTGTTAACTAATTTTCAATGTTCTCTCCAGGGCAACAAACATGTGTGTGTTATGGTAGATCATTTCACCAAATATTGTGAGTTAGTTCCTATTGCAGATAAGACTGCCGAGACAGTAGCTAAAGCATTTAAAGAACGTATAATCTGCAGACATAATGTAATAATGTAAATTAGATTAGTCCTTTTAGACCCCAAAAATACACTTACAAAAGCACTTACAAAAATACACTTACAAAAGCACTTACAAAAATACACTTACATAATTGATCGAGTTTGGAGCATTACGAACACCGGGGGTCCACTGTATGTCAATCTCACCCTAGCAGAGTTAGGGTTAAATGTAAATAATCTGTATAGATGAATAATATAGTTTAAATTGTAATTCAACTGTCTGCTACAATATCAACTTAGTATTATTCAAGAATTTTTTTTTATGTTCACGTTCTCTCCGAATTCTGAGATTTAACAGTACTAGATTTGAGTGCACCAAGTCTGCCTTTCTGTTAAACACTTCCTTCTTTGTAAATATATTTCCTCAGAATCCGTAGATCACATGAATACAGATCGATTGATGATTATTTTTTATCACTTTTACTGTACTATTCCACTGTTGAGCTTATTAATTCCTATGAATTGTGATGTATCATACTTGTAATGCATTACATTAATTTCCATCCCGATAATATCCTTATGTATAGTTATAATGTTCAACTGATGTGTACTTTGACATTGTATAGAATCAGCCCAGAGCCATATGCCTGTTGCCTCCAGTTTGTATTAGCTGTATGTCAGGACGCCATACGTAACATGGCCGAGCTGTCAGTAGTAGTATTTGTACCAATAACCGTTATTGAGTCACAGCCTTCCTACATGATCACTGACCGTTACTAGTTTCTGCTGACCTAGCGATGTCATAGGTCACCCTTTGAATGCCATAAGCGTCCTCGCTCACTGGCGTCAGTTCAAGATAGGATAGTAGAGAGTAGACAGGTCAGGCGAGAAGGCTCTGAGTGCTCTCCCATTTTTACCACTAATATACAAGTTACCAACCAAACTACCTTTGTGTTTATTACCAAATCCATCATCAAGAACACACACAACAACGTCACTCGCTAAACAAGTACCGCTACTCACCCTGTGGCCACGGTACATCTGGTCTTCGGAGATATCAATGTCGTCCTCGTCAAGAAGGTCGTCGGAGTCGGGGAGTCGTACATCGTACTCGTCGTACTCGTCGTCTCCGATAGATCTGTCCATCAGCTGCTGGTCATTAAGCTCACTGTCAGCCGGAGAACCCAGCTCACCCAAGATGGCGTCCAGCTACAGGGAGGAACGTAGAAATTGATTAAAAGAACGAAAACTGGAATACCGTGACTGGAACAATACCATGACTGGAACAATACCTGGTTGGCACAATACCATGGCTGGAACAATACCGTGATACCACCACCCTGATCCACAATGAGGCCTGGTCACAGACCGGGCCGCGGGGGCGTTGACCCCCGGAACCCTCTCCAGGTATACTGTGGCTGGAAAATACCCTGACTTGAACAATACTCAAGAGATATAAGTTCAATTTTATTAATTGTAAAAATAGGTTCAATTTCAGGAATCGTAGAAATAGGTTTAATTCAATGAACGTAGAAATAGGTTTAATTTCAGGGAATGTTGTAAAAATACAACGTTGTATAACCACCATCACTCCCTTCCCTTTCATTTCTGTCTCTGTGTGTGTGTGTGTGTCTCTCTCTCTCTCTCTCTCTCTCATTCACTCAGTTAAACACCGCGAAAAACGCAAATGAACATACCAACAAATTTCCAAAATTTAAAGTAACATAACAGGTTTGTTTGAGGGCGAGGGAGGAGGCATGCCTCGACCTCCCGAAGACGCAACTAGTCAGGTACACACAATGACTGCCAGGCTACCCGCTGTGTGGCAGACTAATCCACTATGGAGATGAAGAGTCTTGCTACCTCGTGAGATGTAATACACCTCAGTTAATGGAGATCTGCATGAATAGTGTGTGTGTGTGTGTGTGTGTGTGTGTACTCACCTAGTTGTGGTTGCAGGGGTCGAGTCATAGCTCTTGGCCCCATCTCTTCACTGGCCACTACTGGGTCACTCTCCTTGCGCCATGAGCTTTATCATACCTTTTCTTAAAGCTATGTATGGAACCTGCCTCCACTACATCGCTTCCCAAACTATTCCACTTCCCGACCACTCTGTGACTGAAGAAATACTTCCTAACATCCCTGTGATTCATCTGAGTCTTCAACTTCCAACTGTGTCCCATCTCTGGAACATTCTGTCTCTGTCCACCTTGTCAATTCCTCTCAGTATTTTATATGTTGTTATCATGTCCCCCCTATCTCTCCTGTCCTCCAGTGTCGTCAGGTCGATTTACCTTAACCTCTCCAATCCGTGTGTGTGTGTGTGTGTGTGTGTGTGTGTGTGTGTGTGTGTTAGTTACCATTTTGTCCAAGGCATATGTCGATTAGACACTAGTCCTGTTGTATATGCGTGCGTGTATGAACTCACCCAGCGTGCGTGTTAGTTACACAAGGCCTGGTCACAGACCGGGCCGCGGGGGCGCTGACCCCCTGTGTCTTCCTGTGTGTGATGATGATAGTTGTGTACTGTTAGTTACCATTTTGTCCTAGGCACATGTCGATTAGACACTAGGCCTGTTGTGTGTGTGTACTCACCTAGTTGTGGTTGCAGGGGTCGAGTCATAGCTCCTGGTCCCGCCTCTTCACTGGTCGCTACTGGGTCACTCTCCCTGCGCCACGACCTTTATCATACCTCTTCTTAAAGCTATGAATACACTATTCTTAGCTCCGACCAACCCAACAGAAGTCTCGCTTGTTATTAACACATTAAAAAACAATGCAAGAGATCTAAATAACTTACCACCTTTTATATACATAAAACCTTCTCAAATACTATCACCAATTATTGCAACACTCTTTAACAAATCCATTGAATCCTCCACCTTCCCATCAATACTCAAAATAGCGAGGGTTACCCCCATACATAAAGGAGATCAAACAGACCTGAATAACTATAGGCCAATATCTAACTTACCCCTTCTCTCCAAAATCTTTGAGAAGTTAATTCATAGGCAAATCTATTCCTACCTCATCTCCCACAACATAATCAACCCCTGTGTGTGTGTGTGTGTGTGTGTGTGTGTGTGTGTGTGTGTGTGTGTGTGTGTGTGTGTGTGTGTGTGTGTGTGTGTGTGTGTTTATGTGTGTGTGTTAATACGGGAAGTGAAAATATTATTGACGATTACTGACATAAAGGGGAGAGAGATGAGAGTGGCTGCTATAATTAACGCCCAGTAGAAGGGGAGACACGAACACTGTTATGGGCTTAATTACATGTAATTAAGCATAATTACATGATAACAACCTCGCCCTAGTTAATTAATGTAGCTGTAAGTGTTGTAACACACACACCGCTACCTACATTATTATTATTAATTTTTATTTTTGTTATTATCTGAAGGAGTTAAACTTGGATGGGTCAAATTGTGAGGTAATCAGGTTTGATTCGAGGAAGGGGAAGGTAGGTGCAGTGTCTTACAGGTGTGACACACATCAACAAGGCCAACAATATGCACCACCAAACAACTCAAAAGCAAAATCAGGACCCAAGAGCTGGAATTCAAGGCTGTAGGCAAATTATCCTTAACAAGTTGGGGTGTAATGAGTACACTAACAGAACTCAGTGTAGAGGGACCAAGACTCTTCAACACCTTCCCCTAATAAGGGGAACTTGGTTTCCTCAAGTTCCTGAACAGCCAGGTTGTGGTGTCGACGTTGGGTTGCATGCTGCCAGCACCAACAGCCTGGATGATCAGGCCATTATCAGAAGGCCTGGTCTGGGAGCGGGCCGGGGGGGCATTGGCCCCCGAAGTTGACCACAGGTAATCACTAGGTAAATTTCTACCTCTTCCCTCTCCCCTCTATTCTCCCTCCCTGTCTACTCTACCCCATCATCTGCGTTCCTCTCCTTCCCTCTCCATTCTCCCCTCAACTCCGCCCTTCTCCATCCGTCTCTCGTCCATTCTTCTCCCCTCCACTTTTCCCTTCACCTCTCCTCTTCAATCTTCCCCTCTCTCCTTCACACCTCTTCTCTCTCCCTCCCACCAGTAATATTAACATTATTCTCTCTCGCCCACACTAGCCTACAGTGACCCATAATACCTGACTTTATTTTGGCACAGCTACACATAAGTACAATTATCATACATAGTCTAAATTACCTAGGATAACCCTAGAAAAGGTCAAAATAACTAATTTTCACTAAGGTCCTTGGTGTCCCGTAGCTCGGTTGGTAGCGCACTCAGCTCACACACGGAAGTCCGTGGTTCGATCACCGGTACGGGAGGAAACATTAGGACGAGTTTCCTTAAGATTCCTGCTGATCCTGTTCACCTAGCAGTAAAATAGGTACCTGAGTGTTAGTCGACTGGTGTGGGTTGCATCCTGGGGTCAAAATTAACCTTGTTTACCCGAAATGCTCTACATAACAAGAGGCTTTCTATATAGTAGTATGTCATTGATGTCAGCTATGGTCTGTGTAAGTTGAATCAAGTACTTGCAGAAATAAAGATTATTATTATTACTGGCTTCTCCGTCCACCTGGTCAGTAATTAAATATACAATAATGAAGCGTGATGGCAGTGTTTCCACCCCGTGTAAACACCAAACACTCGCCCGCACAGTGTCTTACAAGAACACAAGATGGTGGTGTTTTCTCCGTCAGGAAACAGCGTCTCCTGACACCGTCTACTGTCACCTAAATCATTCAGTATCAAACATCCGCTGGTCCACTACAGCCAGGTTTCACACCCCACATTAAAAAAAACCCTATGATTCTAGGCTGATAGGTTTAAAACCTATTGACTACACGCGGGTTATGATCCCTGTACACCACCAGTCAAAGATGCTGTATTAACTAACACTGAGATTAAATTCTTTAAATAGTATATATGTATATTACACACACATACATACCTCTGTTTATATATACTACTGCTCCCAGTACATATACATCATGAGATACTCTACAAAATATGTACATTAGTGATTACTGTATGAAATTATGTATACCAACTGTTCCCTTTGTATGACTAATGAGAATGAAAAATAATTCATTCGTTTTTTTTAATTTCAAGTAAACACACAATATACAATGGAAAAAAATAAAAACAAAAACACTAATTAAGCACAGAGTGTAAAACCGAAAACGTTAATAAAACACTAAAACACAAACGAAATAAACTAAACGAGCAGAAAACCAATATAAATAAGAGAAAAACCACATCCAGTGTCAAAAAAACAACATAAATAAGAGAAAAACCACATCCAGTGCCAAAACCAATATTAATAAGAGGAAAAACCACACCCAATGCAACTAAACCCTGGTTCCCCCCCACACGAGGGGATGGCACCATCCTCTGCGACAAACAAGTAAGGGAAAACTGACATAAACCTACTCATTCCCGGAGCAATTCCCCTCAGTCAAAACAAGTCAAGAGGCTCGCACGCGCCCCTCTATTACCACTAGAAGGTCAGAAAAAATGGTGGAAATAAAAATGGCTAAAACGAGAGCTACCAAAAATAGTGGTGCTTTATTATTAATAAAAGAAACTTGAGATGGAAATAAAAAGTTTTTATTGAGGCTTTGAGTACCCAAAAGTTTTTTTTTAACCGCTGCCTTGTTATAGATGTTAGGGCATCACAGGGTATATACACAGGTGTATGCCTCTTAGTGTGTGTATATACTCAGAGAAATCTGAAGAGGATCCCAGAAGGGGATCGAAATATACAAATCAATTAATCTCCTCCTGTGTGTGTGTGTGGGGGGGGAAGGTTATTACTGAGTACACATACTCAAGTTTACTTCAATCCCCATTTTAGGGATTACAGCATTATTGTCTGGTAGTGAAAAGTCGACAGGATCTAAACCCCGTTAACCCACCAAAGAAAGTCATTGACTCTTTTTGGGTTATCCTACGTAATCTACATATATGCTGCTATGCAAAACAACAAGAGGGGGAGTTGAATAATAGCTCTAGGCCTTTAGTGTTGCAATCAACACATTAGGAGCTGGCAAAGTTGCAGAAATGAGTAAGAAATCTCAACAGATTCGTTCAGAGGAACGCTTGCAAGCGTTCCTTCCTGTTAACAGAAAGATGGTTGGAGTTCCATCCTGTTAACAGAAAGATGGGTGGAGTTCCATCCTGTTAACAAAGTGGGGTGGTGCTCCATCCTGTTAAAAGAAAGTGGGGTGTGAGTTCCATCTTATTAAAATAATCTGCGTCAATGTTTCATCGTGTGGAAAGCGGGGTCACGTTGCATGTTCTTAAAAGAAAGTTTTTCTCCACAGCAAGACAAAGTTTTCCCTGGAGCTGTGAACTAAACAATCTCCCGTGTCACGCTAAGATGTAACTGCTGATGACTGGGGAAAAACAAAACGCAAATTTACGAAAATATAATACTAGCACGTCACACGAAACCAAATATGCAGGTGCACATTGTACACACTCATCTTGGTTCATATTCCTTTCTAAGACCAAAATCACTGAACTAGCTGTAGGTAGCCCCGGAAGAACACCTGGAAGTGGTTGCCCGAATTTCGTGTCTAACTCATTACTTCCAGGCCATTTTTGGTGCTCCTTGTTCTATGATGAATACATAACCATAATTTTTAAAGGAGTGGAGGGGTAAGCCAGTGGAAGGCCTCGGTCAGATGACCAAAAGCTCCAGCTGTTGGTCATCATATTCACTAAGACCCGCGTCAGGAAACACTTGTCCTGTTTCCTGACAAATCTTACCTAACTTTGCCCTATGATTTTCGACTTGACTCTGTCTCTTCATATCTTCACCAGTTATTCCTTCATATCAATATAATTATACAATACCGTCTAGCAGACGCGTAAGACCCATATGCAACAATTACCCACCTGTGATGTAAATGGCTTTAAAAACCAACAAGTTCAAGAATGAGACACTTGTATAACATTTACGAAAAAGTTTTCGACAGCAAGTGGTTTCTTCAGTCCAGTACAAAGAAAAAAGGTAGAGGAAGAGGAGAAGTTTGAGGTAATCAGTTTTTCAGGCTGGAGTCGATGTGTTCAGTTCATCAATTTTGAAAAAAAAAAAGTTACCAAACTGTTGCTAAGGGACTGACCACCTCAAAACTACGTCTTCAAGTGTGATGGACTCATCACATCGTCTTTGCATCTCTACTGCTACTGCCTCCTCTGTACTCGACTGAAGAAGTCTACTGTGTAGGCGAAACGTTTTGGAATAAAGATACCTAACTGTTGCACATGTGTCTTACTTATCATTGTTAGTAGTTGATTATGGTCTTGAATTTGAAGATAAACAAACAATCTACGAACACGAACAATATGTTCGTGAGCGTACGTGGGAGACTGCCAGAGCTCTATGTGGCTACTCTGTCATGACCTCAACTATGCTGATGTTATGACTTGACCAATATCCAAAATGGTCCCATTCCCTACCTGTCTTCTTCAACGACCTGCCAAGAGATTAAACACCAGACTGACTTTTTCTTCGCTCGCCCTCTTTCTCTTTTTCACACAAGGGTTTATACACAGTTTGGTTAAGTGTTCCTGCCTTTATTTACAAGCAAAGAGCTGCTACTTACCTCAACTCACTCACTCACTCACTCACTCACTCACTCACTCACTCACTCACTCACTCACTCACACTCTCTCTCTCTCTCTCTCTCTCTCTCTCTCTCTCTCTCTCTCTCTCTCTCTCTCTCTCTCTCTCTCTCTCTCTCTCTCTCTCTCTCTCTCGTGTGGCAACCATGCACTATCCCACAATATACTCCTCCCTTGTTATGTCACTCTTACTTCATAAAAACCTCTCATATGCTAACTTTTTCTCTCTTACTACTCTCTCTACCTCATCATTCCACCAATCACTCTTCTTCTCTCCCTCACCCACCCACAAATAACGAGTCTTTCAAGCAGAAGAGACGAAAGAAATTCTTCGGAGATCATTTTGGACATTTTACACCCCAGTGGCTGCAATTCCTCAACATACTTTCACTCTCACAATTATTCTCTTTCTCTCTCCCTTACGCCTTCCCTTCCTTTCCCTCCTCCCACTCCCTAAACATCGAGTCTTCCATCCACTATAGTGATGTTAGGAACAATTCACTTACGCAAGCGCTAGCTGGCTAACAGAGCACAAAATCAAATTTCTGCGCCACACGGTACACGTAGCAAGGAATAAGGGACACGAAATTAATAATGGAATAAGAAACACGGAATAAACAAGGGTGATAATGAACAACGAATAAGGGCCACGAAATAAAATGCAAGGAATGAGAAATACGAAATAAGGAATTAGGAGCACGAAATAAGAAACAAGAAATAAGAAAGCATGAGAAAGCAAATCAACAGCTTTCCCTGAGGTGAAATAAGATTGGATTACTAACGTGGTCACCTCTGGCAATGATAATTTTGCTAACAATATAAATTATGAAAAAGATGGAAATAATAGTAATAATAATAAATAAAAATATTTAACACCAATAATAATAATATAATACTATCAATAATAATAATAATATTATTATGACGATCAAGGAAGTAAGAGTCACTATGACAGCTGTTGTGCCTTGTCACGATACACATGACTTGACACCTGTCAATCAACCAGAAGCGTGACATGACGCTACATTTGGCAACAATGTCACGATCCTATACTTACAACTTTCCCCCTGCCAGCACCCCCCTCCCCTTCCTCCATTTTCCCTCCCTTCTAGTGACATCAGTCATCAGCCATTTAAGTTCCGTACCTACTGAACCCTTAGTGGAACGACTGACACGTTTCGATCTTTCGTGCGCGAAACACCTCACGTGTTATAGCCCCTTCAAGACCATACTGTATTACAAATTTACCCTTGTAGGTAAAAAGGAAAGGGAGGGAGAGGAAAACCGGAAATGGAATACAGTTTGGATGACAGCCCCCTGCAAGCATCTTAGTCTTCTACCACTCTCTCATTATCTCTCCTTTTGCACTCTCACTACTCTTTTAACCTTTATATTACTCCCTCATTAGCCCTCCTTTCCCACTTCCACTCTCTCTTACTCTCCATTTACTGCCCTCCTATCGTATTAACTCAAACCCTGGAACTGATTCCTGGAATTTCCTATTTGTATAAAACTAAAAGTGCTATTTTAAACGGATCACAACAGTTTTAACTTATTACGACAGTGTGGCATTAAAAAAAATGTAAATAGCTCAATGCCACTGTATCTTGGTAAACAAGCGCCTGGCATAGGCCAGTAGGCCTGCTGCAGTGCTCTTTCTTTCTAATGTTGGAGACCAGTTATCTGGCGGTCTGCGCCCCAAAATTTATATTAATGTTGGTCGAATTACCGACAATTTAAGTAAAAGGACACAAGTGCAACTAATGCGACATTTTATTGTAGCAACGTTTCGCTCTCCAGGAGCTTTGTCAAGACGTTACCTTACGGCTTGTAACCTTACGTTTGTATTTGTTAAGCACATTAAAGTGGTAACGAACCAGGGTTAGCTGATTTAAGCCAACGAAGAATAAGTGGGCTCAATACCGCGACTGGAACAACACACAAGTGATTAGTTAATGATCGAAATGCGATCGAAACGTCATGAGTTTCAGTTTCCTATGTGCTGGTTATTTGTAATTCAACCCAATGGTTTAAACCGAATACAGAACTTGAACTGAGGTAAGCTTTATTTTTGTTGTAAACGAGTCCGGATAACTGAGAAAGTTTGTGTCTTCTAAGTCATGTCAATTCACACTCCTATGGAAAAAAAAAAGTGGAAATGATTGCTAAATAATCCTTAATGTAATATTTATGCTTATTAATATATCAAAATTTTATGAAAAAAATAAAAATTCTTAAAAACCTATTAAAATCAACATAGCACTAAAACCATCAAAAAAAAAACAAAAAAAAAACAGACGAGACATTGTTTTGAGAATTTTACATTTTTTCAAACCAATGAATTCTGCCAATCCTGTATTGATTTGTTTTATTCGTAACACAAGTACTCAGTGTTTTTTTTGGAGGACGAGCTTAGATTAAGGAAAACTCGCAGAGGCCTTTAAAAGCCGCAGACACAGCCGCTCTTCACAAAGACAAGCATTATTATAGTGGCAAACCGACAAGTATATGAGACACTTGTACAACACTCGAGTGTCTTGACTGTCGAAAACTTTCGCCAGCCAGTGACTTTATCAATACAGGGAAGATGTAAAAAGGAAGGTAATCAGTCCCTTTAAGATGTGTTCACTCCCTCAGCCTTAATAAAAATAAAAATAATAATAATAGTAATAATAATGTTTATTTCTACAAGTACACGTACAGTGTTTACAGACCATAGTTGACATCAATGATATACTATATAGAAAGCCCCAGGTTATGGAGAGTATTTCGGGCAAAGTAGGTCAAATTTTCCCCAGGATGCGACTCACACCAGTCGACTAACACCCAGTTACCTATTTTACTGCTAGGTGAACATGGACAGCAGGCGTCTTAAGGAAACACGTCCTAATGTGCGAGGACAGTCATACCGAGAATCGAACCACGGACCTCAATGTGTGAGGCGAGTGCGCTACCAACCCAGCTACGGGAGTGAACACATCAAAATAAATAAAACAAACGAATAGACGGTCCGATAAATTGGTTTCGAAAGACAAAGACAGGACACATTTATTATAAAGCGTTCCGATCCTGGGATCCTGATCACTTCTAACACACACACGTGTGGGAGTGTCGGGTGTGACACACATGTGGGAGTGTGGGGTGTGACACACATGTGGGAGTGTGGGGTGTGACACACAAGTGACCTGAAAAATGGCATATTTGAGACGAGGTCAGGCAGACAATGAGGTCATGTGATTCATGTGTTAGGCAGGTGTTGCTTTGCCTGGTTAAGTATCATGTGTGCTCATGTTGTAGCTTCCTGTGTTATGTTCTGTGATCAAGGATCGAAACGTTGTCTTATATGTCCTAGGTTTATACCATACGGTTCGATAAATGAACGGCTGGTAGAACGAACGAACGTAATGCCGGATAAAGGAACGGAGACGATATTTATTTATAGAATGATGCTAAACTAATCGTTAAAGTGCACTGTATATAAAGCACTAATGTCCAGTGTATTAGAGCAAGGGATAGTGGGGGTTCGATCCTCCGTTCAATAATCACCAGACGAGCTCCCTAACGGTACTAGCTTAATTACTATAATAATCATCATCATAACTAAGCGCTAAACCCTATACTAGTCTAATAATCCATGAATATTTATTATGATAAATAAAACACGATCGGTATTATTATATATTGTATAACTTTTCGATATTGTATAACTACTGTATATTATAGAAGAACATAAGAGTGTATAAGCACTGCAGCGGGCCTACTGGTCCATGCTAGGTAGGTTCTTCTATCACTCATGCACAGAGGCGCATCTAATATGAAATTAATGAAGCTTAAAGCTTCAGGACCCCTAATCCCGGAGGGGCCCAGAAACGGCTTTAGTCAACACTGCTTAAAAATCTGGGGTCTACTGCATGAGATGGGGTTGCGAAGGGACCCCCATAACAGTTCAAGCTTCAGGGGGCCCAAGAAATGTAGATCCACTACTGCTCTTGCAATTGTCCAACATGAGAACATTCACAAGAACACATGAACAGGACTCACGAAATCGTAATGACACGATTGCAAACAAACCATACCACGGGTGGGGTTCGAACCCACGCGTAAGCCACTGGGCCAGCTAGCTTCAATAAGATTCATCCAACTAGATATATTTCTACACCATAGGAAGGTTAACATAGGCACCACTGTGTCCACAAATGGCTTACGCGACGGTCTGGAGTTTTGACACTCTCTGACCGCGGGTTCGAACCCCACCCGCGGTATGTTTTTTTTTTACACATGAAGAGATTACTCACCAGACTCCTCCTGGGGTGTGTGGCGCCCGTGGGATCGTCAGAGTCTGGGGAACGGATCTGCAACACGAAAACAATGTTATTAAACAGTGAAGAGCTGCAACCAATGTCAAATGACAATGGGAAGCAACACGGTTGTTACTGGACAATGAGAAGCTGAAAGGGGTTTCAACAGAAGCCGGGAAGCCAAAATAGGTGTCAACAGAAGCCGGGAAGCCAAAATAGGTGTCAACAGAAGCCGAGAAGCTAAAACAGGTGTATACAGAAGCCGAGAAACTAAAGCAGGTCTCAACAGAAGCCGGGAAGCTAAAACAGGTGTCAACAGGAACAATGCGAAGAGGTTTTAAGATAAATATTAAAAATCATCGGCAACAGACGACAATCTGGATAACCTGAGGAATATAAGAAAATATTAGAATAATAATTAAAAAAATATCTCAATGAAGGGAGAAAACGCATTATAAAAAACGAAAACAGACCGAGAAAAAACTTACTTGCCACTCATAATACTCTTGATCCAAGGAAGTGGAGCTACCCTCCTCTTCCTTAGATGGATCTTCCTGAGTGACTAAGATTTTTAGTATCCAGTGGCCAGTTTTTTTTCCCAGGATAATCTACGCCTTGACATCACGAACTAAAATAACAAAAAATCAAGGTACTTTTTCCTGGGACATCCTCCACATAACACACACACACACCAAAAATATCATTTTTTTTCCAAGAATAGCCTCCGCCACGGTAACACGTATAAAACCGCAGGAGAAAAAGAATCCGCCGACCAAAAAACGTCTCCCAGGATAGCCTCCGACGTCATGACGCCAGAAAGCCCACGAGACAAAGGGTATTCAATGGACAATTTTCCCCAGGAAAGCCTCCGACGTCATAAAGTGCGGTGCATGAGTTAGTCTGGCCTGAAATATACCAACCTTCCTTCATCTAGATAGATATGCCTCTGGAAAATACAGATATATTTGAATAAATATACCTTTCGGAAATACAAATTTGGAACATCAGAATAGATAAACCTCAGGAAAATACAGATTTGGAACATCAGAATAGATATACCTCTGGGAAATAGAGATTTATGTGGAATATTTAGATAAATATACCTTTGGGAAATACAGATTTATTTGGAATATACAGTGTGTTTCACTCGTAGGAGGCCCCAAGTTGGAACTCCTGTAGTTGCAACTGTCTTGTTTGTATAGTGTCTATAGTAAACGATAACTCTGGGCATCCTACGAGTGAAACAGCATGTATTACAGAATATATATGCAATATATCCCGTAGGACCACTGTCAGGGAAGATGAGTTAGTTACCATTCTGTCAAAAGCACTTCTGAGTGCATTTACTCGAGTGTGAGGAAGCAATGTGCACTCGCCGATTTACGTTTGCGGGAATTAATCCATAGCTCCTGGACCCACCTCCCATCTATTCTCCACCTGTTGATGATCAAAGCCTGATCATACTTATTTATGCATCTCTCTCTCTGAGCAGGAAGCTCCATGACTACCGGACGCAGAATTTGGACCAGCTTTTTCTCTGGGTGATGTTAGTTAATTTGTTTCTGTCTACAAATAGCAGAGTTGTAGTATACGAACTGATCTGCGTCAATGAACACCTGATCCTTGTTAATGTAAAATTCATCCTTTTTACGAACAAATAATCCTTCTT
Source organism: Cherax destructor (assembly GCA_009830355.1). NCBI lineage: Eukaryota > Metazoa > Arthropoda > Malacostraca > Decapoda > Parastacidae > Cherax > Cherax destructor. Next base: position 3,067 of record WNWK01000601.1, on the reverse strand, counting down.
ACGAACAAATGATCCTACTAACACTGTTCTACGAACAGCTGAGCCTAGCCCACGAAAAAAAAATTCATGTCCAATAAATATAAACGAAAAAGAGGAGGAGGAAGAGGAAAAGTAGGATGAGGGAGAGGAAGACCCATCAGAAAGACTAACAACAACAAAACAAAAGCACAATGCTCCCTTGTCGTACACAACAGACCTACGTTTTTTTCTTGTTTCTTGTCCAGTAGACAATGTTGTGACTGCTACCTCCAACACCTCCCTCCATCCTACACCTCTCTTTATTGTCTCCATCCTATATCTTCTTCTAGTGCCTCCATCCTATATCTTCTTCTAGTGCCTCCATCCTATATCTTCTTCTAGTGCCTCCATCCTATATCTTCTTCTAGTGCCTCCATCCTATATCTTCTTCTAGTGCCTCCATCCTATATCTTCTTCTAGTGCCTCCATCCTATATCTTCTTCTAGTGCCTCCATCCTATATCTTCTTCTAGTGCCTCCATCCTATATCTTCTTCTAGTGTCTCTATCCTACACCTCCCAGTGCCTCCATCCTACACCCCCCAGTGCCTCCATCCTACACCACATTCTAGTGCCTCCATCCTATATCTTCTAGTGTCTCCATCCTATATATTCTAGTGTTTCCATCCTATATATTCTAGTGTTTCCATCCTATATCGTCTAGTGTCTCCATCCTATATCTTCTAGTGTCTCCATCCTATATATTCTAGTGTCTCCATCCTATATCTTCTAGTGCCTCCATCTTACACCTCCTAGTGCCTCCATCTTACACCTCCTAGTGCCTCCATCTTACACCTCCTAGTGCCTCCATCCTATATATTCTTCCAGTGCCTCCATCCTACACCTCCCTCCCTTAATTAAACATGGTCCTGCCTCTAACACCTCCATCAAACACTTTCCTCTCCAATCATTTCCTAGTATTTTACTGTAATGAAATATTCATTAGCATTTTGTTTGTAATTACTGAATCACATAGCCTCTATAGAGGGAATTGCTAGAGAGACTCTTGATCCAAGGAAATGGATTTACCCTTTTCCTCGGATCAAACCTGATTACCTCCCATTCCCAGGAGCTGTATGACCCATACGGCTTTAGCGCTACCCCGTGATAATAAAATAATTCATTTTCCATTTTCCATCAGCAAGTCAGCTCCTGATGAGCCAGGCTGTGGTACATACGCTGGACTACGTGCTGCTAGCACCAACAGCCTCGTTCATCAGGTCATCACTAGGGAAGCCTAGCCTGGGACCGGGCCGAGGGGAACGCTAACCCCCGATACTCTGATCTTCCTCCCATAATATGCCTTTGTAACACTCAACAAAAAATGTATATAAATTTGTACCAACGTCAATAATATTGTTCAATTAATATCACCCAGAATATTACTTTGCACTTCCTTTCAACTCAAATATTCCATTTTTGCAATTGCTATTCTATTTTACAATTGCTGTTCTATTGAACAATTGCTGTTCTATTTAACAATTGCTGTTCTATTTTACAATTGTTTTTCTATTTTACAACTGCTGTTCTGTTTTATAATTATTTTGTTTTGCAAGTATTATTCTATTTTACAATTATTATTCTGTTTTGCAATTATTCTATTTTACAATTATTCTCTATTACAATTATTCTATTTTGCAATTATTATTCTGTATTGCAATTATTATTCAATTTTGCAATTATTATTCTATTCCACCATTTCCACGAGTACGTTGAGGTACATAGTTACAATAGTTCAACATCTATCTATTATGGCTTACGTTCTTATGCTGAAGAGACAGAAAAGGAGAGAGATGTTTTAGATGAGAAGAAAAAGGAAGAAAGAGGAGGAAAGAAGAGACCCGTGGATTACTCTTCCTCTTTTACTTTTCACCTCTTTAATTTGTCCTCTTTTTTTCACTTTTATCTCCCTCTCTTTTATTCCTGTTTCCCCTCTCTTCTTCCCTGTTTTCCACCCTTATATTCCTATCTTCTCTATTTTCCTAATTTGGTCTATTTTCTGGTCTTCGACCCTATTTTCATCTCTTCTCCCTTTTCTTCTCTTTCTCACTATTTACCTCTTCCATATTTTCCTTCCCTCTCGCTTCAGTTTTTAATTCCCCCATTCTTCTCTTCCTCGTCTCCTACATTCGTCGACTTTGCAATCAGAGAGACATTGCAGGGCAGAAAATATTTTGCAACGAGAACAGTGAAGACCACCTAGCAGTGAAGACCACCTAGCAGTGAAGACCACCCAGCAGTGAAGACCACCTAGCAGTGAAGACCACCCAGCAGTGAAGACCACCTAGCAGTGAAGACCACCTAGCAGTGAAGACCACCCAGCAGTGAAGACCACCTAGCAGTGAAGACCACCTAGCAGTGAAGACCACCTAGCAGTGAAGACCACCTAGCAGTGAAGACCACCTAGCAGTGAAGACCACCTAGCAGTGAAGACCACCTAGCAGTGAAGACCACCTAGCAGTGAAGACCACCCAGCAGTGAAGACCACCTAGCAGTGAAGACCACCCAGCAGTGAAGACCACCTAGCTGTGAAGACCACCTAGCAGTGAAGACCACCCAGCAGTGAAGACCACCTAGCAGTGAAGACCACCTAGCAGTGAAGACCACCCAGCAGTGAAGACCACCCAGCAGTGAAGACCACCTAGCAGTGAAGACCACCTAGCAGTGAAGACCACCCAGCAGTGAAGACCACCTAGCAGTGAAGACCACCCAGCAGTGAAGACCACCTAGCAGTGAAGACCACCCAGCATTTAAGACCACCCAGCAGTGAAGACCACCCAGCAGTGAAGACCAAACGTTGCGAGATATTCCTATGAAACGTCTCAAGGTAATTCAAGTACACGTTTTTTCCCAAGACACTACCAACAAACGTTTCGCGATATTTCTACCAAACGTTTCGACAAAATTCTATCAAACATTTTTCAACAGTTCCACTAAACGTTTCCCCCAAGACAATCCCGCTAAACGTTTAGGACGACAAAAATAAAAGTGAGAGTGAGTGAGAGTCAACAGTGAAGCCGTAAGAATGCTCTTGACATTTCATAACACCTC
>WNWK01000600.1:182500-429015 GCA_009830355.1 Cherax destructor | reverse complement strand
TAGACCAATAAGCCTTACCTCCATAGTTGGTAAATTTATGGAATCAATAATTGCCGAGGCAATTCGTAGCCATCTTGAAAAGCATAAATTGATTAATGAATCTCAACACGGTTTTACAAAGGGGCGTTCATGTCTTACGAATTTACTAACTTTTTCACTAAGGTGTTTGAGGAAGTAGATCATGGTAATGAATATGATATTGTGTATATGGACTTCAGTAAGGCTTTCGATAAAGTTCCACATCAGAGGCTACTGAGGAAACTTAAGGCACACGGAATAGGAGGAGAAATTTTTTCCTGGGTAGAGGCATGGTTGACTAATAGGCGGCAGAGAGTTTGCATAAATGGAGAGAAATCAGAATGGGGGCGCGTCTCAAGCGGTGTTCCACAGGGGTCCGTTTTGGGCCCCTGTTGTTTACAATTTACATAAACGACATAGATGAGGGAATAAATAGTAGCATAAGTAAATTTGCTGATGACACCAAAATAGGCCGTCCAATTCATTCAAACGAGGACATTAGAGCACTCCAGGATGATTTGAATAGACTGATGCAGTGGTCGGAGAAGTGGCAGATGCAGTTTAATGTAAACAAATGCAAAGTTCTAAATGTTGGGCAGGACAATAACCATGCCACATATAAGCTGAATAATATAGATCTTATTACTTGTAATTGCGAGAAGGATTTAGGGGTTCTGGTTAGTAGTAATCTGAAGCCTAGACAACAGTGCATAAGTGTTCGCAATAAAGCTAACAGAATCCTGGGCTTCATATCAAGAAGTATAAATAACAGAAGTCCTCAGGTTGTTCTTCAACTCTATATATCTTTGGTTAGGCCTCATTTAGATTATGCTGCACAGTTCTGGTCACCGTATTACAGAATGGATATAAATGCACTGGAAAACGTACAAAGGAGGATGACAAAGTTGATCCCTTGTATCAGAAATCTTCCCTATGAGGATAGACTGAGGGCCCTGAATCTGCACTCTTAGAAAGGCGTAGAATTAGGGGGATATGATTGAGGTGTACAAATGGAAAACAGGAATAAACAAAGGGGATGTAAATAGCGTGCTGAAAATATCCAACCAAGACAGGACTCGCAGCAATGGTTTCAAGTTGGAAAAGTTCAGATTCAGGAAGGATATAGGAAAGCACTGGTTTGGTAATAGAGTTGTGGATGAGTGGAACAAACTCCCGAGTACCGTCATAGATGCTAAGACGTTGTGTAGTTTTAAAAATAGGTTAGATAAATACATGAGTGGGTGTGGATGGGTGTGAGCTTGTACTAGGTCAGATGCAGTGCTCCTTCCTTAAGTGAATGTAACCTGACCTGTACTAATTCCTTAAGTGGAAGTGACCTGACCAGGTGGTCGGCTGGACAATTATATGAGTGGGTGCGGTTGGGTGTGAATTGGTCCTGACTAGGTTGTGCTACTAGGTCAGATGCAGTGCTCCTTCCTTAAGTGAATGTAACCTGACCTGGCTGGGTCGGGGCTTTGGCTTAAGCCGTTGGAGATTTGGACCTGCCTCGCATGGGCCAGTAGGCCTGCTGCAGTGTTCCTTCTTTCTTATGTTCTTATAATAGTTTAACAGTAAATTAAACTCTTTAGTCCATCAAATTCATAAAAAAATTCCATATACAACTTAAGTATATGAAAGTCACATATGTTAACATATGTGAAGAATATCATAGTATCTGTAAACAACACAAACATTTAAGAATGTTAAACTTGAGTGTCGTCTATAAACACTTGCTGGCTGGTCTCGTCGTAACATCCAGCAGAAATCAACAAGTATTATAGGACTCCATTTACCTTTGTAGCCGCGTTCCCTGCTGCATCCTCTTGATAGACTCCTCCATGATCGTTATTCATGTCAGACATGTAGTCAGGAAAAATAGTCAAATGCGAGTGGAGGAAAAGTAGCCCAGTCGATGGTAATTTTGCAGTAAATGATCTACAGTTCTTCGTAGCTGATTTATCTATCTGTAAAGGAATTTGTTTTGAACGAATGCCAAGCCACTAATTCCACGTCATTTACTCCCACTTGAAAATCATTGTCAGCCGTGACCTGGAGAATTTATGGACCTAATAATACGCTTTAATCTCGGCCTCACTTAGTTTGAGGGACTTTCCTAACAAGTATTTAAAATGCTGGACGATACTTGTCCATTGTCTGGATCGGTTTGATGAGACCAAGCTAACTGTGAGTGGTGGTAACAAAATCTTTGTCTCTGAAACCAATGGAGCATCGAGTGTACCTGGAATGAGTCACTTGATCAAACTTTACAGTATATCAGGATAGAAACTAGTCAGTGTGATACACCGCTGTGTGCCACCAAAACTTTGTTTTCTGAAGACCAAAAAGGCACGATACCGTGACTGGAACAATACACATAGCAGAAGCTTACGACGTTTCGGTCAGACTTGGACCATTTACAAATGGTCTAAGTCGGACCGAAAGTTGTGTATATATATTCTGAATCCATGATTATAAAGGGCGTGGTAAATTAATTCTCAAAAAAACCACTGTGGGTGTTATACAATAAATGACGATTCATAAATCACATCCTTTATACGCTTAAAAATCAGAATTATTAGTCTGTATATATTTCTTCGTTGCAACTAAAACCGGAAAAATTTAATTGCAAACAGTATCAGTGTTTAACATATTAGAACTATAGTACAAAACAGAGTACAGTATTTTTACTGAGTACAGTAATTATTGTTTATCTGGAGACGAACGATCTTGTAAAAATTAAATTGTCCTGCCGATAAATTAAAGCTTGTAATTTCAACACTAAGTCTCTGTTAAATTATCAGATGTAAACACAGTTTGCAATGGTCAAAAATCTATATTGTGGTCACAGTCGCGATTGTGAGCGCAGAGATTTGCAACATCTCTTCAGAGTCTTCCAAAAGAAGAGATGTTAGCGGCGAAGATTAACTGAGACAGTTCCTACTTCGTCACAGATTCATTAACTTTTAATGTCGCTCCATGTCCCGACACACTTGTATTCACTTCTTTTGCCCGGTGGAACAACCATGGTAACAAAGTGCAGCCCTGTCTAAGACCTAACTTTTATGTTAAGAAAAAAGAGTCCTCTTTCTCCTGCATAGCTTAACCTAAGCATGACTTTCTAGAAAGTATTAAAGCTTTGGATTTTCATAACCTAGGGCCTATACTATACATTGCTTCCCTAGTCTATTATAAGTCTTTTCTTAATGCACAAATGCGACCAAGAGTTTTATTACCCTTATCCATACTCTTAGCTAACCTTATCTCATATGGTTGAATGTAAACAATTGATCTATATATTCCCTACCTTTCCTAAATCTTCCTTCTTCCTCTCAACCCTACTTTCTGTCGAACCTCTAAATGTTCCATTAATAATTCTACCATACACGTTACTTGGTATACTCAACAGGCTTATTCCCCTATAATTCTTATACACTCTTGTCTCTTGGTTAGGCCAGGATATCCTGGCGCACCTACGTGAACCTGTATCTCTTGTCTCCAGTTTTTAAACACAGAGAAACTACGCTTTCTCTGCCATTCTTCACTGCCACCTTTAGCTACCTTCTTCTTACAAGTAGATATTAAACTAACCCACCAACCATCCCAATAGTGTATCACCAACTTCTGTAAGCATCTCAGTCATAATCTCACGAGACCCACCTGGAGTTTATATCGAGAGAGTTTCGGGGGTCAACGCCCCCGCGGCCCGGTCTGAGACCAGGCCTCGTGGAGGATCAGGGTCTGACCAACCAGGCTGTTACTGCTGGCTTGCTTTATTCCCTTTCCTTGTACCCACTGCCTCATATTTTACCCCCACACTCATGTCTGGATCTTCTAATTCCTCCCTGCTTAGTGCAAGAAATCGCTGCCATCCTTTCATCAACAACTTTCAATAATTCAAAATATTCTCTTTCCAGTACCTCCGAATCTAACCCTTACTAGCATTTCCAATTATTTTTATTATAATAATAATGTGAGTGCGTAAAACGTACCTACCTGCTTAGTAGCAGGCGTAGTGACACGGTCATCCTGCTTACTTATTAAGGAGACATTACACTGATATCTCAGCAGGAAATTCATTTTCGTTTCAATACGAAATCCAGGAGAATATCATAATTTCTCAAGTTTGAGCCCTTCAAGGGGTCCTCCCTTGATGCTGGTGAAGGGCTCTTGATCTCAGATCAAACCTATTTACCTCCCATTTACCTGTCGCTGTGTGACCTCTACTGGTGTAATGATTCCCAATGATGATAATAATAATTTAGTAATTTGCTGTAGTAAAATCTTCATATTTCATTAAAAATATAATATTTTTAATGTAATATTTTTAATGTATCCCAATAATAATAATAATAATAATAATAATAATAATAATAATAATTTTATTGTTTACCGAACTGAAATCTTCATATTTTAGCAAATAATAATTTAATTATTACAATAATGATATACAATACCGAAAGATTGAGGAATTAGTCACGTGTGAAGCGCATGGGTAATTTTTTTTATCTAAAGACGTTTCGCCAACCAGTGGCTTTTAAATTCAAAACAGAGATGGACGATGCCACGGGTTGGCGAAACGTTTTCAAATAAAGAAACCCAAGTGTTGCAAATGTGCGAGACTTCTCATGGTTTTTGATGGGGTAGAAATGATTTCCGACGGGATAGAAATGATTTCCGACGGGATAGAAATGATTTCCGACGGGATAGAAATGATTTCCGACGGGATAGAAATGATTTCCGAAGGGATAGAAATGATTTCCGAAGGGATAGAAATGATTTCCGAAGGGATAGAAATGATTTCCGAAGGGATAGAAATGATTTCCGAAGGGATAGAAATGATTTCCGAAGGGATAGAAATGATTTCCGAAGGGATAGAAATGATTTCCGAAGGGATAGAAATGATTTCCGAAGGGATAGAAATGATTTCAGACGGGATAGAAATGATTTCCGAAGGGATAAAATGATTTCTGACGGGATAAAAATGATTTCTGACGGAATATAAATTATTTCTGACGGAATATAAATTATTTCTGACGAGATAGAAATGGTTTCTGATGAGATAGAAATTATTTCTGACGGGATAGAAATGGTTTCTGATGGGATAGAAATTATTTCTGACGGGATAGAAATGCCTGAATGAGTACATAACGCATGTCTGGTTCCTTGGGTCTACACTATGACACATATTATAACTGTAATCAAAACCAAGCAATAAACCTTCAAGGGTCATACCGCAATGCAGGGCAGTGTGTGCTAGCTTGATTAAAAACTATTAAGGGTAGATAAAAGAGGTAGTTAGAAAGGGCTGTTGAGGAGTGCTAAGGGAAGTACCATCAAAGTTTGTATAACAAATCTGTTGCTGTCAGAAAGTGTTGTGACATGAGATTCATGTTCACGAGTCACTAAGTCTACCATGTACAATGAGACATGTCATGTGTACAAAGGTGACAATGCTGATCATTGCAGCAAGGTAGTCAGCAGTGTCGGTCTGCGTGTTCATACATCTGAGCAGCCTTCTGCAGGAGATTTGCTTGACGTATAAATTCGTCCGTGCTGCCTCCCCCCAGAGGAAATAAGCCGACACACAGCGCTTCTATCTTGCTTGTTATTACAACTTCATCTCTCGCGTGACCACCCTCTCTTGTCTCCATCACGCGCTGCTGGGCTAACTTCATGTTTTTTGGCGGTGGTGTTGCAGGTTCACACAGAGTGTTGATGCTTTCGGAAGTTTCTGTATGTTTTTGAAGGTTCTGGAGGACTAATGGTGGTGGTGGTGTTGCAGATGTAGCCAGTGTTGATATTTTTCATGGTTTGTGCGTTGTTGGTGATTTTGAAGGACTGTGGTGGTGGTGGTGATTGTTAGGTAAGACACATATACAACAGTTAGGTATCTTTATTTCGAAACGTTTCGCCTACACAGTAGGCTTCTTGTCGAGTACAGAAAAGTAGGCAGAAGCAGTAGAGATGTGAAGACGATGCAATCAGTCCATCACCCTTGAAGATCTAGGTTTGAGGTGGTCAGTCCCTCAGCCTGGAGAAGAGTATTTGTTCCATAGTCTGAAACAATGTGAAGTTGAAGTGACAGTATGGAGCCTAATATACTGTCATGATGTGAGATGTAAGCCACTAGTAGAAACAAGAATGTAGTCATTGAGAGGTCACGTCCCTCTCAAATCCAACCAGTCACACTAGTAGTTCTCCAAGGTGTTTTCTGTTCTGTGGTGGTGGTGTTGCACGTCATATTGGTGCAGTTGTGGTGGTGAAGGAATGAAGGCGTCTAGGTGATGCCATAGGCAGAATGGTGCAACAATCGGGGCAGTGTGGCAAGTCACTCAAAGAAACATTAAGAAGAAAAGAAGAACTATATAGCCTAGTTGATCACCGAGTCAACAATGAATCCTGGCCTCAGGCCGGGCAGAAAGACTGGAAGAATCCTCGTAATCAGTCCCGGGGTTTGTCACTGGAAGGAAGATCGAGAAAAGCCGAAGCAAAAACAGATATAATCTAATGGTGAGAAAGGGACAAGGAGAGTGATTGAGAGAGAGAGAGAGAGAGAGAGAGAGGTGAAGATGCTATGACAAATGAGAACAAGGGATGAAAGAAAATGTTCGATTTTTGGGAGTAGGACCATACTGAGAGGGCTAGATAAAACCTTTGGAAATTCTCTTTGCAAAGGCAGAGAGGAAAAGTCTTACTTTAGAGCATCTTGCAAATCTTATATCAAGCAAGATTGATCTGACGAAGAGAGGAAGGCAGCAAGAGAGATGGATGAGGGAGAGGGAGCAAGGAGAAGATAAGTGTTGCAGAGAACACCATCCTCAAGGGAAAGAATAGTTACAGTTACTTAATATCGTCGTCCTATCCTCCTATCCTCATCCCTATCCTCCCTCCACCCTCTACCTTTTTTTTCTCTCTCTCTCTCCTAGGACCACTGATACACTGTAGTCACTGTCTGGGACAGTCTCCACGGACGCCAATGCACACCAATCTCACGTATCATATAAAGATTCTCATATCCCATTATAGGCATTAATTTTCATCTCGGAAACATCTTAAATATCTATAATAAACCAAGTATCTAACGAGTTTATTGCTCAGTATAAGTGTCTTCATCTCACAAGGTAGTTTCAAAATTTGGTAAATGATATTGGTCTGTACACAGCTCTTCCTTAAGCATCATCCTGGGTAAGATGAACATAAGCATCATCCTGGGTAAGATGAACATAAGCATCATCCTGGGTAAGATGAACATAAGCATCATCCTGGGTAAGATGAACATAAGCATCATCCTGGGTAAGATGAACATAAGCATCATCCTGGGTAAGATGAACATAAGAACTTCTGCTGTGAAGCAGCGCAATTGTGAACTGTACTTTTTGTGCGGTGTTCTTTGTCTCAGGAGCTCAGGCATCTTCCAGAGTTACCTCAGCAAACAGAAGACGTTTAAGCAAACAGAAAATTCCGGTAGTAAATATCAGGTTTCTGCCAACTGTAAATGTTAGAACACCTCGCAAATCCATCACTTGCTGGCTGCCCATGGAGACACAGGACAAGCACAACAGTATCGCATTTTCTCAAATCAGTGCCAAACATAAATTATGATTTAAACTAAAAGCGTAATTTAACACCTATGCAGGAAGACCAATGGACTACAGTCGCCCGAGAAAAATCTCTCCATAAATTTTTATGTCGGAAGAGAAGACCCAAAAGTTAAAAACAAAGAAGGCATTGCAAAGGTAAAAAGATATATGGATTCTGGAAAAAAAAATTAAAGTAAAGAAAGCATGGATGTGTTTTGCAGGAGATGCCTGATCAACTGGGTTGTAATTGCTATTTAGGTCTATTTACTTTGAACATCCCACAACTTATGCATGTCTGAAAGAAAAGGTGAGACAGATCTCCTTCACTGACTGGGACGTAGCTGTAGATTCTAAGAAATTCCAAACACTTGCTTCTTGATAACATCCACAAACTGGCTGGCGTACTTAGGGCAGAGTCTGCAAGGCTGGAAAACAGTTTGATCAAATTATCAACACCTGGGGTGTTACAAGCCTTTACTGTAAGTCACATACATGTATGGTTGCCCCCTCCTCTGACCCGAAATGTGCCTCAAATGTTCTAAATTTGGATATAAGAATTTCTAGGAAGAAGCCAAATGTGGTTATTGTTCCGGAATTATCTCCACAAGAAAGTGCCCGTAGCCTGACTCGAGCAAGTGCCCATGGTGCCATACATTAATGTGATGGTTGATACCCTAAGGGAAGAGAGGTGTCACATAACTTTGGCAAGAGACGTCAAACCCAGGCTGACACATCCCAGCTCAGCTGATCCCACTAGAACACTCAGCCATGTTGAATGACACACAGCCCAGCACTGCTGAAATTGAGAAGATATGTGCAGCACTTAAGTATCTTTGTTTACGTGATATTTTGACTGAGCAGCAGGCTTATTCAAACTAATGCAGAGGAGACTTAATTATGGAGACAGTAGAAGTTGAGAGGAAACACTGAGCAAGAGAATAGCAAATGAAGTAGAGAATATCCTCTATGCCAATATTAACTGTTGTTGTTGTGCCAAACAAGAAGCATCACCTTAAAGTACACAATATCGAAAAGTAAACGCCTAGGCATCTTTGTTGACATTATGTTTCACCCGACCAACTCATGGCCTTGACCTACTTACACTAGTGGGCCCCGCCCACATATGACGATGTCTTTAATGGCTCCAGTATTTAAGTCTCCATCCACATGCAACCGCGCCAGATTCATCAAGGCTAAGAGACCGAACGCCTTTCTAATCTGAGGGCCTCAGCATCTCAAAAAATACCCTCTTCACTTCTTCCAGTTTCTCCAGTATATGGTCTCCATAATGCATTGCAAATGCCACTGGTTGTCGAAGCGTCTCATTACTAAATCTATCCAGGGGTTGTACATGTGTATTATTCTTAAACTGTAAGTGTATGTACACAGATACTCTCATTTGTGTATATACAAAGATATATATTTGAAGCTGAGGTTCGATCGCACGACAAACCCGCTTGAATTTTAAGAATCAAGAAATTTAAAATTTGGTGTTTACATCCACTCAGCCAGAGAACTCCTATATAACGATGGACTGGCAGTTGTACTCAGCGAGTGCCAATTCACTCTCGGAGCTACTCGGATTAGGAAACACTCGAAAAGACCTTTACGAGAGTACATATAAATACAAACGAACACACTCCAACACATGTATATTCATACATACACTCAAAAAACACAAATACACCATCAGACAAAAAAAAAAAAAAAAACATATGCACACAAAATCGGAAAGCAAAGCATTTTTGTTGCAGTTATATGGAGGAAACACCGGCAACATGTAAGATGGAGGAATCCAGCGCCACACAGTTGGAGGCAGTTGATAATACCGCAGCTTCCTCTATTCATTAGCAGCAGCCAAGTTAGGTGCAGGCCACGGTGTGGTGCAGGATCCAGCCACGTACATGCCTGTGTACACACACATGCAACAACACACACACATGCAACACACACATGCAACACATAAGACACAAGCTACGAGGAGAGACTAACAGAATTAACATACAAAATACTCGGAGGAACTGAAAGAATAGGCTGTTTGAGAGGCGAGAAACAGGTACTCAGGAGCAGAGCTGGAAACTAAAGACGAAGATGAGCTACAGTGATGTCGGGAAGTATTTCTTTTATCTTAAGAGTGATTACAAAGTGGAATGACAATGACAAAGTAGGTACGACTTTATCTACAAGGTTACGTGGGAGTGAATCTGGCAAGCGGCAAGTTGAGAGGCAGGGCCAGGAGCTAAGACTCGACCTCTAACTAAATATATGTGAGTACATAGGTGAGTTACCAGAAAAGAAATGGACCTTAGAATTTGGTACACAATATTAGACAGATAATAAAACAAATATGATGAATTGAAGGAATGTATGACAGAAGCAACTCCAGACATCATAGCTATCACAGAGACAAAACTGACATATGATACATGCCAAATTCCAGGAGAATGAGGAAAGAAAGACAAAAGAGGTAAGGAGGAAGCGTTGCACCGCTGATCAGATATCATTGGAGACATGAAGAGATGAGAGGGACTAACAGAAATAAGTGAAATGACTATCTAGTGAGCACAGTCAAGAAGCAGTGATGTACAATCAGAAGTCGCATAGCTTAACATTAAAACAAGAATATGAAGACTACAAAAAATTGATTGACAGCAGCAAGCAGCAGCAGCAGCAGCAAACGAGCCCATTCACCCAAGGTTACTAAATAAGGAAGATTTCAATCAGAATATAACAGACTGGCAGAACTAGGACCCACACAGAGTAAAAATGCAAAGACGACGGGAGTGGTGTTGGGAAACTGTGTGAGCATATCAAAGATACGATGGAGAAAAGGGAATGAGCCAGCAAGACTAGATTTAATATTTACCCTAAGTGCAAGTGATATAAATGAAATAGACTATGCAAGGTTTCTTAATGCTAGTGAATACTTCATGGAAGTTCACATTGATGGAAGAACAGCGGGCGGGGATACGAGAAACCGGAGTTCAAAAGAATCTTAAACGAGATAAAAGAATCCTGGATCCAGAGCATCGAAAGAGGAAATTAGATGGAAAGTCATTGACTGAGATGGAATACCTAGCTGGAAAGTGTCAGGAGACAGACTAAAATTTCCTAACCCAAAAAAATGGCAAAAATAAATGCGAGTTTGTAGTTCAATCGAAGATGCAGAGAGGGAGGAACAAACTTGCAAGAACATGGAAAAAATATAGAAAGCAAAGGAGAGAAGGAAACATACATGAACAGAAGATCCAGAAATAAACATAAAAAAATTGTGAAGAGAAGATCAGCTATAACTGAAAAATGACAACAGCAAAAACTACTTCACAGTCACATAAGACGACAACAGGAAAAAAAACTGATTAAGAAAGAAACTCTGCTCAGGAGAAACAAGGTCGTCAGCGAGGAGTGGAACAAACTATTTAATGAGGTATTCTCAGAGGAAACAGGAACAACACACAAGAATTGAAGTATTGCGGCACACTAACACGTTCTGAACACCATTCACACAGGAGGGAAAGAGGTGAAAAAAGCTTGCGAGTTACCTGGATACATCACTGGCAAAAAAATGCAACAGTCTTACCATGTATTGCACAGAGGAAGCAGAAGCACTATCTAACCACTAGCTGAAATCTATAACAAGTCAAAAGGTATAGAACAACTGACAGATCTGGATGAGAGTTATTGTCTTAATATTTAGGGAAAGTGGCAGACAGGGAGTGTTAAACTACAGACTAGTATCACCGACGTGCAAAATATGTAAGGTACTGAAGAAGACAGTCAAGACAGTTTCGTAAACAATGACCAACTCTCAGACCAGCACGACTTTAGGGTGCTGGATTTTTATGACAAATTGACAAGTCGGTGGAGAGATGTGAAATGACCTGGATGAAGGAATATTGGAGGCAGGTTTCATACACAGTTTTAAGACTATTTATGACAGGGCTCACGATGCTAAGAGGGAATATTCCCAGCAACTAGTAAGTTAAGAATCAGGTCCAGGAGCTAAGATTCAACGCTTGCAATGACAAATAGGTGAGCCCTTGCACACACACGTGCAAATACACACACGCGTAAAGACACACGCGTAAATACACACACACAGCCTGACGACACTAGAGGACAGGAGGGTTAGGGGAGACATGATAACGACATATAAAATACTGCGAGGAATAGATAAGGTGGATAGAAACAAGATGTTCCAGAGAGGGGACACAGAAACAAGGGGTCACAATTGGAAGTTGAAGACTCCTATGAGTCAAAGGGATGTTAGGAAGTATTTCTTCAGCCATAGAGTTGTCAGGAAGTGGAAAAGCCTAGAAAGTGACGTAGTGGAGGCAGGAACCATACATAGTTTTAAGACGAGGTTTGATAAAGCTCATGGAGCAGGGAGAGAGAGAGAGGACCTAGTAGCAATCAGTGAAGAGGTGGAGCCAGGAGCTATGATTCGACCCCTGCAACCACAAATAGGCGAGTACACACACACACACACGTACAATATCATGAAGCTTGGGAAAAGTTAAAGAAGACCGCAGGAGGAGTACAGGCTAGAGGGTCAAAGGCTGAAAAACCTCACTCAAGGATAAGGATCCCGGGGTAAGTGTCATACCGAGCACATCTCCTGAGGCGCACATCAACCTAATAATGCTGCAGCATATGGGTGCCTAGCAAACCTAAGAATAGCGTTTCGACACCTAAGGAGTCCTTTAAGACACAGTACACCGTGTACGTCAGGCCCATATTGGAGTATGCAGCACCAGTATGGAACCCACACCTGGTCAAACGGCATATAAAATACTGAGAGGAATTGACAAGGTGGATAGGGACAGAATATTCCAGAGATGGGACACAGCAACAAGGGATCACAAAAGGAAGTTGAAGACTTAGATGAGTCACAGGGATGTTAGGAATTATTTCTTTAGTTAGAGTTGCCAGGAAGTGGAATAAATGGAGTGATGTAGTGGAAGCAGGATCCATATATAGCTTTAAGAAGAAATACGATGAAACTCATGGAGCAGTCAGAGAGTGGACCTAGTGGTGACCAGCGAAGAGACGGGGCCAGGAGCTGTGAATCGACCCATGTAACTACAGATAGGCGAGTACAAATAGGTGAGTACACGCACCGCAATTCTCCCCTCTCTCTTCTCCACCCTCCCTCCACTCACACATCTCCCCACACTCCCCAACTCCCCTTCGTCCGTGCATCACCTGGGTGGGGGTCTTGGAGCAATTTTTTAAAAGGTTTAGTGAGTCCCAGTGGGTCTGGCAGACCTGGGTGCCGACTCCGCCAGTGTTTTAAATTCTCAGCTTTATTCCTGCGCCTTGAAGCTGTGCAACGAACGACTAAGACCACGACGACTACAACTACGCTAACGCAACGACGACAATAACGACAACCACGATGTTTACGATTACGGCGATGACTACCGCAACATCAACAACAACGATTACAACAGCGACAAAAGCAAAGGCGACAACAAGTTTTAACAGCGATGCCATAGCGACAAAAACAACGACGACAAAGACACCGATGCCAATAGCGTCAAAAACAACAGCAATATCAATACCCAGGAAGGTGCGTCGTCGAGTTGTCGTCTTGGCGTTGGTTAAGCTTAATGGCTGACGCCCCAGCAATGCTGGGCTTATTTCCCGGCGTGTGAGCTCCCGCAACGGCGGTAATACCTCCACGTCGCCAGCTCTTCTTTGTTCCCACTTCTCTTGTTATACTTCCATCTCTTCCCTCTTCTTTCTACGGCCTCATCATCTCTGCTGCATCCTTATTCTCCTTTTCCTAGTGTCTACGCTTCATTCTCCTTCTCTTTTTAGTGTCTACGCTTCATTCTCCTGCTCTTTTTAGTGTCTACGCTTCATTCTCCTCTTCCCGAAATAAAGAAGTCATTATCTGTCCTTCAGTTCTCCTGAGATCCTTCATATATACACACACATACACACACACACACATACACACAACACACACACACACATATATACACACACATATACACACACATACACATACACACACATATACACATACATATACACACACACATATACACACATACACATACACACACACACACACATTTCCCTCGATGTATTTTCTACTTTTCTCTTCCTCTCCTACGTATGGGATCATAACTAACTAAAGAAACAGTTACTGCTGTCTCGGCTGCTGCTGCCGCTGTGTCTCCTGCTGCTGTTGCTGTTCCTGCTGCTGCTGCTGTTCCTCCTGTTGTTGCTGCTGCTGTTGCTGTTCCTGCCGCTGCTGTGCTCCTGCTGCCGCTCTGCTCCTGCTGCTGTTCCTACTGCTGCCGCTGTCTCCTGCTGCTGCTAGTAGTGGTGATGGTGCTGTTGCTGTTAGTGGTAGAGGTTGTGCTGCTATTGCTAGTAGTGGTGGTGGTTGTGCTGCTATTGCTAGTAGTTGCGGTGGTTGTGCTGCTATTGCTAGTAGTTGCGGTGGTTGTGCTGCTATTGCTAGTAGTTGCGGTGGTTGTGCTGCTATTGCTAGTAGTGGTGGTGGTTGTGCTGCTATTGCTAGTAGTGGTGGTGGTTGTGCTGCTATTGCTAGTAGTGGTGGTGGTTGTGCTGCTATTGCTAGTAGTGGTGGTGGTTGTGCTGCTATTGCTAGTAGTTGTGGTAGTGGTGCTGCTATTGCTAGTAGTTGTGGTAGTGGTGCTGCTATTGCTAGTAGTTGTGGTAGTGGTGCTGCTATTGCTAGTAGTTGTGGTGGTGGTGCTGCTATTGCTAGTAGTTGTGGTGGTGGTGCGCCTTTTGCTGTTAGTAGTGAAGGCGTTGTTGTTGTTCTTGCCACCACAGCTATATTGAGTAGATTGGGGGGGGGGCCTTCACCCCTGCTTTCCGGTTCCAGATCAGGCTTCTCGGATGCCGGTCTGATCGACCAGGCTGTTGGTACCAGCCACACGCAGACCATCACATGTACCACACCCAGCTGATCGGAAACTGTCAATTTTTTTTTTTTAAAGACACTGGCCTGTGATTTTTTGGATTCGCTTGCCATGAGATCAAACTCCACCCGTTCCGTGGTTTGTTTTGAACTTGTTAGTGGGTTTGTGCTTGAAATGGACCTGCCTAGTATGGGCTAGTAGGCCTGCTGCAGAAATAACCAACGTGTAGACAGAAACACAAAAGGTTGATCTGTATATTTCGATCCGGTTCTGAGATCCTCTTCAGATGTTATGTTAAAACTGCTACTACTGCTTCTGCTGTTCTTGCTCATACTACTGCTGTTGCTGCTGCTTCTGCTGTTGTTGCTACAGCTAGCACTGCTGTTACTGCTGCTGCTACTGCTGCTGGTGGAGGTGTTACTGCCACCGCTGCTGGCACAGCGTCTGCCGCTGTTATTCCTGACCAGCAATGTTCAACGGCACGAACATGGAATTTTTGGCTGGACCCACACGAGCAGAAAGTATTTGAGACATTTTAGCCCAGCTGCCAGAGCTTGTCCGACACCCAGCTGCTGCTGCAAGCACCCAGCCATGCTAGATGCAGGACCATCTGCTGCTACTGCTGGTGCTGCTGCTGCTGCTTCTGTTGTTGCTGCTGCAGTTTTGCACAACTGCAAATACCTCCAAGTGCCAGGAAGTGCCCGTAAGTTCTCAAAAATGTTTGGAAGTGCCTGGAAGTTCTTAATAATGTCTGAAAGTGTCTAATAATGTCTGGAAGTACCCGGAATTTCCTGAAAATGTCTGTAGGTGCTCAGAAGTGCCTAAAAATGTCTGAAAGTGTAAGAGGTGAGTGGAAGTTTCAGGAAGTGCCAAAACGTGCCTTAGTCTAACAGTGCCTGGAAGTGCCTGGAAATATCTGGAAGGGCCTGGATGTTTCTGGAAGTGCCTGGCGGAGTCTATGAGCGCATATAAGCCACTGATACAGTAAGTGCCTGGTAAGTTCTTGAGAGTGGTCGATGGCGTCTGAGACTGCATGGAATGTTCTCTTAAGTGCTTGAAAGTGTACTCTTAGGGGGACGGAAAGTGCTCTTGGGTGGCAGAAAGTACTCTTGAGCTCCTGAAAGTACTCTTTGGTGGAAGGAAGTACTCTTGAGCTCCTGAAAGTACTCTTTGGTGGCAGGAAGTACTCTTGAGCTCCTGAAAGTACTCTTTGAGTGCCTGGAAGTACTCTGGGAAGGCACTGGAACAGAGTTGCATTTGACATTATCATAGAGGTCTGGCGATGTAAATTATGCCCGAGCAGGTCTAAAAGTGTCAGAAAGTGGCTGAAAACGCCAGGAACTGCTCGACAGTGTCGGAAAGTTTAATAACAGCCTCAAAAAGACTGTGAATTGCTTGGATGTGGATAGACATGCTTATAGAGGTTTGTTGGGATGTAGCAAGACTCCTGGTGGCGGGTGTAAGATTTTTGTAAGAGCGCCTGAGAGTGAATGTAAGATTCGTGGAGATATCGTTGCAATCCCTCGAAGAAGATACATAGATCTCTAAGATACCTAGACATTGTGAAGGATTCTGAACAGCCTCAGAAAGGTCGTAGACGATACCGAATGAGCCTGGAAGGTTTATTGAAAATACCTAAGCGTCATGACATTTTGGAGAAGCTCTGAAAGGCTTATTAAGGCACCGGAGCTTCGAGGAAAACCCTAAATGTGCTGGAAAGTATCATGGAAGGCACCTAGGCTTCATGGAATATCCTAAATCACCTTAGAAATCTTCAGAAGGTATCTAAATGACGGGGAAGGCTGAGGATACAGAAGGTCGTGGAAGGTACCCAGGCTTCGAGGAAGACCTTGCACGTAATGGAAAAGGTCTTTTATAGGAATCTGAACGTCGCGTAACAATGCTTCAGTTAAGTACAAGAGGGTTGTTTTCAGACCATTCTCATACTCTGAAAGATAAATTAGACAGGTGCAACACCGTGGGTATGAAATTAAGACACATGTGCAACATCTGGGTATCTTTATAGTAAACGTTTCGCCATCCAGTGGCTTTATCAATACAAAATTCTAGGACATAATATGAAGAGAGTAGAACTATATACTATATATAGTTCTACTCTCTTCATATTATCTAGAATTTTGTATTGATAAAGCCACTGGAGGGCGAAACGTCTACAATAAAGATACCCAGATGTTGCACATGTGTCTTAATTTCATATTGTCGGTATTGTATACCATTCTTGTACACCGTGGGTATCTTTGTAATGAAAACGTTTCGCCCACCAGTGGCATTATCAATCCAATACAGAGATAATACTGTGGGAGATGTGAAGAGGGAGTCTAAGGTAACCAGCCCCTCAGTCTAGAGCGCAATATACATAACAATACAGAGAATAACACTGGAGACGGTAGAATTGCTTATCGTCTTCCACAGTCTCCAGTATTAGCCTCTGTATTGACTGCTGTGTATGTCAGTAATGCAATGATACACATGCACCGCAAGAGCTGTAGGTCAACATTCAACGTACGACGAATATAACACTGAGTGATACTTGGGTGACACTTGGGTGTCGTGTACAAGTGTGTCATTATTCTAACAATACGGTAGACGACATTTCAAAAGACACATTTCAACATTCCACTTAAACCATACTAACCTCCACTTACAAAACCTATATTAACCTCCACTTACAAAACCTATATTAACCTCCACTTACAAAACCTATATTAACCTCCACTTACAAAACCTATATTAACCTCCACTTACAAAACCTATATTAACCTCCACTTACAAAACCTATATTAACCTCCACTTACAAATCCTATATTAACCTCCACTTACAAATCCTATATTAACCTCCACTTACAAATCCTATATTAACCTCCACTTACAAATCCTATATTAACCTCCACTTACAAATCCTATATTAACCTCCACTTACAAATCCTATATTAACCTCCACTTACAAATCCTATATTAACCTCCACTTACAAATCCTATATTAACCTCCACTTACAAATCCTATATTAACCTCCACTTACTCAAACCATAATAAACTCCACTTACAAACTCTTAATTACCCAAACTATATTAACTTCCACTTAACAAATTATTAACCTTAACTTATACCCAAATTATCAACCTGCATATATCGAAACCTCACCCTGTACCCAGCTCTTGGGTCCAGGGATGGTTGGTGCCCCACACTCACCCTGTACCCAGCTCTTGGGTCCAGGGATGATTGGTGCCCCACACTCACCCTGTACCCAGCTCCTGGGTCCAGGGATGGTTGGTGCCCCACACTCACCCTGTACCCAGCTCTTGGGTCCAGGGATGGTTGGTGCCCCACACTCACCCTGTACCCAGCTCCTGGGTCCAGGGATGATTGGTGCCCAACACTCACCCTGTACCCAGCTCTTGGGTCCAGGGATGGTTGGTGCCCCACACTCACCCTGTACCCAGCTTTTGGGTCCAGGGATGGTTGGTGCCCCACACTCACCCTGTACCCAGCTCTTGGGTCCAGGGATGGTTGGTGCCCCACACAGTGTTCCTTAAGACCCAAGACTAGAAAACACGATGACTTCGGAATTTATATATCTGGTAAATATTTCTGCTGGAGACATAAGTGAGATACTCAGAGGCTGGGAGTAACATACTGCAGTGAGAGGGATGAGTGGGATATCACTGCTGGGAGTAACATACTGCAGTGAGAGGGATGAGTGGGATATCACTGCTGGAGTAACATACTGCAGTGAGAGGGATGAGTGGGATATCACTGCTGGAGTAACATACTGCAGTGAGAGGGATGAGTGGGATATCACTGCTGGAGTAAATTACTGCAGTGAGAGGGATGAGTGGGATATCACTGCTGGGGGTAACATACTGCAGTGAGAGGGATGAGTGGGATATCACTGCTGGAGTAACATACTGCAGTGAGAGGATGAGGGATATCACTGCTGGGGTAACATACTTCAGTGAGAGGGATGAGTGTAATATCACTGCTGGGGTAACAATGCAGTGAGAGGGATGAGTGGGATGTCACTACTAAGTAACATTCTGCAGTGAGAGGGATGAGTGGGATATCACTACTGGGAGGAACACACTGTAGTGAGAGGGATGAGTGGGATATCACTGTTGGGAGGAATACACTACAGTGAGAGGGATGAGTGGGATATCACTGTTGGGAGGAATACACTGCAGTGAGAGGGATGAGTGGGATATCACTGCTGGGGGTAACATACTGCAGTGAGAGGGATGAGTGGGATATCACTGCTGGAGTAACATACTGCAGTGAGAGGGATGAGTGGGATATCACTGCTGGGGGTAACATACTTCAGTGAGAGGGATGAGTGTAATATCACTGCTGGGGTAACATAATGCAGTGAGAGGGATGAGTGGGATGTCACTACTAAGTAACATTCTGCAGTGAGAGGGATGAGTGGGATATCACTACTGGGAGGAACACACTGTAGTGAGAGGGATGAGTGGGATATCACTGTTGGGAGGAATACACTGCAGTGAGAGGGATGAGTGGGATATCACTGTTGGGAGGAATACACTGCAGTGAGAGGGATGAGTGGGATATCACTGCTGGGGGTAACACACTGCAGTGAGAGGGATGAGAGTGGGATATCACTACTGGGAGGAAGATAGCATAAAGAGAAATATTAGAGTGGAATAAGAAGAAAAAGAAAGGTAGAGAGGATTGCAGGATAAAGAGAAATAAAAGCAGATGAGAAACAGCAGAAGGAGGAACAGAAGAGACAGGAGGAAAAACAAAGATTTTAGAGCAGAAGCAAAGATTGAAGACAAAAAGAAGAGGTGGTGGTATTGGTGGAAGAGTAGGAAGGGGGAGATTAAAGAGGATGAGAATTGAGAAAAGGGAGAACTAGATGAAGAAGGAACGAAATGAAATAAGAACGTGGGTGTAATAAAATATAAAAAAAAGAGAGATAAAAGAAAATGCAGAAAACTCTACATCTGAGTGAATGAAGGAGGCAAGAACGGAGGAAGGAAGCTAAGATGGAATAACAGGGGACCAAGAAAGAAATTAGAAGAAAAGAGGAAATGAGGAGATAAAGAACAGGAAGAGACGGGTCAATTGAAATGTATAGACGAGAATAAAGATGGAACTTTTACGTAGACGGAAACAGTGAGAGGGACAGACAGAAGAAATGATAGGGAAGGATTAGAGTGAATCTACCTATTTGCACCTGTTTGTTGTTGCAGGGGGTCGAATCTCAGCTTCTGGCCCCATTTTAGCCTCGTGGGTCCCTGTCATACCTATTCTTAAAACAATGTATGGAGCCTGCCTCCAATACTTTGTTATTAGGGACATTGTACGTCGTATTACTACTGTTACTATTATTATTATTATTATTATTTAAATTACATCATCCTTGCCATTAACAGTAGCAGCACCACCACCACAATTTCAACCATGACTACACAACCACCACGACAATTTCAACAACGACTACACCACCACAATTTCAACCACAACTACACCACCACCACCATAGTTTCAGCCATGACTACACCACCACCACCACCACAGTTTCCGCCATGACTACACCACCACCACAGTTCCGGCCATGATTGCACCACCACCACCACAGTCTCAACCATGACTACACCACCACCACAGTTTCAGCCATGACTACACCACCACCACCACAGTTTTAACCATGACTACACCACACCACAGTCTCAGCCATGGCTACACCACCACAGTTTCAGTCACGACTACACCACCACCACCACCACCACCACAGTCTTAACCATGACTACACCACCTCCACAGTCTCAACCATGACTACACCACCACCACTCACCAACCACCACCACCACCACAGTCTTAACCATGACTACACCACCACAGTCTCAGCCATGACTACACCACCACCACAGTCTCAACCATGACTACACCACCACCACCACCACAGACTCAACCATGACTACACCACCACCACAGTTTCAGCCACGACTACACCACCACCACCACAGTCTCAACCATGACTACACCACCACCACCACCAGTCTCAACCATGACTACACCACCACCACCAGTCTCAACCATGACTACACCACCACCACCAGTCTCAGCCATGACTACACCACCACCACCAGTCTCAACCATGACTACACCACCACCACCACCACAGTCTCAACCATGACTACACCACCACCACAGTCTCAACCATGACTACACCACCACCACCACAGTCTCAACCATGACTACACCACCACCACCACAGTCTCAACCATGACTACACCACCACCACAGTCTCAACCATGACTACACCACCACAACCACAGTCTCAACCATGACTACACCACCACCAGTTTCAACCATGACTACACCACCACCACCAGTCTCAGCCATGACTACACCACCACCACCAACACAGTCTCAACCATGACTACACCACCACCACAGTCTCAACCATGACTACACCACCACCACAGTCTCAACCATGACTACACCACCACCACAGTCTCAACCATGACTACACCACCACCACCACAGTCTCAACCATGACTACACCACCACCACCACAGTCTCAACCATGACTACACCACCACCACAGATTCAACCATGACTACACCACCACCACAGTCTCAACCATGACTACACCACCACCACCACCACCACAGTCTCAACCATGACTACACCACCACCACAGTCTCAACCATGACTACACCACCACCACAGTCTCAACCATGACTACACCACCACCACAGTCTCAACCATGACTACACCACCACCACAGATTCAACACGGGCACTACCAGCATCAACTCTCAACATTCAGTAAGCATCAAGACATGCAAATGTGGTGTTACTGCGTGTCAGCATCCACAACGCTCTTATCTTAATGGTAGTGAGTGGAAGTCATGGCCACTTCTCCCCAAGGAGTGACCAATGTTTGTCGAGGTCACAGCTGACTTGGTCGCTAGTTGCTGTGTGGGATAGGTCACAGTCGCTGGGTCAGCTGTGTGGGAGAGGCTACCGTGGGCCTGGTCCCTCTCTGTGTGGGGGGAAAGTGCTATTATGATTAATATTTCAGACATAAGAAGTGGAGACGTAATTTTGAGGTGTTCAATTCCCCATCCTTGATTGATAGGGGTCAGTCTTTCAGTCTTGATTGGCCAGGGTCAGTCGCCTAGTCTTGATCGAAGAGTGTCAGTCCCTAAGCCTTGATTAAAGGAGGTCACTCCGTTAACGTTAATTTAAGGTGGGTCGGTCCCATAGCTTTAATTGAAGGGGTTCAGTCCCTTATCTATGTTTGAAAATATTCCCCTTAGCTTTGATTGAAGATAATCAGTCCCTTAGCCATGACTAAAAATGGTCAGTCCTCTAGCTTGTGTGTGCTTAGATGATCTCTTGTTATCATGATCCTCAGGAAGCTTTATTTTTATTAGAGGTGTCATAATCTGAGTGCAGGGATGCTCTGAGTGCAGGGATGCTCTGAGTGCAGGGCTGGTCTGAGTGCAGGGCTGGTCTGAGTGCAGGGCTGTCCTGAGTGCAGGCCTGTCCTGAGTGCAGGCCTGTCCTGAGTGCAGGCCTGTCCTGAGTGCAGGCCTGTCCTGAGTGCAGGCCTGTCCTGAGTGCAGGCCTGTCCTGAGTGCAGGCCTGTCCTGAGTGCAGGCCTGTCCTGAGTGCAGGCCTGTCCTGAGTGCAGGCCTGACCATCAGACATCCAGTGATCACCAGGTGAAACCCAACACGTTAACTTATCTTTAAACCATCGCTAGGCCTCAATATTTATTCTCTAAACAGCAACTCAATATTTGTCCTGCAATGCTATTACTAAAATAGAACATCGGCAAGAGAACAACAGGAATAAGACACCTGTGCAACACTGGTATTTTCACCTCTGTATTCAACTGAAGAATCTAATAACGACTCCGAGGTGTTGCGCATGCAAATTATCCATCCAATTGTCGGAATTGTATACCATTAATATTAATGATTATTATTAAGAAGAAAAGAAAACTAAGAAGATTATTATTAACATTATCGAGGAAGCCACTCGGGGCGAAACGTTGCCTATAATAAATGTCCTGAACTGTACATAAGTGTCTTTTTTTGGGTAAACAGAAACACTGTCTAGTGTGATGTAAATGGCTTGATGTAAATGGTTTTTATGTAAATGGCTTGGTGTGAATGGCTTGGTGTGAATGGCTTGGTGTGAATGGCTTGGTGTGAATGGCTTGATGTGAATGGCTTGATGTGAATGGTTTTGAAAACCGACAAGTTGAAGAAATAAATATTTTTGCAAGATTTGAGAATTTTTATTGTGGAAATATTTTGCTAATAAGTGGCTTCCTCAGTCCCGTGCAGAGAAGAATGGTGGAAGATGAGAAGGAGTTTGAGGTAATCAGTCCCTCAACCTTGAGTAGATCCATCAGTCTTGTCTAGTTTATGACCAGGTAAACGTCACCTTTACACAGAAAATTAAGAACTGCAGACACTACAGTTGGGAATATTGGCAGAATAAAAACGCTTTAGAAGACAAAAATAATACCGCAATCTTTGTCTCAATGACTTCTCAAATATCTTGAGTGCAGATCAACGAGGTAAGTTTGGCGGAGATTAACGAAACTTGCGAGTAAGTACGTGATGTGTAACGATCGGAAGGAACCGGTATGTTCGGTCGAAGATTATTGTTACGGTGAGAGGAAAACCTGTAGAGGTCAATCACTGGTTGAGGAATGGGAGGTAATCGGGTTAGACCCCCTATTTACCTCCATGGAAGTTGGTCGGAATTTATAAAAAGATGTCTCTTGGGTCAGATATTTGTGTGCGAGATTATCGCTGGCTTGACAATTCTGTTCCAGTATTTAAAGTTAGGTAGTCTCAATAATCCTACTACTGCTACCAGTAATAATAATAGTAATAACAATTCAAAATAATAACAAAAGAACAATGATAACAATACTACTACTACTAATAAAAAAAACAATATAATACTACTACTACGAAAAATAATAATAATTCTTAATACGACAGCTAAAACAGACGATTCATGTACTATAGTAGGCAGTCTCTATAAGATAAAGTGTTTTAGAGCTAGGCTGGAGGAAGAGGACAGCGGTGTGTATGCCATGAAGTTTGCAAGAGTTTGGGAATGTGATGGACAACAGGCAAAAAAAAAAAAATAGTTTGACAAGTTGGCAAAGAATTGAAGCAATTCTGTGAAACATTTTTATGTTATGGGATAAAAGAATCGCTATACTTCTCTCATGACATCCTCCTCCTCGCTGCCATAATACCTGGCCGCTATCACAGTCTCAAAGAACTCTTTGAGACTGTCTTTCATGACCTTATTCAGTCGACCATCTTGCAGTGGACCTGTCATGATTTGCCTCATCGATTGTCCTATACAATACTTTGCAAAAAGTAATGGACCTATGGAGATGTTTATCTTTTTAACATCGTTGTGGTTTTTATCTTAAATATATCAGGTGTTCTCTTCCACTTTCTAACACAAGTCTTTGCTGCATTATACCGTATTTGTGTTTACACCGCATTATACTACATTTGTGTTTATTTTTCCATCGTGTCGGTATTGAATACCATTCATCTCCACCAATCTTTGCTGGGATGTGATATTTACCTTTGGTTGCCAGCTAATTATTCTCTCAATTAGCTGGGACAAGATTTTCTTAACTACCCTGGCTAAGACCACTTCCAACCCATATTATAACTGGCACTACCACCTAGTCCCCTATCAAAGCTGACACCTCCTTATAAACAGCCATCATGACGGGGACCACCACCTCCTAACACCAGTGTTGGCTGGGTAACATAAAAAGCTTCTGCGATATAACAGAAGGTCGAGTAAAGGGACAATCAGTAAGACAAATGGTGTGATCTGCAGGGAAACTGCGCATTAGTTTTATACACCCGTCGACCTTGGACACCATGAGAACAAGACACGAACTGTCTCTCTTGTTTGGCATTTTTTTTTTTTTTTTTCTCTCTCTCTGATCTCTCTCTCTCTCTGATCTCTCTCTCTCTGATCTCTCTCTCTCTGATCTCTCTCTCTCTGATCTCTCTCTCTCTGATCTCTCTCTCTCTGATCTCTCTCTCTCTGATCTCTCTCTCTCTGATCTCTCTCTCTGACCCTCTCTGATTTTCTCTCTCTGATCTCTCTCTCTCTGATCTCTCTCTCTCCTGATCTCTCTCTCTCTGACTCTCTCTCTGATCTCTCTCTCTCTCATCTCTCTCTCTCTGATCTCTCTCTCTCTGATCTCTCTCTCTCTCTGATCTCTCTCTCTCTCTGATCTCTCTCTCTGATCTCTCTCTCTCTCTGATCTCTCTCTCTCTGATCTCTCTCTCTCTGATCTCTCTCTCTCTGATCTCTCTCTCTCTGATCTCTCTCTCTCTGATCTCTCTCTCTCTGATCTCTCTCTCTCTGATCTCTCTCTCTCTGATCTCTCTCTCTCTGATCTCTCTCTCTCTGATCTCTCTCTCTCTGATCTCTCTCTCTCTCTCTCTCTCTCTGATCTCTCTCTCTCCTGATCTCTCTCTCTGATCTCTCTCTCTCTGATCTCTCTCTCTCTCTCTGATCTCTCTCTCTGATCTCTCTCTCTGATCTCTCTCTCTGATCTCTCTCTCTGATCTCTCTCTCTGATCTCTCTCTCTGATCTCTCTCTCTCTCCGATCTCTCTCTCTCTCCGATCTCTCTCTCTCCGATCTCGCTCTCTCGCTCTCTCTCTCTCTCTCTCGCTCTCTCGCTCTCTCTCTCTCTCGCTCTCTCGCTCTCCGATCTCGCTCTGCCTTTGACGACAACTGCAGTAAATGACAACGGTTTCACATTGTTCCAGTACGTCAGGATTCACATACAATTCCAGTTACAATTCGTTTTGCCTTGGAAAACCTCATTTTGGGACGTCCCTGTTGATCCTCGTTTAGCAATTTCCCTCTGCCTCATAGAGCCTCGGTTAGCGATCTTCACATACCCCAAAAAATTCTTTTAACGATATCGGAGTTGGCAAACCCTCGTTTGGCGACCTTAGCTACAAAGACTGAGCTACTAAAAGTTTAAGACAAACTTGCGGTCAAAGAAGGACGGAGATAAGGAATGTCATCCTTCAGAAATGGGTAATTGGATGGAAAGCAAGAGAGAATACACATGTCAAGGTATCCCATGAGTCTGAACTACAGGGTCATTGAAGAGGACGTCGAGGGGCTGTGGAGTGGCCGGTGAGGAACCTAGATTTCACTCCGCTGGATTTTTAACTCTGGTGTCCCTTGAAGTGCAACGTGCAACACACGAAGGCATTGGACCAATCTTCCGGGTAGGGTAATAGAGGCTAAGACTTTGGGTTGGCTTAAAAAGAGACTGGACAAATATATGAGTGAAAGGGCTGGGTTTGATTAGTACCTGAGGAAATAAAGCAAATTCTTGGGTAGCTTCGGGAGGGGAATGGGACAAATACGTGGGTGGGAATGATAGGTATCTAAAAGGACCTGGCTTGTATAGGCCAGTAGGCTTGAAACGGTGTTCTTCCATTCTGGTGTTCTTATGGTCTAATGCGGCAGTGCATTATCGACGCATGTATCACCATTACCAACCATCATTCACGGTGTACGTGTTGACTTTACATCTCTTCTGTATTCATGTTGCAATAACAATAGTGAACACATGAAACATGTGGGCCAATAGACCTGTTGCAGTGTTCCTCCTTTTTTATGTTCTTATGTTAACAAAAGCCTTCACTACTGCGCATTTATATTAAATTCCCATATGGTTGCAGACTTACGGGATACATAATACCAGTGTGAAGGAATATAATCTGTAAACATTTATTACCACCTACACAAAAACGGAAGAAATTATTCTAATTGTTCCGGTCACGGTATTGTGACTTAATTTTTATTACAATGGTTTCTACAGCCAGTAAAAAATGTTACAATGGCATATACAGCACATTATAAAATGATGAAAGCTGTGATGTTTGACTTTGACGTTAATAACTATTATTGTGTGACGTTAAAAATAATGAACGCTAATCAGTACAGTGAATTTCAGTGGTTAACATTTGTTAACTGACGACATGAGGGTACGAGAGCAACTAGTCTAGGTCGAAATAGGGTATAACCTTTTCTAGGCGTGGGTAAGGCATTACGTATACTAGGTGAGTGTAGGGGAGCACTTATTCTAGGTGAGTGTAGGGGAGCACTTATTCTAGGTGAGTGTAGGGGAGCACTTATTCTAGGTGAGTGTAGGGGAGCACTTATTCTAGGTGAGTGTAGGGCAGCACTTATTCTAGGTGAGTGTAGGGGAGCACTTATTCTAGGTGAGTGTAGGGGAGCACTTATTCTAGGTGAGTGTAGGGCAGCACTTATTCTAGGTGAGTGTAGGGCAGCACTTATTCTTGGTGAGTGTAGGGCAGCACTTATTCTAGGCGAGTGTAGGGGAGCACTTATTCTAGGTGAGTGTAGGGGAGCACTTATTCTAGGTGAGTGTAGGGAGCACTTATTCTAGGTGAGTGTAGGGAGCACTTATTCTAGGTGAGTGTAGGGAGCACTTATTCTAGGTGAGTGTAGGGGAGCACTTATTCTAGGTGAGTGTAGGGGAGCACTTATTCTAGGTGAGTGTAGGGGAGCACTTATTCTAGGTGAGTGTAGGGGAGCACTTATTCTAGGTGAGTGTAGGGGAGCACTTATTCTAGGTGAGTGTAGGGGAGCACTTATTCTAGGTGAGTGTAGGGAGCACTTATTCTGTGAGTGTAGGGGAGCACTTATTCTAGGTGAGTGTAGGGGAGCACTTATTCTAGGTGAGTGTAGTGGAGCACTTATTCTAGGTGAGTGTAGGGGAGCACTTATTCTAGGTGAGTGTAGTGGAGCACTTATTCTAGGTGAGTGTAGTGGAGCACTTATTCTAGGCGAGTGAGAGAGACTTATCTAGTGGGAGCAGGGAAACCTATTCTGTAAGTGAAAAGCAGCTCATTCTAGGTGAGTGTAGATAGAGACTTTTCTCAGATATTAGTGGAGAACATCAATTATTTTTTCTATTAGTGGAGCACTTATTCTAGGCGAGTGTAGGGGAGCACTTATTCTAGTTGAGTGTAGTGGAGCACTTATTCTAGGTGAGTGTAGTGGAGCACTTATTCTAGGCGAGATGAGAGAGAACTTTCGTAAGTGGGAGCAGGGAACCTATTCTGTAAGAAAATATTGCAGTCACGTCCAATATGGCTGACAAGTGTAGATCAGATGACTTTGCTCAAGAATATAAAAAAAACTCCAGTACACAAACATTACCAAATTATTATTATTTTCATAATTATTTTCATTATTATTTAATATTATCATTAATTTATTATCATTAGTATTATCGATATCATTATTATTATAATTATTATTTCTATTTCTATCATATTTTTCTAAGGTTTTAATGTTTTCGTTCAAAGAAAGTTTTTTTTTTGTTAGTATTTTTTTATTTTAGTTTCTTGCATGAAAAGTTAAGATACGAAGAAGCGAGACAGTGGCGGCTGTGTCATCCATGCGGGTTTAGAGGCTGTTTTAAGTAATAGGGAAAATAAAAACAAAAAACGTGGGTTGTAGGATGAATGTGGGTTGTAGGATGAATGTGGGTTGTAGGATGAATGTGGGTTGTAGGATGAACGTGGGTTGTAGGATGAACGTGGGTTGTAGGATGAATGTGGGTTGTAGGATGAATGTGGGTTGTAGGATGAATGTGGGTTGTAGGATGAATGTGGGTTGTAGGATGAACGTGGGTTGTAGGATGAATGTGGGTTGTAGGATGAATGTGGTGTTTGTAGGATGAACGTGGGTTGTAGGATGAAGTGGGTTGTAGGTGAATGTGGGTTGTAGGATGAAGTGGTTGTAGGTGAAGTGTTGTAGGATGAAGTGGGTTGTAGGATGAACTGGGTTGTAGGATGAATGTGGGTTGTAGGATGAATGTGGGTTGTAGGGTGAATGTGGGTTGTAGGATGAACGTGGGTTGTAGGATGAACGTGGGTTGTAGGATGAATGTGGGTTGTAGGATGAATGTGGGTTGTAGGATGAACGTGGGTTGTAGAAAGAAGACATGGGCTACAAGTAAATTAGTTTATATTAAAGTTAATGAAAGTGTTTTGAGAAAGAGAGAGAGAGAGTGAGTTTGATGCTATCCGTTCTGGTGCTGCTGCTGTTCTGGTGGTGGTGCTGCTGCTGTTCTGGTGGTGGTGCTGCTGCTGTTCTGGTGGTGCTGCTGCTGTTCTGGTGGTGGTGCTGCTGCTGTTCTGGTGGTGCTGCTGCTGCCGTTCTGGTGGTGCTGCTGCTGCCGTTCTGGTGGTGCTGCTGCTGCTGTTCTGGTATTGCTGCTGCTGCTGTTCTGGTGGTGCTGCTGCTGCTGTTCTGGTGCTGCTGCTGCTGCTGTTCTGGTGCTGCTGCTGCTGTTCTGGTGGTGGTGTTGCTGCTGTTCTGGTGGTGCTGCTGCTGCTGTTCTGGTGCTGCTGCTGCTGTTCTGGTGCTGCTGCTGCTGCTGCTCCTCCTCCTCCTGCTGCTGCTGCTGCTCTTTTCACTGTAGCTGCTCCTGCTGCTGTTACTGCTGCTGTTTATGTTACTGCTGTTCCTGCTGCTGTTCTGCTGTTCTGCTGTTCCTGCTGCTGTTTCTGTTACTGCTGTTCCTGCTGCTGTTACTAATATTCCTGCTGCTACTGCTGTTCCTGCTGCTGCTGCTACTGCTGTTCATGCTGCTGCTGCTGCTACTGCTGTTCCTGCTGCTGATGGTACTACTGTTCCTGCTGCTGATGGTACTACTGCTCCTGCTGCTGCTCGTACTACTGTTCCTGCTGGT
The DNA here is from genome assembly GCA_009830355.1 of Cherax destructor. Taxonomy (NCBI): domain Eukaryota; kingdom Metazoa; phylum Arthropoda; class Malacostraca; order Decapoda; family Parastacidae; genus Cherax; species Cherax destructor. Next base: position 399,698 of record WNWK01000600.1, on the reverse strand, counting down.
ACTACTGCTCCTGCTGCTGCTGTACTACTGTTCCTGTTGCTGCTGGTACTGCTGTTCCTGTTGCTGCTGGTACTGCTGTTCCTGTTGCTGCTGGTACTACTGTTCCTGCTGCTGCTGCTGGTACTGCTGTTCCTGCTGCTGCTGCTGCTGGAACTACTGTTCCTGCTGCTGCTGGTACTACTGTTCCTGCTGCTGCTGCTGGTACTGCTGCTGCTGCTGGAACTACTGTTCCTGCTGCTGCTGCTGTTGTTGCTGGTACTACTGTTGCTGCTACTACTACTGTTCCTGCTGCTGCTGCTGGTACTACTGTTCCTGCTGCTGCTACTACTGTTTCTGCTGCTGCTGGTACTACTGTTCCTGCTGCTGCTGTTACTACTGTTCCTGCTGCTGCTGCTACTACTGTTCCTGCTGCTGCTGCTGGTACTACTGTTTCTGCTGCTGCTGCTGCTGGTACTACTGTTCCTGCTGCTGTGACTACTGTTCTCTGCTGCTGCTGCTGGTACTACTGTTCCTGCTGCTGCTGGTACTACTGTTTCTGCTCCCTGGTCACTGTTGTCTGCTGCTAATTTTCTGTTTCCTGCTGCTGCTGCTGCTGCTGGTACTACTGTTCCTGCTGCTGCTGCTGGTACTACTGTTCCTGCTGCTGCTGCTGCTGCCTACTACTGTTCCCGCTGCTGCTGCTGGTACTACTGTTTCTGCTGCTGCTGCTGCTGGTACTACTGTTCCTGCTGCTGCTGCTGGTACTACTGTTCCTGCTGTTGCTGCTACTACTGTTCCTGCTGCTGTTGCTGCTGCTGGTACTACTGTTCCTGCTGCTGCTGCTGGTACTACTGTTTCTGCTGGTACTACTGTTTCTGCTGCTGCTGCTGCTGGTACTACTGTTCCTGCTGCTGCTGCTGGTACTACTGTTTCTGCTGCTGGTACTACTGTTTCTGCTGCTGCTGCTGCTGCTGCTGGTACTACTGTTCCTGCTGCTGCTGCTGGTACTACTGTTCCTGCTGCTGCTGCTGGTACTACTGTTCCTGCTGCTGCTGCTGGTACTACTGTTCCTGCTGCTGCTGCTGCTGCTGCTGGTACTACTGTTCCTGCTGCTGCTGCTGGTACTACTGTTCCTGCTGCTGCTGCTACTACTGTTCCTGCTGCTGCTGCTACTACTGTTCCTGCTGCTGCTGCTGCTGCTGGTACTACTGTTTCTGCTGGTACTACTGTTTCTGCTGCTGCTGCTGCTGCTGCCTTAGTGCGAATGCTTCGAGAAAATTTATGCAAATACCTTAAGATATTCTCTTCAATGTGTCGAGTGACACGCATTTGATACTGTGTACAGTGGTGTCTTGCAAAGGTGAGAGCTGATGCCTCCAGTGGTACCTCCCTACCTACCTTCCTTCTTACCTACCTACCTATCTGCCTGTCTACCTTCCTACCTACCTGCTTACCTACCTACCTTCCTATCTACCTCCCTATCTTCCTATCTACCGCCCTATCTTCCTACTTACCTGCCTACCTACCTCCCTACCTAACTTCCTATAGCCCTATCTATCTATCTACCTTCCTCCCTACTTCTACCTCTCTCTCTCTCTCTCTCTCTGCTCCTTATATGCTTCCTCTTCTTCCCTCTTTGTTTTCATTATCTTTTTTAATCTCATTTCTTCTAGTTCGTAATTCTTCGTTGCTAGGTGACGAATTTTCTTCTCCTCTCTGTTATTCCTTCCTCCCTTCCAGCTCCTCATTTTCCTGGCACAATTTACTTTGTAAGTTTTTAAACTTCAGTACAATTTTGCTGTTGTTCATTGCTGATTTTTTTGTTTTTCTCGTCGTTTCTCATTCTAAATCCTCCAGTAATATTGTTTCGTTTATTTCTTGCAAACATTTAGAAGCTGGAGGACAATAAAGGCACAATGCCGTGACTGGAACAGTAATATAATAATATTTATTTCTACAAGTACATGTACAAGGTATACAGACCATAGTTGACATCAATGACATACTATATAGAAAGCCACTTGTTATGCTGAGTATTTCGGGAAAATTAGGTCAATTTTGTCCCAGGATGCGACCCACACCAGTCGACTAACACCCAGGTACCTATTTTACTGATGGGTGAACATGGGCAGCAGGTGTCTTATGGAAACACGTTCTGTTTTCCAGCTGTATCTGTGTTCGATCCCCGGACCTCAGTGTGTGAGCTGAGTGCGCTAGCGATCGAGCTACGGGACAAGTTGGACCGAAACGTCATCTTAAGCTTTTTTTCTCTCTCTCTCTCTCTCTCTCTCTCTCTCTCTCTCTCTCTTCTATGTGTGAGTTATTTGTGTATTAGAAAGTAGGATATAGTTTTTTGAAGTGGAATTGGGATCGTACATACTTCTGTGTGAGTGCACTCATAAATACCTTTACTAAAGAATCGTTTCGCCCCAAGGGGCTTCTTCAGTCCCTGTGGCGAAAGGTAAGGTAAGGTAGGTTAGGTTAGGTTAGGTAGGTTACGTTAGGTAAGGTTAAGTAGGGTTTGTCAGGAAACAGGACAAGTGTTTCCTGACGCGGGTCTCAGTCATATGATGACCCACAGCTAGAGCTTTTGGTCATCTGACCGAGGCCTTCCGCTTCTTGGCGAAAGGTTTACCGAAATGTGTCGGTCAGTTGTCACCACAACACTTCCGACAAACACATTTTTGTATTTGTTTTACAAATCAATCTAATTTTTTATTTTGTATTTTGCACTATTTCGTATTTCATAAACTCCTCATCACCATGAATGTATCCATTAAAACTTCAGTAATATTGCACATAAAGCACATATCGTTCCAAGATGGACCGAAACGTCGTGGTAAACTCCTCTCTACTATGTGCGAGACATTTGTGTATTGTTCTAGATACGGTATTGTGACGTTTTCTTCTTTATATATCATTATAATTTTCTCCTAAACTGCATATCTATTTTTTGTTTTTAGACGAAAATAATGAATATTAGATATGTCTAAAATTTGAGAAGGTTGACACCGCTTAGTAATGTTCACTGATTTCACTAAAGGCCTCTCAGGTGTAGCCTGGTTCATATTATGTTCACAAGGTGGAAAGTCTTGTTATTAGTCTATGTAAATGTCACTTAGTGACTCGTGTGTGTACTCACCTATTTGTACTCACCTATTTGTGGTTGCAGGGGTCGATTCATAGCTCCTGGCCCCGCCTCTTCACTGATTGCTACTAGGTCCTCTCTCTCCCTGCTCCATGAGCTTTATCAAACCTAGTCTTAAAACTATGTATGGTTCCTGCCTCCACTATGTCGCTTTCTAAGCTATTCCACTTCCTGACAACTCTATGACTGAAGAAATACTTCCTAACATCCCTTTGACTCATAGGAGTCTTCAACTTCCAATTGTGACCCCTTGTTTCTGTGTCCCCTCTCTGGAACATCTTGTCTCTGTCCACCTTATCTATTCCTCGCAGTATTTTATATGTCGTTATCATGTCTCCCTAACCCTCCTGTCCTCTAGTGTCGTCAGGCCGATTTCCCTTAACCTTTCTTCGTAGGACAATCCCCTTAGCTCTGGGACTAGTCTTGTTGCAAACCTTTGCACTTTCTCTAATTTCTTGACGTGCTTGACCAGGTGTGGGTTCCAAACTGGTGCTGCATACTCCAGTATGGGCCTGACGTATATGGTATACAGAGTCTTGAATGATTCCTTGGTGAGGTATTGGAACGCTATTCTTAGGTTTGCCAGCCGCCCGTATGCTGCAGCAGTTATCTGATTGATGTGTGCCTCAGGAGATGTGCTCGGTATTATACTCACCCCAAGATCTTTTTCTTTGAGTGAGGTTTGCAGTCTTTGTGTGTGTGTGTGTGTGTGTGTGTGTGTGTGTGTGTGTGAAGAGTGTGTGAGAGAATGTGTGTAAAAATGGGTGTGTAGAGAAAGGGTGGGGTTGCATTGGCTGAGACTCAGCTCCTGGACCCACCTGTCCACCGGCCGCTACTGTGTAAGCCCTACCATACATATCCTTAAAGCTATGTATGGACTACCACTTCGCTGTGTAGGTCGTTTCACTTCCTGATAACCTTCAGAGCTAAAGCAGCATTTCCTAGCAACCGTGTGACTCATCTGTGTTTCTAAGTTTCAGCTGTGCCCTCGTGTACCAGATTCTCGCCTCTCGAAGAGACTCGCTTTGTCTACCCTGTCAGTTTGTATTTTCTACGTCGTATTCATGTCACCAATTGCTCTTCTGTCCTCTAGTGGTGTAAGGTTTAACTTCTTAAGAGAGAATCCAGTAGTGGAGAGCAAAGATATGGGGCCAGGAGCTGAGACTCAACCCCTGCATCCACATACAGATGGACAACTTTAATTAGAAGTACGATAGGGCTTTGGAAGCCAGGACAAAAAATCCTGTAGCAGTCAGTAAAGAGGCGGGGCCAAGAGCTGAAACTAGACCCCTACAGCCACTTATAGAAGAGTACATATAGGTGAGTACACACACCTCACTCGCACATAGGCTTACAGCAACTTCCGGTGTTTTGTCACCATCAGGCCTTTACTAAAAGAAAACATTACTAATGTAAGTATAGTATTCAGTGTTATAGGAGAGAGACATCAGGAGTGTGATGGTGTACTTGGAGAGGAGTGGGCTCATACATGACAACCAGGAGTGTGATGGTGTACCTGGAGAGAAGTGGGCTCATACATGACAACCAGGAGTGTGGAGGTGTAACTGGAGAGGAGTGAGCTCATACATGACAACCAGGAGTGTGATGGTGCACCTGGAGAGGAGTGGGCTCATACAAGACAACCAGAAGTGTTGTGGTGCACCTGGAGAGGAGTGGGCTCATACATGACAACCAGGAGTGTTGTGGTGCACCTGGAGAGGAGTGGGCTCATACATGACAACCAGGAGTGTTGTGGTGCACCTGGAGAGGAGTGGGCTCATACATGACAACAAGGAGTGTGATGGTGTACCTGGAGAGGAGTGAGCTCATACATGACAACCATGAGTGTGATGATGTACCTGGAGAGGAGTGGGCTCATACATGACAACCAGGAGTGTGATGGTGTACCTGGAGAGGAGTGGGCTCATACATGACAACTAGGAGTGTGGTGGTGTACTTGGAGAGGAGTGGGCTCATACATGACAACCAGGAGTGTGGTGGTGTACCTAGAGAGGAGTGGGCTCATTCATGACAACCAGGAGTGTGGTGGTGTACCTAGAGAGGAGTGGGCTCATTCATGACAACCAGGAGTGTGGTGGTGTACCTAGAGAGGAGTGGGCTCATTCATGACAACCAGGAGTGTGGTGGAGTACCTGGAGAGGAGTGGGCTTATTCATGACAACCAGAAGTAAGATGGTGTACCTGGAGAGGAGTGGGCTCATACATGACAACCAGGAGTGTGATGGTGTACCTGGAGAGGAGTGGGCTCATACATGACAACCAGGAGTGTGGTGGTGTACCTGGAGAGGAGTGAGCTCATTCATGACAACCAGGAGTGTGATGGTGCACCTGGAGAGGAGTGGGCTCATACATGACAACCAGGAGTGTGATGATGTACCTGGAGAGGAGTGAGCTCATACATGACAACCAGGAGTGTGATGGTGCACCTGGAGAGGAGTGAGCTTATACATGACAACCAGGAGTGTGGTGGTGTACCTGGAGAGGAGTGGGCTCATTCATGACAACCAGGAGTGTGGTGGTGTACCTGGAGAGGAGTGGGCTCATTCATGACAACCAGGAGTGTGATGGTGTACCTGGAGAGGAGTGGGCTCATACATGACAACCAGCACGGCTTTAGAGATGGTAAAATCCTATTTCACAAACCAGTTAGAATTCTATGACAAGTAACAGAAGCGAGGCAAGAAAGAGAGAGAGAGAAAGTGGACAGAATATTTTTGGGCTGAAAGAGGAGTTTTGATATATTGCCACACAGGAGCTGGTAGACAAGCCTGAGGAGCAGGCAGGAAAAACAGGGAAGGCACTACAGTGGATCAAGGAATAAATAACAGGAAGGATACAAAGCGTGACTGTCTGGGAAGATTTCTGAGAATGGCGAGAGACATGTGACGAGTGAGGCTCCACAAGGATCACTACTGAGACCGGAACAGTTTTTTGTGTATATGAACGACATGACAGGAGAGTCAGAGGAATCCCTGTTAGCAGATAATGAGAAAAATACAAAGAGGAGAGGACCAGTAAAGACCACAGACGAACTTAGATATGTTGCAGAAGTGGTCTAGCAAGTAACTTTTGGAATTTAATCTAGCAAATGGAAACATATGATAATTAGAGGTCAAACAAGACCAGTACGTGCTCGGGGGAAATAGCTGCAAACCTCAATCAAGAAGGACCTCGAGGTGATCACTGTACCGAGCATATCGCCTGAGGCTCACATCAACTGGATTTCTTCCGCAGCAAATGCTCCTCTGGCAAATCTACGATCATCTTTCGGGAACATCAAGAGTTATTCAAGACTAACTACTCTAACATATGAGTATGTCAGAGTCCTCTTGGAAAACTCAGCACCAGTATGGAACTCACACTTGATTAAGCATATCCAGAAACTAGAAAAAGTACAATGGTTTGCAACGAGACTAGTCACAGAACTACGGGATATGAACAGTGACGAGAGAATAAATGCTTTCAACGGAAATGACACTGAAGGATAGAAGAACTAGGGGTTGACATCATAACATTCACAAATTGATAGGATGGACAGGGGACAGATTGATCGAGAGACGGAAAACTGGAAAAGATGGGTAGAGCGGGGCCAGGAGCTACGAATCGACCACTGCAACCACAAATAGGCGAGTACACACACACACACACACACACACACACATACTAAAAATTCGAAAGGCAGGACAATATTATTTAAGAAGAGTGAGTGAGAGATCGTGGCAGCACTGGAGTTCAAGACTGGCACTGCAGACGAAGACTTGCGAGTGAGTGGAAAGATTCATGGCAGGAGGAAGCACTGAGAGGGGAGAAAGTGGGGAGGGGGAAGTCGAAGGAGAAAGCAAGGGAAGGTAAGATGAGAAAGCAGGGGAGATAATGAGGGAAGAGGGCGAGGGAATAGAAAAAAACCAAGGGAGGGGAGACGATAAAAGGGAAGAAAATAAGTAAAATTTAAGAGGGGGAGAGAAATAAGAGAAAAGAGAAAGAATGTAGGATGGAAGAGTAGAAAAGAAATGGTCGATAAAGGAGAAAACGGGAAGGCGATATATTAGAATACTGTGGAGAGAGAGGAGAGAGAGAGGGAGAGAGAGAGGGGGAGAGAGAGAGGGGAGAGAGAGGGGGAGAGAGAGAGGGAGAGAGAGAGGGGGAGAGAGAGAGGTTAGAAGGGGGCAGTAAGAGGGAGAGAGAGAGGGAGGTTAGAAGGGGGAGTGAGAGGAAGAGCGAGAGGAAGAGTGAGAGCAAGTAGAGATGAGGTGGATGGAGGGAGGGAGAGAGAGAGGAAGATGGAGAGACACGGGTTTAAAACGTCTAAAGTTGGCGAGTCAGTGGAAGTGTTTAACATATAGGAATTACCACAGCACCACACTCGCTTCACCCTGGGCGGCAGCAGCAAAAGGAGTAGAAGGAAAAGGAGCAGATGGGAAAGAAGCAAGGAGAAAGGATGAGGAGGAACATGAGAAGGAAGAAAAGGAAGAGGAAGAATGAAGATGGTTTTAAAATCTAAGGAGCTCATTTGACTACGTGTTGAAAATAATATAAAATTGCAGACAAGTTTAAGATTAAGACGCATGTACGACACTTGGGAATGTTTATTGATGAAACGTTTCGCCTACAAATAAGGCTTCTTCAGTCAAATACACTACTAATACTGCTGCCTCTGTATTTGACTGAAGAAGCCTACTGTGCAGACGAAAAATTTAATCAATAAAGATAACCAACTGTTGCACATGTGTCTTATTTTTACTGACTACGTACATTATTCAGCACTCTTGATAATAAAAAAATACCTCAAGTATATCAAAAGTAAAATTAAACAATAAAAAATAAAGTATTTGCATGAATATAACACAAGTATACTTACTATCACATCAGCATTACTTAAAAGTTCCATCTAATTCATTTTAAACGAGATTCTCCTAAAAGTTCTCCGAGGTCCCTACATGCAACCTGGTAATTATAAAATCCGTGATGAAAGCGAAGAGACCTAATTCGTGGACAAGCTGAGAGAATAATAAAAAAATCCGTCTTGCCAGTCTCTAAAAAAAAAATTCCCCTGATGCCCACTGGGCATGGTTGTTTCCCCAAGAACATTTCTATGTATGCAATAATAGTGAACGAGCGATAAAAAGATGCAAAATAACCAGAGGGAGTTGAATTATAACTCGCTTGTGGTTATTTTACATATCTATGTATGTGCAATAAGAGCACAGTAAACAGGTGATATCACGATATGCAGAACAACCACTGATAATGTGAGAAGTCACGAAAGCGCTTGGAATTTCACTATTTTTCACAGTGGTTGTTCTGCAATTATGTATTTACGCATGTCAAATCCAAAATAAGTAGTGCAGGATTAGCACTTCGGGACAGAGATCCAGGGACAGATCACCTGACTCAACATAGCAGTCAAAACGAAGCCTGGATTGCATCCATCCTAAGCTGCATCCCTAGGCGATAGACAGGGAAGTTTTGGCAGAGAGCTCTGAACATAGTTCAGAGCTCCCCCAATCCCAGTTAGTGTATGAGCAACCTTTAAGAGGGCGATCACAGTTACAACTTTGAGCTCCTTCGTGTGTGAGGCCCAAGTCAGGCCTCTATCAAAAGTCATTTACAAAAATGTCACCTGTTCCTCAATAGAGTGATCACACCTAGGTGTAGCGCATAGGAATCAGGCTCTCTAACTAGGGATTGGATAAAATGGACAGCCACTGTCTTCCAAGTGGACCAGTGGTATCTGCCGAAACAGCCCACTGCTGTGATGTTATCCACTGCCGCATAAAGTTAGCGACAGGCCACTCTGGTATACAATATTAGGGTGGCCTGTCACGGGTTATTTCTGTATTGTTTCAGTCACGGTATTGTGTTTTTGTTCTTCACTCTAGTGGACACAGAGTACACTGCAGGATCATCCACATGCGAGGCGGCTTCACCTTCACCAGAAACAGCACAAACATCACCATCCATGACAATTACAAAACAGGTGGTCAAAATTCATGCAAGACCCGTCCTTCAGGACCAACTCCCACCAGTACCACGAAACAAATCTTGGACGATCTGTTTATTTAGAAAACCCGGGAAAACAAGAGTAGTTTCTCTTGCAACCCCAGCGAAAACGAAGAACGCCAAACTTCCCCAAGATGTACAAGTTATGTAAATTGTATTACAGATTTTTCTACAGATCGAAGACCGTCAAAATATCTCATCTTATTACATTCCACTGAGTCAGTAGCCAGCTGAACCAAGGGGGGAGGGGGGTTAGACAGAGACTGGAATTTGCAGAAGCCAAACTGCACCAAAGAGCTGCTGCTGCCACCCTTCAACTGCAAGAACTGGACAAGACAAACATTCAACATTCTCTGCTGCAACTTGCAGGATGCAGGTGATCACAGATCTGGCAGTAGTTTGAGGCTTCTCTGGAGTCTTGGAGTGAATAGAGGAAGATGAGGAGAGAAAAAGGAGAGGAAAAAATGGATAAAGAGGAAGAAGGAAGAGAATTAGAATAGGAGGGGAAGGAAGAGTGGAAGGAAACCAGAAGAGTAAGAGGAATGGAGAAGAAGGATGAGGAAGAGAAGGGAAAGGGAGACAGGAAGTGAGAAAAAAAAGAAGCTGAGGAAGACTGAGTACAAAAACTAAGAGAGACTAAAGAGGAAGAAAAATGGAGTACTGAGAGTGGGGAGGGGAAAATAGGAGAGAGAACGTGAGCGTAATAGGAAGAGAGAGAGAGAGAGAGAGAGAGAGAGAGAGAGAGAGAGAGAGAGAGAGAGAGAGAGAGAGACTGACATATACACAAAGAGAGGGAGACATAAATGCACTCATTGTCAGGTAAGGACAATTTTTTCCCGCTCTGGGATATACGATATGAACTTGCTCTATTTTCTGCTCTCTCTCTCTCTCTCTCTCTCTCTCTCTCTCTGTGTGTTTTCTTATCTTAGCTCATTTTAAAACCTAACTTTAGCAATGGCTATATTATTCAATAAATAATTTACTACTGCTAATAAATTCAATATCTTTATTTTAATATTTTATAATAAAATGTAAATATTAACAAAATGATATTTAATTTTTTATTTGTATAAATAATAATAATAATATTAAATACTACTTCTAATAATAAATAAATAAATAGTAATAATAAAGGTAGTGAGAGCAAGACAGTAATAACAAGTGCAGGAAAGATTTAATACAACGGGAATCTATTAAATTATTTCTGCTTGAAAACAAAGCCATACAAGTCGTGAACATGTTGAAAGAGAGGTCAAAAAAATGTTGAGAGCCATTATGAGCATTTTTTTCCAGTAGCAGATAATGTGAAAAAGTGTTATTTAATTTTTATGAACCGTGTTATTATCGCTCATGATGCCATTTTGAGAGTCGTCTGTTAAACAGGAGAGAGAGAGATTTTAGATTATGTTGTTGACGTCGCTAGTTTATGTACCATATATCCATGATGTGGACGGTAGTGGCTAATTCGTGTACCATATATCCATGATGTGGACGGTAGTGGCTAATTTGCGTTCCCTATATCCATGATGTGGACGGTAGTGGCTAATTTGCGTTCCCTATATCCATGATGTGGACGGTAGTGGCTAATTTGCGTTCCCTATATCCATGATGTGGAGGGTAGTGGCTAATTTGAGTACCATATATCCATGATGTGGAGGGTAGTGGCTAATTTGAGTACCATATATCCATGGAACATGGAAATTAAACCGGAATACACATAGATATATACATGCACGATGTATGTTATCTACCACAACCAAACTTACGATACTAGAGAGACGCCCAGAGACAGATAATCTACGATAGTCACGGCTGAAGACACACAACAGTGGACTGTGCAATACGCGCTGCGCTGTCAGGGTATAACAATTGCCGTGAAATGTACGATAGTAAATTTCCCTCCATGCGAGAGTACCTCCACCAGTACGATAATGGCCCGACGAGTGCGGCAATTTCGGTTCGGAGGTAAAAATTGCGGCACGAAATGAATGGAGGAACAGACTGCGACAATATTCAAAGCCTATATAATAATGGGAACCATTTTGAAGACAGATGTCCACGTTTGTAAACATGCGCACGCACGCGCGCGCGCACACACACACTCACATACAAACACACACACACACACACACACACACACACACACACAAAATACGAGGTCTCCAGAGTGGACCTAGTAGCGACCAGTGAAAAGGCGGGGCCAGGAGCTGTGAATCGACCCATACAAGAAGTGGTGGATTCTCGACCCTCTGTTGACAAATCATGGCGTCTCTGACCTGTCTCACAAAGAGATACTACAAACATTTGGAGAAACAGTAAAAAACTTATCCTTAGACACGCGTAAACAAGACATCAGCAGCCTATGCAAGGTAAACAAACCTTAGGAATGCCTTCAAGAATCAAAGCAAGAGCGTATCCTCGAGTATACAGCCTCTGCCTGGAGCCCATGTTAAAGCAAGCATATAATTAAGCCTTCAGATGCTTCAGATCGTTCTCCCCCCTCCCACCCCCTCTCTCTCTCTCTCTAATGATTCAAAAAGCATAAAAATAAGTTTCTACATGTTTTTGTATATATGTGGTTTATACTTCCTCTCCCACCACCCCTCCTTCTAACACACCCTCCACCCCTCCTTCCAACGCTCCCTCCATTCTTCCCACCCACTTTTCCCTATAAATCTTTCCATTTTCTCTAGCTTTCACTCTACCTCATTCCTTGCTCCATCTGCCTCTCTCTCTCCCTCCACCTGTCACTGTCTCTTTCTCTCTCTCCCTCTCTCACTAATAGAATAATTTCAAAATTGTCAGATCAATTTTACTTCGAACTGTTATCGTAATTTCATCACTACTGAAATATTGCAGCAGAAAATATTTTTTTTAATGTATGTGTGTGTGTGTGTGTGTGTGTAATCACCTATTTATGGTTGCAGGGGTCGGGTCACAGCTCCTGACCCTGCCTCTTCGCTACTAGGTCTACTCTCTCCCCCATGAGATTTATCGTGCCTCTTCTTAAAGCTATGTATGGAATTTGCCTTCATCATCGAAGTCATTCAACTTCCTGATAACCTTGAGGCTGAGGAAATACTTTCTGACATCACTGTAGCTCGTCTGTGCCTAATTTACATCTGTGCACCAGAGTGCCTGTTTTCTTTGTTTTTTTTCAGATAGACTTTCCATGTCTTTTGTATTAATTTCTCTGAGTATTTTGTATGTTGTTATTGTATCTACCAGTTTTTTCTATCCTCCAAGGTCGTTAGATTCAATTTTCATTAGCCTCTCCTTGTAGTTTAAACCTTATAGTTCCGAAGTAAGTCCCGTTACATACCTCTGCACTTTTTCCAGTTTCTTAACATGCTTTATTAGGTGTGAGTTCCATACTGGGACAGTATATGAGGTAATCAGTCCCTCTGCCTGGAGTCGATGTGATTGGTCCGTTAAACTTTTCTCTGATGGAGTGAACACATCGATTCCAAATTGAGGGACTGATTATCTTATTCTTCTCCATAGTGGACTGAAGAAGTCACTTGCTGGCGAAACGTTTCCTCAATAAAGATTCCCAAATGTTGCACAAGTGTCTTATTCTTCAACTTGTCGGGTTTCTAAACCCTTACGTCACATTTATAACCTTGGATGGAACTCAAGTAATCACTTATCTGATCTATCCAGCGGTCTATCTAGATCTATTTTCAACCTTTCCCCGTCCTTATCTCTTAACAAATTTCGCTCATTTCTGTTTGATCCTAAGTATATGAACCTCTTGTCAGTAGTAAGCTAATTCCTCAGCTGGTTTTAGACATAGATTTTTCAGATATGTAGAAATATTTAGATATTATTGCAATTTTCATAACGCTTCTTTGCTTCTTTTTCTGCTTCTTCCGTCTGGTAAGAATGTTTTATTTTCTGCTCACAACAACAATGATACCTCAGACTCAATCCCGTCTGGTATGCCATTCACAAACCTGAAACCGTACTGGTCTTAATACTGATCCTTGCGGAACCCCGCTTGTTACACGTCCCCATCCTGACATCCATTCCCTGACAATCACTCGTGTGTGTGTGTGTGTGTGTGTGTGTGTGTGTGTGTGTGTGTGTGTGTGTGTGTGTGTGTGTGTGTGTGTGTGTGTGTGTACTCACCTAATAGTACTCACCTAATTGTGGTTGCAGGGGTCGAGACTCAGCTTCTGGCCCCGCCTCTTCACTGTCCGCTACTAGGTCACTTCTCTCCCTGCTCCATGAGCTTTATCATACCTCGTCTTAAAGCTATGTATGGTTCCTGCCTCCACTACATCATTTGCTAGACTATTCCACTTCCTGACTACTCTATGGCTGAAGAAATGCTTCCTAACATCCCTTTGACTCATCTGGGTCTTCAACTTCCAATTGTGCCCCCTTGTTTCTGTGTTCCCTCTCTGCAACATCCTGTCACTATCTACCTTGTCGATTGTGTGTGTGTGTGTGTGTGTGTGTGTGTGTGTGTGTGTGTGTGTGTGTATCATATTTCCCTGCATTTATAAGGGAGTGTGACAGTGTGTTCGAATTAGGGTGATTGCCTGTGAAATGAGCATGTTTGCACTCCTCTAATGGGAGTAAGAGTCAGTGTATTTGCACTCTTAACTGTATCTTCAGGAATTAAGTTCTGGCTCCTAGATCCCTAATTTGCTCTTCAACTAATTGTCTTACCCTCTGCCCTTCCGGGCTATCATATCTTCTTTGCATCCATGTATTGAGTTGTCCTCCACCACATTCCTTCCTAATGCATTCCATTTGTTCATTGGCCTCACTAAGACATTCTTTCTCACGTCTCTTTGATTCATTTGAACTCTTAGTTCCCATTAGTGTGCTCTCATTCTATATCCTACCATCTCAAGTAGACTATTCCTGTTTGCTTTCAGGAATATGACATGTACAACACTTAGATATCTTTACTGTTAAAGCGTTTCGCTTGTGTTACTGGAGTGTTCTTCACTCGAATACAGAGGTGATTTCAGCACTGGAGACACAAGTGGAGAAGTACTTTGAGATGATCACTCTCAGCATTGATAAAGACGATCCATTATGAAACCTAAGTGTTGAACATCTGTCTTCCCCATCAATTTGTAGGTATTCCATACCATTTGTACTACCTAGCTTCCTTGATTATGTTTCCGAGTATCTTAAAAGTTATGATGAGTCCTCTAGCTCTCCTGTCCTCAGGTGATGCAAGATCAACCTTTCCATTCCTCTGTTGCTTAATTATCACTATGGCTGATTACGTCAGTCCAATACAAAGAAGAATGGTGAAGAATAAAAGGACTTCGAGGTATCAGTCCCTCAGCCTGGAGTCTATTTAATCAGTGCCAATATGGATATCATAGAGGCGCTGCGTACACGAGAACTCGTCCCATTCAATGCCTATATTTTTTGCCTTTAAAGATTTCCGATGACTGTCAACATATTTGTCAACTTTGCAGATTCTTCAGACATGTCCAGGTGGGCCAAGCTAGATATTATTGTGAGTCTTTTTATGACGTTTTCCTCTTTCCGATTCAACGAGTTTCCTCCTACTCTTCTTCCTCTGGCCTCCTACTTCTCTCATAATCATTATCTTGTATTCGCTCCACAAAATTCTCAAAGTTTGTTTGAATCTTCCCAAAATACCTTTGCAGTCCTCTGTCTGTCTCATTATCTCCGTTAGTTCTGCGTCATTACTTTTGCCAATTATGCGTTATTATTTTGTTAGCTGTACGTTATTATTTTGCTAGTTATGCTTTATTAGCTGCGTTATTTCTGCATCATTAGCTTCGTCAGGTCTGCGGTATTATCTTTGTCAGTTATGCGTTATTATTTTATTAGTTACGAGTTATAACGTTAGTTATGCGTTATTAGCCTCGTTAGTTCTGAGTCATTGTGAGGTAAAGCAGGAACAAAGTCGACACAGTAAATCCTAGACATGTGTACACAGAGCAAATCTTTATTAAAAAAGCGATTTTTTTTTTTTTTTTGGGGGGGGCGTTGATTATTGCCACCACGGTATTGTGACGTTAATGCAACATTTGCAGTTGTTGATAAGCTGGGCTCTGGTTACGCTGCTCTGCGTGCTCCTAGCACCAACAGCCTAGCTGATCAGGCTAGCAGCTAACAGGCCCGGCACTGGGCCGGTCATCTCATAGGCATCCTTCAGTTTCCGTGGGGGTGGGATGTATTTTCCGGTCTGACTGGTCTGAGACCGGAATGCAGTTAGCGGACGGAGGATTAAGCCTCTGACATTTCCTGAGCTGAATGGCCCACACGGGTTTAGCGCTTCAATAAATACAATACATATTCAACCGTCCCTTGGAGGCCTGAGACACTTGAGGTAATCAGTCCCTCGGACTGGACTGAAGAAGCCACTGGCTGGCGAAACGTTTCCACGATAAAGATTCGCAGATGTTGCTCAAGTGTCTCATCCTTTCACTTGTCTGTTTTATAAATTATTCTCATCAAGTGTCTCATTCTTGTGTCTCATCAGTGCGGTTTAGCATTGTAAGCTAGGTAGCTTCCTCCACCTCGTGGCTCACTTGGTAGCGACCTCAGCTCACACACTGAGGGACAGGGATTCGATCCTCGGATGAGGAGGGGGGGGGGTAAACGTTGAGCAAACTTTCCTACACCTCACCTAGCTTGTACCATACTTTCCGGCATATAAGACGCATTTTTTTCTGCCCAAATAAAGTCTTGGAAAATCAGCCTGCGCCTTATATGCTCAAGGTCAGGATCAAGGGTAGATTTTGGGTTACACTTTAGCGTAAAGTAAGAGGGTAATTAACCTCTGGATATAAGTACTAATTTACCGTTATGATACGTCTGTCATGCGCCTTATATGCCGAAAATACGGTAGGTACCTGGTTGTTAGTCTACTGTTGTGGGTCGCATCCCGGGGGAGATTAAAGGTCCTCAGCAGAAATAAGCCAGCGTGATATGCTTTTATTGGGTTAACCTGGGTTACCCATTGGGGTTAATAATCCTCAAGGTTCATTCAGCACCTGGGTAATGGGAGGACACCAGGTTAAATCCATGTGTATCCCCAGTTCCTTGGATGAAAAGCTCTCTGCTGACACCATGGAACGACTCTGGGAAAAAATGTTCCTCACACCTTATTTTTTTCCCTCAACTTCCATAAATTCTTCCCAGTTTGTCTTTAATTACGTGATCATTTACTTGATAATAAAAATAATAAAAATAATAATAATAATAAATCTTTATTTCTACAAGTACATGATAAAACTTATATAGACCATAGCTGACATCAGTGACATACTATATAGAAAGGCTGGTAAATTTGGCCCCCAGGATGCGACCCACGTCAGTCGACTAACACCCAGGTACGTACTTGCTTGCAATACAGCATCAAATGGTGGTATCTTTAACGTTTAAACGGAGGTGGTAGAAGCCGGAAGAAGGCCTCTGTCATATGACATAAAGCTCTAGTGGCGGCTCATCATAAGACTAAGACCCCGCGTCAGGAGACAACTGTCCCGTGTTCCATACTGTCAGGAACGAGTCAATAATTGCCAATACGTCACTTGTTATTGAGTTAATAGCTGTGATCAGCCATGTCCATCTCCAGGGACACAAAACTGCCTAAATCATATGAACCTCTTCATCCAGAGGGCAATCCCGGCCCTAAACAACCCTATCCCTTCCAGGTAGATTGACTGTGACATAATAAAAGCCCGGTGTGTGTGTGGGCGAAACGTTGTCAATAAAGAATCCAATTATACCGCATTTGTGTGTCTCTTTCCTTCGTGTCTGTATTGTATACCATCTCTCTCCACTAGTTCATTCCTCCTTTCTTGCCACTCTTCCTCCTTCCGATTGGGTGGCTTATTTGGTTTGAAGCCTATCGACTATAGGAGGGTCATTAAGGTAGCATTTATGACCGAAATACCTTACATAAATATTGGCTTTTCCACGTAAGAAACCTTTGTATCAAATGGTTCTTAGTGTAATATAAAAATATTATTATTAATGGTGGTGGTGGTGGTAGTAATAGTAGTAATAGTAATAATAGTAGTAGTAGTATTCTCACTTGTACAACATTACTGTTGACGGATGCTTTATTCCCTAATATAGGAATTAAGCCCTTGATATACATGCCTCGAGTGGTATGTACACTGTTAGTCTCGGAGCCAACAGAACAACAGATATTCCCCAAAGTATATACAAAGTTTGCCTCGTTTCTCACCAGTGAAACTTCCACTACTAAACCATCCCCACCTCTTCCCTGCCCCACACACCACACTGCTAAACCATCCCCACCACACACACTGCTAAACCATCCCCACCACACCACACTGCTAAACCATCCCCACCACACCACACTGCTAAACCATCCCCACCACACCACACTGCTAAACCATCCCCACCACACTGCTAAACCATCCCCACCACACTGCTAAACCATCCCACCACACTGCTAAACCATCCCCACCACACTGCTAAACCATCCCCACCACACCACACTGCTAAACCATCCCCACCACACCACACTGCTAAACCATCCCCACCACACCACACTGCTAAACCATCCCCACCACACCACACTGCTAAACCATCCCCACCACACCACACTGCTAAACCATCCCCACCACACCACACTGCTAAACCATCCCACCACACCACACTGCTAAACCATCCCACCAACCACACTGCTAAACCATCCCCACCACACCACACTGCTAAACCATCCCACCACACCACACTGCTAAACCATCCCCACCACACACACTGTAAACCATCCCACCACACCACACTGCTAAACCATCCCACCACACCACACTGATAAACCATCCCCACCACACCACACTGTAAACTATCCCCACCACACCACACTGATAAACCATCCCCACCACACCACACTGTGGTGTGGTGTGCAACAGGACGTATAGGATATACAAGCAGGACGTTTAGGATATACAAGCAGGACGTATAGGATATACAAGCACGACGTTTAGGATATACAAGCAGACGTGTAGGATATACAAGGAACTTTAGAATATACAAGCAGGACGTGTGGTATACATATATTAATGAGTATCTCAGAATAAACTAAAGAATGGACGGTGACCAACACAGTTGATCAGGTTGTTAAATCTTGCATAAATCTCTGTGGCTCAGTAGTACAGCGTTGGGCCTGCTACTGCCTGGGCCACGGTTCGAGTCCCTTTCCTCCCTTTATTCGTAATAATAATAATAATAATAATAAATCTTTATTTATACAAGTACACTTGTTATTGAGTGTAGAAAGTTGCTTATTATGCTGAGCATTTCGGGATTATTAGGTCAATTTTGTCCCAGGATGCGACCCACACCAGTCGACTAACACCCAGGTACTATTTTACTGCTAGGTCAACAGGTACCTTATAGAAACACATCCTAATTTTTCCACCTGTACCTATGATCGAACCCCAGACTTCAGTGTGTGAGCTACGGGACACCCGTAGTGTTCCTTGGTATATTTCATTACACGGGATGAGGTTCGTTCGCAGTACTGAAATCCGTAAGTCAGAGCTGGGACGCTTCAGTACAAACAAAAACAATGTATTTCTTCGTGTAGTATATAAGACGTAGTTTACATGTAAAGAAAATATTGTTCAGCCCATAAAAGGCACTAGTATATATATGTGCATTCAGGCAGATTAATACTAATGCTTACACACTGCTTAAGACTAGACATAGGTCACTTAGTGGTTAATTATATTTTTGCATTATTGCAAAAAGAGAGGTAGCAAAAAAAATATTACTATTAGTAGGGCAATGAAGATGTCAAGCATTCCATTAAAGGTTCATCAGCTACGACAGCTTCAAATACATCCTTCCAGAAGAACTGGAGTTGGTGTTGTTAATTACTGGTTCCTTCCTCTAACTCTTCCTCGCCTCTTTTTATTCTTCCTTTCCATTAGTGCTGCGTAGCTCACAGGTGAGAGCAGTCGACCCACAATCGCAAGGTCCCGGGATCTATTTCCTAGTGCAGGGGAAACATTTGGTAACTGTATGTACATTCCTACTGCCCCTGCATACCTAGAAGTAACACTGGAAACCTGTGTGCTAGCCAACTGCTGGAAGTGACACTCCAGTGCCTGCTGGAAGTGACACTCCAGTGCCTGCTGGAAGTGACACTCCAGTGCCTGCTGGAAGTGACACTCCAGTGCCTGCTGGAAGTGACACTCCAGTGCCTGCTGGAAGTGACACAGTCCTGCTGGAAGTGACACTCAGTGCCTGGAAGTGACACTCCAGTGCCTGCTGGAAGTGACACTCCAGTGCCTGCTGGAAGTGACCCCCTCCCAGTGCACTGCTGGAAGTGACACTCCAGTGCCTGCTGGAAGTGACACTCCAGTGCCTGCTGGAAGTGACACTCCAGTGCCTGCTGGAAGTGACACTCCAGTGCCTGCTGGAAGTGACACTCCAGTGCCTGCTGGAAGTATTCAAGTATTGGGCAAAAGTTATCCTCGTACTTAATAACGCTAAGTGAAAAAAAAAAACTTTCCTTCTTCCCTCTTTCTTTTTTCCTCTCTCTTTCCCTCTCTGCTAAGGATAATATTTTACACAAATTTCTTTAGCGACATTGCTTTCTTCTCGAAAAGCTAATTTAATATAAAGTAGACATAGTCCATCCCAACTTGGGTCAGCCTAAATTCGGTTGTTTTTCAGTGTAAATTAGGGTTGTCACCCACTACATAAATTTACACTATGTACATGCATGGTTTTATGACTATGTAAATGTAGTTTAATATTATTTTTCTAGTTTTTCTGTCTCTCCAGTAAAGATGCCGATGGCCTTCCACATACTCTCTCTTGTGTGTGGCAGAGACCAACCTGAGAGAGGTTGGTCTATACCACACACATGTCAACTCTGCTGGACCAAAACTTTTGAAGCTGTCGTAGCTGATGAACTTTTAGTGGAATACTTTAAAATCCTGTAGATAAATAGTTTAGAGAACAGACAAGTTGATTAATTAGACCCATGTGCAACACAAAGATAACCCAAGTGTTGTACATATGTCTGATTTATCAACTTTATATCTTCGTGGCACTAAGGAAGTCTCCCAGCTAAGGCTGACAGCGATATTTGTATGGAAAATATACACAATGATGGGATATGACAGGAAAACCTAGATAGCTTTGGTTTCCACTATGTAGCTGTCATGTGGAGTGAAGTAGCGACACTCTCCTGATGATTATCTACATAGCTCATTCTTTTAGCCTCTCCACATGGCTCATTCTTTTAGCCTCTCCACATGGCTCATTCTTTTAGCCTCTCCACATGGCTCATTCTTTTAGCCTCTCCACATGGCTCATTCTTTTAGCCTCTCCACATGGCTCATTCTATTAGCCTCTCCACATGGCTCATTCTTTTAGCCTCTCCACATGGCTCATTCTTTTAGCCTCTCCACATGGCTCATTCTTTAGCTCCACTGGCTCATTCTTTAGCCTCTCCACATGGCTCATTCTTTTAGCCTCTCCACATGGCTCATTCTTTTAGCCTCTCCACATGGCTCATTCTTTTAGCCTTTCCCCATGGCTCATTCTTTTAGCCTCTCCACATGGCTCATTCTTTTAGCCTCTCCACATGGCTCATTCTTTTAGCCTCTCCACATGGCTCATTCTTTTAGCCTCTCCACATGGCTCATTCTTTTAGCCTCTCCACATGGCTCATTCTTTTAGCCTCTCCACATGGCTCATTCTTTTAGCCTCTCCACATGGCTCATTTCCCCATAGCTCTTAGAGTCACTGTAATCAACAGTGTAACTCAACATCACAAATACAATGACCAAAAAAATCTCATTATAACCCACATCAAAATAACTACACAGTACAAAGGGCGACATTAAAAAAAGCGCTCACTACACACCAGCACGTCAGACCTAAACTGAACTATGTAGCAGTAGGGTAAAAAATATGTAGATAAAATTGGAAACCTGCAGAGATATGCTACGCAATGGCTCTTAGAGCTAATGCAAAAAATATATATCAGCATCATGGCTTATTTCTCCGTTTTTTCCTGATAAACAAAATGTCACTGAAAGAATTATGCGAATCTTTCTCGCTGAACTGAGGGCTCGAACCTGCGGCAAGCTAGTTATATATAACATACGATAATATTGATGATTTGTTATATCGACAAGAAGAATAAGACGGGTAATGGAAATTACATTTTTGAGCATACACATCCCAAAGATAATGCCAAACTTTTCAGAAAAATAAACAAACCAGCCCTAAAAGTTCGAGGCCTAGCGGAAGAGACATTATCAAGCAATTCCAAGCCTATTAACCATCTTTGCACATTGGTAAATTTACATCTGTACAGCTGAAGCCTATAAGATCTGCAGCCTCTCAAAAGAGGCCTACCTAAGCCACCTAGCGGTGAAAATCCACACTATTTTGAAAATTAAACTGGCATACTGGCACTTGCAGGGCCATAAAAGAATGTGAAAATATTTAGGAAGACATTTTGTAACACCAACAACAGAAGGAAGATACGAGTCTACGATGATAAAGAATTAAATGGCGAGGGAAGACAAGTAAGGGGATTCAATAGGATGTGGATCCAAGAAGAGGTAGCAGATGCTACAAGGATTCTGTGTTGTTTTTAAGAAATTATGAAGGAGTGAACACTGAACAGAGGATACCAAGGATGACAGGTACTGGCAACTAGCATGGCAGGATGACAGGTACTGGCAACTAGCATGGCAGGATGACAGGTACTGGCAACTAGCATGGCAGGATGACAGGTACTGGCAACTAGCATGGCAGGATGACAGGTACTGGCAACTAGCATGGCAGGATGACAGGTACTGGCAACTAGCATGGCAGGATGACAGGTACTGGCAACTAGCATGGCAGGATGACAGGTACTGGCAACTAGCATGGCAGGATGACAGGTACTGGCAACTAGCATGGCAGGATGACAGGTACTGGCAACTAGCATGGCAGGATGACAGGTACTGGCAACTAGCATGGCAGGATGACAGGTACTGGCAACTAGCATGGCAGAGAATGTCTTTCATTTTTTTTTGTGATTTGACGCGATGTTGGAGAATCAGGAAGGTGTGACAGTGATGAGTGGATTTAACGGAGACTTATAATGTTTTAAATTGTTACGACCTGAGTCTAAGAGCATTATATCTTAAAGCAGTGAAGATTTACCAAGGAATTTTGGGAGCAAATAGCTTAGTCGGTGATGTGGGCGCTAAATGAAGCCTCCAAAATGTCCTGATCTACCTGTTTGGGATGAATAAAATTTTTTTTTTTATTGGTATTGGTGATAGATGTTATGATAATAAAACCGATCTTGTTCTTTTTTTTTTTTGCACGGTCAGACTCGAGTCCTGGAGGTAGATGGTACAGGACCAGCACTCTGAAGGAGAGGCAGAACTCTCCAACTACATACTTTTCCTTCTACACTCTCTCACCACTCCCCACCTCAAGTGTTCTCTCGCTCTCTCTCGCTCTTCTCTCGCTCTCTCTCTCGCTCTTGCTCTCGCTCTCTCTCTCGCTCTCTCTCTCGCTCTTGCTCTCGTCTTGCTCTGCTCTGCTCGCCTTCTGCTCTTGCTCTCGCTCTTGCTCTCTCGCTTCTCTCTCTGCCTCTGCTCTGCTCGTCTCTCGCTCTGCTCGCTCTTCTCTCTGCTCTCTCTCGCTCTCCTCTCGCTTCTCTCGCTTCTCGCTCTCTCTCTCGCTCTCTCTCGCTTCTCGCTCTCTCTCTTCGCTTCTCTCTTGCTCTTCTTCTCGCTTCTCTCGCTTCTCTCTCGCTCTCTCTCTCGCTTCTCTCTCGCTCTTCCTGCTCTCTCTTTTCTCTCGTCTCTCTTCGCTTCTTCTCGCTTCTCTCTCGTTCTCTCGCTCTCTCTCGCTCTCTCTCGCTCTCTCTCTCGCTCTCTCTCTCGCTCTCTCTCTCGTCTCTCTCTCGCTCTCTCTCTCGCTTCTCTCTCGCTCTCTCTCTGCTTTTCTCTCGCTCTCTCTCTTCTCGCTCTCTCTCTTCTCGCTCTCTCTATCTCGCTCTCTCTCTTCTCGCTCTCTCTCTCTCTCTCTCTCTCTCTCTCTCGCTCTTCTCTCTCTCGCTTCTCTCTCTCGCTCTCTCTCGCTCTCTCTCTCGCTCTCTCTCTCGCTCTCTCTCTCGCTCTCTCTCGCTCTCTCTCTCTCGCTCTCTCTCTCTCGCTCTCTCTCTCGCTCTCTCTCTCGCTCTCTCTCTCGCTCTCTCTCTCGCTCTCCTACTACCAGAAGTAATTATTCTTTTTCCACTGCTAATACCACCAACTTTTCCACTTCTTCCTCTTCCTCCTCGTCGTCGTCCTCGTATCACTAACATTATCTTCCATCACTCCCACCTCCTCATACTGCTACTGATGTTACTACTGCTACTACTACTACTATTACTCATCCTCTTCCTGCTCGTCCTCTGTATAATCTTCCTATTCATCCTCCTCTACCTCTTACACAGCCTTTCCCTATGTCTCCTACGGCTATTTCTCAAGTCATCTCCTGCCGACTTCACCACCTCTTCCTAATCCTCATCCCTTTCCTCCTCTTCCTTCTCTTCTTCCTCTTCCTCATCCTTTTCATCCCTTTCCTCTTCCTCCTCGTGGTAAAAAGTCTTTCTTTTTCATATTTAATGCATCTCACTTTTTTTCACAGACTTTTAAATATTTTTCTCAGCCTTTACTTTTATTTAAAAAAAAAAACTATTTATTTTATTGCAACCACTGTTGCTGTTTATTTTCCTGTTGAAGCTCGGTCTGGCTTCTGTTGAACACTGAGTTCCTGTTACTGCTGGTAGCACTACTGCACCAAACCATCTGTTGATGGCACCGTTGGAATAATTTTTATTGGTAACACTTGCAATAGAACATTTACTGGTAACACTATTACAACAGAGCCGTTGTTAACGGCTCCGTTGGAAGATAACATCTAATGGAAGCAGTGTTCCAACAGAGCCCTGATTGACAGCACTTTTGAAGAGGGGCTGTTGACGTTTATATGACAACAGAACTCTGTTGGTTGCACTGTTGCAACAGAGCCAATATTGTGAACCAGTATTATAGTTAACAGTACCCAGGACCACAGTTGACCTGATAGACAAGACCACAGCCGACCTGATAGACAAGACCACAGCCGACCTGATAGACAAGACCACAGCCGACCTGATGGTCAAGACCACAGCCGACCTGATGGTCAAGACCACAGCCGACCTTAGTTAAGACCTAGGCAGACCTGATTTTAGAAAATAACAGCAAACATGGTCGTTAAGACCACGCCTGACCTGGCTGTCACAACAGGCCTGGTCAAGGCCTCAAAACCAGACCTGGGTCGTCACGAGTAAACAGGTCGGTCACGTATAGGTAAAAAAATCAATGGTTTCGTTGCAAGCAGCTTTATACATATAAACCACACACTTAGATTTTAATTTATGACGACCTTTCGGGCCGATTTGGTCTATTAACTAGTCACACGGAAGCGTGAAGGGAAGGGAACCAAAATGTATATGAGAGGGGGATGGGAGTGGTAGAACTGGAGGAGGGAGAAGTAATGAGTAGTAGTAGTAGTGGCAGTAATAGTAGTGGCACTAGTAGTAGTGGCAGTAGTAGTTGTAGTAGTATTAGTTGTAGCGTAGGTGCAGTTTCTGTGTGTGTGTGTGTACTCACCTATTTGTGGTTGCAGGGGTCGATTCATAGCTCCTGGCCCCGCCTCTTCACTGATTGCTACTAGGTCCTCTCTCTCCCTGCTCCATGAGCTTTATCATACCTCGTCTTAAAACTATGTATGGTTCCTGCCTCCACTACGTCACTTTCTAGGCTATTCCACTTCCTGACAACTCTATGACTGAAGAAATACTTCCTAACATCCCTTTGACTCATAGAAGTCTTCAACTTCCAATTGTGACCCCTTGTTTCTGTGTCCCCTCTCTGGAACATCTTGTCTTTGTCCACCTTATCTATTCCTCGCAGTATTTTGTGTGTGTGTGTGTGTGTGTGTGTGTGTGTACATCTGTCTACACCTCTTCATGCCTCTCTCTCTCTCCACACACACACACACACACACACACCTCTGCCCTGTGATTACGCAACTGGCAGTTGTCTAGGTGTTAATGAGGTGGTCTTGTGTGTGTGTCAAGACAGAGGTCTTCAAGACAAGCCAGAGAGGCGTACCCACGAGACTTTAACATTTGTTTGACGATGCTCAAGTCTTAATTGGTCCTGGGTCCTCCTTCACCACTGCTGGGTCGTAATTCTTGTCTTTTACGATAAAGATTCTCTCTCTCTCTCTCTCTCTCTCTCTCTTACTCGCTTTCCCTCTTTTTTTACCATTTTCTCCTGATAATCTTCATAGAGTTGCTCCTCCTTATCTTTCTGCCCTTCCTGATACTATTGCTGCTGCTGTTGCAACTGCTCCTGCAACCACCACCACTACCGCTCACGTCAGCCTCACAGGTCAGAAGATCAGCAGTCACAGACCAATGCAACTAAGCCAAGAAAGTCTTCAAGTTATTTTCATATAGCAAAGTTAGAGACGTCAGTATGCAGCTATACAATTCTATACGAGTCACACAGCTATGAAATAGTCTGGTGGTACCGATAAGATGTAGAAAAAAAGCATTTATGTACAGTTTAGGACATTTATTAAAGGAAACGTTTCGCCACGAACGAAAAGTTATGCAGGGCATTTCCGGTTCATCCTCGTTGCTCACTCTTAGTTGAAGTGTAGCTAGTTTTAGGTGTTGTGGTTGTTCGTTCTCTCAGGAACAATGTCTTCACATCTGTAGTTACAGGAATAAAGGAATACGCTTCATATTTGGAGCGTATATAAAAGTTTTAGGGAATGTTGATTACACTTTTTTAATAATAAATAATGTCAAGCCATTGTTCTTTGTGTATGCGCTTGGAAGGTAACGCAGTGAGAGCCAGTTCACCCACAGTCATCCACAAAACAGTAGTGATAGTGAGTTAATGTTCTATGTCATGGTCAAGTCTACCTTCCTTAAGGTGGCTGATGTTATCTGGGGGTGAGGTAGTAGTGCATGTTATCTGGGGGTGATGTAGTAGTGCATGTTATATGGGGACGAAGTAGTAGTGCTTGTTATCTGGGGACGAGGTATCGAACAAACACATTTCCTTTTGTGTTAGTTTTGGTACCTCCTAAATCTATATCCCGTGCATTGAATAGTCAAGTGGGACAGGATGGGGGGAGGGAGGGGAAAGGAATGCAAGAGGGGTAGTCTTGTTGAATCCAGGTCTTGACCTGTTGTTGCAGGTTTCATGACCATTGTACGTGAAGTGGAGTTTGAGGAAACCCGTTTGTATACACGAGGTGGTGTCCAGCGACCAATAACCCATGAATGTTACAGTGCTTCAGGCCTGCTGCTGCTGCTGCCGCCTCTCTCTCTCTCTCTCTCTCTCTCTCCACATCTACACAGAGAACCAAATGCGTCTTACACCTCTGCACCTTCCTGCAGACAATGTACCACTTTACACCATATGGCATGGTACTGGGGAGAGTCCCAGGCTACTACAATATCACCATGACAAATGCATCCTCTTTGTCCCGTCTCTCCAGCATTCAGAAGTCCGTCTACTGCTTATATAGAACACTTGTTCAATATCCCGCTCGTTTTATCAAGGAATAATATCGTAAGTGCTGTTGGCAGGAAAATTCAAATTGAAAACCTTGAAGAGGAGTTACAACACCTTTAAGATCCAGGAAGGGGCCTTGTACACCTTTAAAAACCACGATGTGGCCGAATAAAACTGAAAATTCTCGAACCCTGATCTATAAAAAACCTACAAACAACGTGGTTTTTATAGTGAGCTTTTATAGATGAGGGTTTTCAATGCTTATTAAAGATGTTTTGAGGTTACGAAAGCTTCTTGCAGCAGTTTTACTAACAACAGGGGTGTTATGAGGTCAGGTAAAGGTCTCGTAACTGCTTTACGAACAATAAACCAAAAGAACATAAGAATGAAGGAACACTGCAGCAGGTCTACTGGCCCATACAAGACAGGTACTTCTCAAAACCAACCATTCTCGTTACGGCTTTGCAACCACGAAGAGATGTTGTAACACCTTAAAACAGTCATGAAGGAACACCAGAACAGTTCGAGCACTGCCACTCCAGTGCTCTGATGCCCTGAATATATCTAATAACAAGTTACTGGTGCTCAGTGAAGACTGAGCCTTCGTATTTATCTTAATGTTATTCTCGCTGAAATTATTTTTTTGCCATAATA
The DNA here is from genome assembly GCA_009830355.1 of Cherax destructor. Taxonomy (NCBI): domain Eukaryota; kingdom Metazoa; phylum Arthropoda; class Malacostraca; order Decapoda; family Parastacidae; genus Cherax; species Cherax destructor. The sequence continues at coordinate 372,320 of WNWK01000600.1, read as the reverse complement.
CTGACTATCAAGATTTTAACGGGGTATTGCAGCACGAATTCTACTCTCCAGGCTGCCATTTTTGCGGATTTTCTCCTCTCTCTCTGAACGAATTTATAGGTTCACCTGACCTTGGCTGTCTCCTAACCTCTCTTTACCAAGCCAGGCTTTTATTTGTCTCCAAGATTTTCCTTCACCGGACCAGGCTTCAAGCCGTCTCTAAATTTCCTTTCACCTGACCAGGTTTTTAGCTGTTTCTAAATTTCCTTTCACCTGACTAGGCTTTTAGCCGTCTCTAAATTTCCTTCACCTGACCAGGGTTCTGACTGTCTCCTAATCTTTCTTCCCTTCACGTGACCTTGAGTGTCACCTAACTTCTCTCTTCACCTGACCGAGACATTTGGCTTCCTCTCATTTTCTCTCACTTTGGTTTGAGTAAGACGGACGGAAACCTCTCCTGGTTTCAACACCAGCTCATGGATTTTGTAAGTTAACTGATTTATTTACTTTTTTTACTTTTAATTCACAGGCAAAAAGGTGTTAGTCTCTCTCTCTCTCTCTCTCTCTCTCTCGTCCATTTTATAGCCTGACTACGCAAAAGCTGTGATAATTGGTTTTGAAAACCGAAAAGTTGAAGATTGAGACACTTAAAGCAACATATGGGAATCTTTATTAAGGAAACGTTTCGCCACACAGTGGCTTCATCAGTCCAATACAAAGAAGAGAGGTGTAAGGAGAGGAGTAGTTTGAGGTAATCAGTCCCTCGGCCTGGAATCGATGTGTTCAGTCCATCAATCTTGTGATGGACTGAACACATCGATTCCAGGCTGAGGGACTGATTACCTCAAACTCCTCCTATCCTTACTTACCCCTCTCTTCTTTGTATTGGACTGATGAAGCCACTGTGTGGCGAAACGTTTCCTTAATAAAGATTCCCATATGTTGGTCTCAATCCTTCCTCCAGGATACAGAACACAGCAGTCTGCTGACGCTGAGGGTCCAACTTACTGCTAGGTCAGTGGAAACTACAACTGTAAGGAAATTAGTCAATGTTTAGGTCGGTATTAGTTTTGAATTTGATGGCTAATTTCATCCTAGACAGCTTTGCATCCTTCACCGATATTAAAGTGTTTACTGTTACCTCAGAGGAAGGTACTGTGAAGCGTGTCCAGACGAATGACCAACAGATACTTGGCCGACAAACATTTGACCGAAGGACAATTGGACGAACTAACATTGCGCCGACAGAAATCTGGCCGAGCGGACAATAGACCGAGCGGATAATTACGTTAGGTTAGTTTTGTTATTTTATGGTCTTTTTAATTTTGCTTATTCTTTTTTCTTTTAATGGTTGGGATTATTATTATAATCAAGGGGGAAGCGTTAAGCCCGTAGGATTATACAGCTTAATGGTTGGGAGATATGCTGTAATGAACGCCAGTTCGGCCATATGTCCTTCGGTGAAATGTCCATCGGCCAGTAAATGCTTAATCTGTTACTGGTCTTCAATTAACGAAGACTTGTATCAGGAGACACTTGTGTTTTCTAGCAAATAAAGAAGCCCCTCTGCCTCCTGTTAACACTAATATTACATACACTTTAAACAGTAAGGGTCCAAAAACTGACCTTCGGGAGATATCGCATGTTACTTCCGTCTATCCTGGCGCTCCTCCCTCATTGTGTTATTATTATAATAATCAGAACTAAGCGCTAAACACACAAAGGTCATACAGGGCTGCAAGGTAGGATTGAGCTAAAGATGTAATATGCCTGATGAGAGACCAGCAAGGGTGAAGAGGACGTCGGAGGCTTAGGCAGTAAGTATTGTGTCGTTGTTGTTGCTGCTTGTTAAGGGCTATGACGGCTTATGGTACATAGGTCTTGCTCCCAGAAGTCTCCCTCTCGGTGGCCATATTTCGTCCCTTTTATATTTCTGTATGTACTGTAATACCTTCAGAGCCATCACGCCCGTTTTCTAGTTTATAAATTAGCCTTTTTTAGAGGACTGTTTTAATGGTTTTCTGACAGTCTAGAAATATGTGGCCAACTCTTCCTTACACTTTCCTTTCTGAATTTATTTTTTATGGAATTATTTTTTTTTTTTTTGCAAATATTCTATTTACTTGTATCCACATATATCTTTCCCAGGTGTTGCAATATTATATTGAATATTTCCTCAAGTTTTCAGATTACTCAACATTCATGATAGTATTACTGATACGCAGTTGACCTCTGGCATACTACTTTTATTACAGATGTGTACTAGTTTTGCAGCTGTGAGACAGCTTTTGTGTCTCCGGTAATGTGTTATAGATCCTCGTTAGTGGGTTGTTCAGCGCCTCGGCGGCCTAGGTAAGTACCCATGATAAGGTTTTAGCTGGCGCTCTTACTGTCCAAACATACATTACCACTCTGGTGCATTTTGTCTGCTCTCACACCTTTGTGGCATAGCACTGTGTTATATCACTGGTGTGACTGGCTCTGGCGTGGCTCCGGCGTCACTCTGGCACTCTTGTGATTGTGGCTCTGGCGTGGCTCCGGCGTCACTCTGGCACTCGTGTGACTGTGGCTCTGGCGTGGCTCCGGCGTCACTCTGGCACTCGTGTGACTGTGGCTCTGGCGTGGCTCCGGCGTCACTCTGGCACTCGTGTGACTGTGGCTCTGGCGTGGCTCCGGCGTCACTCTGGCACTCGTGTGACTGTGGCTCGTGTGACTGACTCGTGTGACTCGGGTTAAATTAAAAAAAGAAAAAAAGACTTCTATATTATTTATACTTGTTAACTCGAAGTCAAGAGTTCCACCAGGATTATTGTAAATAATTGTGTATTGTTCGATGATTGTCTTGAAGTCGTCAGACATTATAATCCAAAAAAAACTCTGAACTGCACCATCCCCACTCAGAGTGAGGGGTCACTGTGCTTCCCATCTCCAGGACTCGAGTCCGGCTAGCCAGTTTCTCTGAATCCCTTCATGAATGTTACCTTGCTCACACTCCAACAGCACGTCAAGTCATAGTGTCCAAGAACTCATTACCATTCTCATACCGGGAACTGGTTGTGTGTGTGTGTGTACATCGAAAGAAATTTTTTAACTAAGCGAACTCATTTTAATCAGGGGAAGCGCTAAACCCACAAGAGTCATAAAGCGCCTGGGGAGTGGGAGGTAACCTCGCATGACCCACGGGAAACGTAGCTCCAGTTTCCTGGATTGAGAGCATAAATTTAACCTTAATCACACGCATACACACATGTGTCGTGCCGAATAGGTAAAACTTGTGATTTTTGCCTTAAATGGCAACGCTCTTCTTGCCGAAAAAGACAAGCGAAAATTTGTGTATGCAATAATTTCGCAAAAAATCATTCTGAACCTAATGAAAAATATATATTTCATTGTGTTTATTATTAAATTATTGTAAACTTATCTAAAATATATTTAGTTGGATTAGGCTAAATAAAATTGCGCTTGTTATAATAAGGTTAGGTAAGTTTTCTAAGGTACTTTTGGTACAAAATTATTAATTTTTGCATTAACATAAATGAAAAAAAATATATCTTTAAACGTATAAGAGAAAATTTTAGAAAGGAATTAATATTAAACGCGTTCTTTCTATTTGACCAATTTTACCTATTCGGCACGACATATATATATATATATATATATATTCACATTTGCTAAAGGAAATAGGTTGCGTCACGGTTGTGGTGTTTTCTCTCTCAGCATAGGATAACAATTGCAATGTCAACCCTCGAGGCAGTGGACGCTCCTGTCAACCTTCAAGATTTAATAAATTCTTTGTTCGTTTTGTTTTTTACTTGTCCTGGTCAAACTGGCGAGCAGACTCTAGCACCTCAGTGGACAGCTGAATCTGACGCTACGTTATTGTGCCGCTCTCTTATTGTGCCGGTCCCTTGTTTGGGGCGGTCCCTTGATTGTGCCGGTCCCTTGTTTGGGGCGGTCCCTTGATTGTGCCGGTCCCTTGATTGTGCCGGTCCCTTGTTTGGGGCGGTCCCTTGATTGTGCCGCTCCCTTGTTTGGGCCGGTCCCTTGATTGTGCCGCTTCTCTTGATGTGCTGCTCTTTTCTCTCTTGATTGTGCCGCTCTCTTGATTGTGCCTCTTGATTGTGCCGCTCTCTTGATTGTGCCGCTCTCTTGATTGTGCCGCTCTCTTGATTGTGCCGCCTCTTGATTGTGCCGTCTCTTGATTGTGCGCTCTTGATTGTGCGCTCTTGATTGTGCCGCTCTCTTGATTGTGCCGCTCTCTTGATTGTGCCGCTCTCTTGATTGTGCCGCTCTTCTTGATTGTGCCGCTCTCTTGATTGTGCCGCTCTCTTGATTGTGCCGCTCTCTTGATTGTGCCGCCTCTTGATTGTGCCGCTCTCTTGATTGTGCCGCTCTCTTGATTGTGCCGCTCTCTTGATTGTGCCGCTCTCTTGATTGTGCCGCTCTCTTGATTGTGCCGCTCTCTTGATTGTGCCGCTCTCTTGATTGTGCCGCTCTCTTGATTGTGCCGCTCTCTTGATTGTGCCGCTCTCTTGATTGTGCCGCTCTCTTGATTGTGCCGCTCTCTTGATTGTGCCGCTCTCTTGATTTGTGCCGCTCTCTTGATTGTGCCGCTCTTGATTGTGCCGCTCTCTTGATTGTGCCGCTCTTGATTGTGCCGCTCTCTTGATTGTGCCGCTCTCTTGATTGTGCCGCTCTCTTGATTGTGCCGCTCTCTTGATTGTGCCGCTCTCTTGATTGTGCCGCTCTCTTGATTGTGCCGCTCTCTTGATTGTGCCGCTCTCTTGATTGTGCCGTCTCTTGATTGTGCCGCTCTCTTGATTGTGCCGCTCTCTTGATTGTGCCGCTCCTTGATTGTGCCGCTCTCTTGATTGTGCCGCTTTTGCGTCTCTTGATTGTGCCGCTCTCTTGATTGTGCCGCTCTTGATTTGCGCTTCTTGATTGTGCCGCTCTCTTGATTGTGCCGCTTCTTGATTGTGCCGCTCTCTTGATTGTGCCGCTCTCTTGATTGTGCCGCTCTCTTGATTGTGCCGCTCTCTTGATTGTGCCGCTCTCTTCGTGATTGTGCCGCTCTCTTGATTGTGCCGCTCTCTTGATTGTGCCGCTCTCTTGATTGTGCCGCTCTCTTGATTGTGCCGCTCTCTTGATTGTGCCGCTCTCTTGATTGTGCCGCTCTCTTGATTGTGCCGCTCTCTTATTGTGCCGCTCTCTTATTGTGCCGCTCTCTTATTGTGCCGCTCTCTTATTGTGCCGCTCTCTTATTGTGCCGCTCTCTTATTGTGCCGCTCTCTTATTGTGCCGCTCTCTTATTGTGCCGCTCTCTTATTGTGCCGCTCTCTTATTGTGACGCTCTCTTATTGTGACGCTCTCTTATTGTGACGCTCTCTTATTGTGACGCTCTCTTATTGTGACGCTCTCTTATTGTGACGCTCTCTTATTGTGACGCTCTCTTATTGTGACGCTCTCTTATTGTGACGCTCTCTTATTGTGACGCTCTCTTATTGTGACGCTCTCTTATTGTGACGCTCTCTTATTGTGACGCTCTCTTATTGTGACGCTCCTTATTGTGACGCTCCTTATTGTGACGCTCCCTTATTGTGACGCTCCCTTATTGTGACGCTCCCTTATTGTGACGCTCCTTATTGTGACGCTCCCTTATTGTGACGCTCCCTTATTGTGACGCTCCCTTATTGTGACGCTCCCTTATTGTGACGCTCCCTTATTGTGACGCTCCCTTATTGTGACGCTCCCTTATTGTGACGCTCCCTTATTGTGACGCTCCCTTATTGTGACGCTCCCTTATTGTGACGCTCCCTTATTGTGACGCTCCCTTATTGTGACGCTCTCTTATTGTGACGCTCTCTTATTGTGACGCTCCCTTATTGTGACGCTCCCTTATTGTGACGCTCCCTTATTGTGACGCTCCCTTATTGTGACGCTCCCTTATTGGTGCCACACTGTCATCTTACAACGTTCGTTTCCTTACGCGTTTCCCAACGTCAAATTCTGAATGTTCTTTGCATAGTTTTTTTTTTTTTGGGTGAAGGTTAGGTTTGATATGGTTAAGATGGGTTAGGTGTGGTTAGTTGAGGTTAGTTTAGGTGTGGTTAGTTGAGGTTAGTGTAGGTGTGGTTAGTTGAGGTTAGTGTAGGTGTGGTTAGTTGAGGTTAGTGTAGGTGTGGTTAGTTGAGGTTAGTTTAGGTGTGGTTAGTTGAGGTTAGTGTAGGTGTGGTTAGTTGAGGTTAGTGTAGGTGTGGTTAGTTGAGGTTAGTGTAGGTGTGGTTAGTTGAGGTTAGTGTAGGTGTGGTTAGTTGAGGTTAGTGTAGGTGTGGTTAGTTGAGGTTAGGTTAAGATTTGTCTGGAAATAGGACAAGTGTTTCCTGACACGGGTCTTGGTCATATGATGACCCACGACTGGAGCGTTTGATCATATGACCGAGGCCTTCCGTTGGCTTACCCGTCCACCACCTTAAAAATTACGGTTATAATTGTTGGTTAAGTGAGGGTACTTTTGATTCTCTAAGGTTACAAAAATCCACAAAAGTGTGTGTTTAACCCCAAACTAAACAAATTAAAAAATATGCACTATACACCGTACGCATAACACTCCATATATAATTTTAAGACGAGGTTTGATAAAGCTCATGGAGCAGGGAGAGGATCTAGTAGCGATCAGTGAAGAGGCGGTGACAGGAGCTATGAATCAACCCATTCAACAACAAATAGGTGAGTACTTGTGCGTTAAGAATGGGTTAGGTTAGGCATTACGTTCTTTCCAATGAATTAGGATACGCATTACGTTGTTTCCAATGAATTAGGTTACGCATTACGTTCTTTCCAATGGATTAGGATACGCATTACGTTCTTTCCAATGGATTAGGATACGCATTACGTTCTTTCCAATGGATTAGGATACGCATTACGTTCTTTCCAATGGATTAGGATACGCATTACGTTCTTTCCAATGAATTAGGATACGCATTACGTTCTTTCCAATGGATTAGGTTACGCATTACGTTCTTTCCAATGGATTATTACGTTGCACATTCCCATCATATGCTCGTGTACCAACAAATAAATAGGCTGGGTGAGGCTTATTATAACACAAACACTTCGCTGTACATCAAAGCCGAGCCGCGAACTGACGCATCGGACGACCAGGCTGCAGATACCATAAAAAAAATTAATAACATCGGCCGTTTCCCACCGAGGCAGCGTGACTCGAAAAAAAGGAAACACTTTCACCATCACTCACTCCATCACTGTCTTGCCAGAGGCGTTCTGGCAGTTTAAAATACTAATACTAATTTTTAAAGGGTTTGAGGTTACCCCTCCACCCTTAAATTTTTTTCTCACTTCAAATTTTCGAAAATGCCCAAACAAACAAAAATTAATTGATTTTGAATTTAATAAGACTAATTAAAAAATATTCAAATTGGCACCATTAAAAATGTAATCGGGACACAATGTGAATCGGTCAAAAAAATGGAGTTGTGTCACCAGATGTTCACTGATATTTCTAAAGCAGGTAAACAATTTGAAAAAAAAAAAATCAAAAGTATCAGCCTTTTTCTGTTAGGCAGAAAGACAGTACGTTCGGAAAAAAATTGCCAGAACATTTATCGTCTCGACTCGCTGGAGAATCGAACCTGGGACTTTTCAGTTGTGGACCGAGCGCTCTATCATTACGCTACGAATCACCAAAACGTCAGCAACAGGAACCACATAAATGCTGATGAACCATTACCGTTTGTTAATGTCTTGTTATGTAAGATGGCGGCCTATAATGTCTCGGAGAGCGGCCAAGCAAGGAGCATTGCACGCTAAGATGACCCGTCTTTGATATTCAGTTCCCCCTCAATTAGCCCTTGTTGGGTTCGATCCTCCGTTTCTTATGTGACAATAGATGCCAGTAAAGCCGCCAACGCCACCGAAGTAGTCTTGGATTCCTCCCTTTACAGCCAGTCAAATCGTTCTTACGTGCGATCGTAAACCAGACGAGTTGCCTGGCCTTGGTGTTGAGGGGGGACTGGTCTGAGCCCCAGTACCCCTTCCTTCCTTCCTACCAATCCCACATTCTCCTCCTCTTCCTCTATCCTACCCTTCATACCTTCTTCCTTATCCTTCATCCTCCACTTTACCCTTCAATCCTCCGTCCCACATCACAATCGATTCCATTTATATATGTGACCAATCCCATGTGATGGAATATAACAGATAAACACAAGAACATAAGAAAGTAGTAACACTTAGAGCCTACTGCCCATGGATACAGGTCAATGATAAGCAATAACCAATACATAAGGTACTACACTTCTCAGTTCTTCCATGTCCATGCATCCAAATTGTCTCTCCCCTTTTTCCCATTCCATCTTACCACCCCCCATTGTCTCTCATCTCTCTCTCTCATTCTCTTCTCTATTCTCTCCCTCTCATTCTCTCTCTCTCTCTTCTCTCTCTCTCTCTCTCTCTCTCTTCTCTCTCTCTCTCTCTCTCTCTCTCTCTCTCTCTCTCTCTCTCTCTCTCTCTCTCTCTCTCTCTCTCTCTCTCTCTCTCTCTCTCTCTCTCCATCCTTTCCTCTTACTTCCTCCCTCTCCTTCCGACGGCCCAGTCCGAGATGTCCGCAATTAGTTTAAAAACTCCTAACGTTCAAAATACCGCACTAACTCTGCGAATATTGGCTATAAAAGGAAGAGGGAAGGGCCGTGCAGAAGTTTCAACTCTGCAAGCAGAGTTGGTGTCCAGGAGCTGCGGATATTTCCCCGGCAGTATGGAGAGGTGTTGTTGTGGTCTGGGATAGATAACCCAACAAGTGTAGGCAGGAATGTAGACAAATGGTTCTGAGAACCTACCAGTTGATAAATTAGACATGTCGGCAGGAAATAATGTGTGTTTGAGAGGCATAAATACCTTAAGGATTGTTAGTTGACACAAGTGCAGCTAATGCGACATTTTGTAACAACGTTTCGCTCTCCAGGAGCTTTGTCCATCAGTTACAATATAGAAACACAGAGGGTATCGTTTGTAACGGCTCCTGGAGAGCGAAACGTTGCCACAATAAAATGTCACATTAGTTGCATTTGTGACCTTAAACCTAACAATATTGTGGGTAATTCTACCAATGTTCCCGGGTTTGGTTACTGAGGACTGACCCGCACACAGGAGAATGAATCTGTTGACATTTCAGTCTGTGTGACTAGTTAATGGTCAAAGTCGGACCAAAACGTCGTCATAATTTTCTTCCTCTTCTCTGCGGGTTATCTGTGTATTGTTCAGGTCATGGTATAGTCTTTTTCTTTAGATAAAACTGAGTTTTTCTGAAGAGTGATTAGAATCTGGTCAAAACACAGGGGTCCAGACCCTAAACTCATTATATGTCTCTATAATGAAGAGAAATGGTATCAAATACCGACTCAATGTATAAAAAGATAAAGTACTATGAGATCTTTTATTAGTTGAACCTCTGTCAATAAAGGAACTCATTCTACTGCATTTTTGTCATTATTCATGACTTTCCAATTTTCTTGAGTGCCACCTACAAGATGGTTAAGATGTGTATAATAAGATATTAAAATGAATTCTAAAGAATGATTGGTTGGTAATGTTCGTCAGGAAACTGGATGTGTGTTTCCTGACGCGGGTCTTAGGCATGTGACCCACAGCTGGAGGTTTTGGTCATCTGACAGAGGCCTTCCACTGATAACCATTACTAAAGAATGAGTTTATTGGCCAGCGTCACTGTGTATATATGTAATGTATATACACAGTAACGCATTTTAACACGTTATTGGTCTTAAAATTATTTTTATTGATGAAAGTTATAGAAAGATCAAATAAAAATTTTATTTCTTTAAATAAAACGCAGATTACAGCAGATCTGAGATGAAGAGAGATTGTTGATAAAGAGATAAAGAGAGATAATAGCATCCGGCTGTGTCCGATGGACGCAATCTCGCATGAGTGAAGTATCTCACTTCTCGCTGTCTCTCATTAAGGTATCTCTCTTAGTGTGTCTCACTATAGTGTCTCACAATATGGTGTGGCTTTTCCATGGTCTCTCACCTTGATGCTGCGATGTCTCTCACTACTACTACTACTGCTTATTGTCTCACTATCATTGTCTCCATTATGTATTATTACCCCATCTCGCTTTTTCATATTGTGTCTCATTGTCTCACTGTGGTGCCTCGCCCTCATTGTCTCTCATTGTCTCAATGTCTCACTGTGGTGCCTCGCCCTCATTGTCTCTCATTGTCTCAATGTCTCACTGTGGTGCCTCGCCCTCATTGTCTCTCATTGTCTCAATGTCTCACTGTGGTGCCTCGCCCTCATTGTCTCAATGTCTCACTGTGGTGCCTCGCCCTCATTGTCTCAATGTCTCACTGTGGTGCCTCGCCCTCATTGTCTCAATGTCTCACTGTGGTGCCTCGCCCTCATTGTCTCTCATTGTGGTGTGTGTTCCTCAGTGGTGTTTGTCTTGCTGTCTCACATTCGTATTTCAGTCTCTTCCCCACTATCTCTCTGGTGTCTCACCATAATATCTGTAGTCTAGCTCAACGTACTCGTACTGCAGTCAGGCTCAATGCAGTCTAGTCTGCTCTCACAGGCATGTGAGTGCAGGCAAGGCTTGCAGTGTTGCTCAGAGCAACACCAACTTTTAAAACGTAAGATCAATTGCCTGTTCGGCCTCACTCTGCAAAACAACGAATCTGAACTTTCTGGCTGGCGTTCATCAATTTTAAAATGCATTCTAAATTTAAAGTTCAAAAATATATATTTTTTTTAATTTGAGAGAGAGAGAGAGAGAGAGAGAGAGAGAGAGAGAGAGAGAGAGAGAGAGAGAGAGAGAGAGAGAGAGAGAGAGGATCGAGCCCCGGCTACTCCTTGTGCTGTGTAACCCATACTGGTTCAGAGCATCATATAAATAATTGTTTTAAAATAGCTGCCTAACAACTGATGGTAAATTTGTAATCGGATAAAAAAAATGTCAGTCACACTATAAACCAAAAAACAAAAACTGATAAAAACCAAGAAGAAAAAAATAATTCGCTTTTTTCAAGTCACAAAACCGAAGACACATTGTGGGGAGACTCGTGTAATTCTCACAGAGGCTCAGAGGAGGTTAAGAGAACCATGAATTCGCTTTATTGTTTACATGGTATTTTCGAAATGAGAGTGGCATTCCGCCGACGTCGCGCGTGGACTAGAGGAAGGCAACACTAGCGTCAAAGTTGGCCCACCGCTGGACCACGATATTGTCTCCTGCCTTCACTTATTGATGACGCTCCTGCAGACTCTTCAGCGATGTGATGCCAAGTGTGTTGATCAATAACAACACTGCACTGGCCAGGGGCCGAACCCATGCTGCTTTGGCCCGCTTCATAGTGAGCGAAAACACATGACACCTTAGACCACTGAACCACACTAGCCAGGGGCCGAACCCATAGTGGTCTAAAGAGTCATGTGTTTTCGCTCACCACGAGGCGGCCAAAGCAGCATGGTTCGGCCCTGGCTAGTGCAGTGTTATTCATCAATACCACTCGTTCGTGGTTACAATAATATATAATATATATATATATATATATATATATATATATATATATATATATATATATATATATATATATATATATATATATATATATATATATTACACACTGTACACGACCAAAAAAGAGAAAAGTGTGTGGGCAGGAGACGAGGAAGGAAGGCTCCAAGAGGGAGAGGATGTATGAAGTCTGCAGCATCAGCGTGTTAAGAACCTCAAACTGGCTTAACAGGAAAATTGGTGTTCCGCCTCTCAGCACACACCGGCAAGTGAAACCTCGAGCCAGAACCTCTGATCTCCTGAGGCTCAGTGGATGGAAACCAGGAAAGCATTTCCTGTTGCAGGTTAGCACATTCGCGGCCCACGCTGCAGTGGACAGTAGGAGAGATTGGGTGTGGGTTGGAGGGTGTTGACGTGGGTGGTATAGAGGGGTTCCTGGGGTAAGGCTTAGCAGCCGCACCCCTATTGGCCAACCCCAGTAGTCCACAACTCTCCCCCCTGCCTCTCCCTGCAAGGGTTCCACTTATTCATGAATTAGTCGTCTTTATTAGTTAAGACTCTTGATGCTGATTGAGGGTCTTCGGGGAAACTCTTCTTCCTGAGACCATCTCTAAGTTACTTAATATTAACACATCTGCCTTCACACCCCAAGGAGAACAGAACCCAAGTGGAATGAAATGGCAGCAATCGGCAGCTAGGGAGGGGACAAGTGGATAATGGCACACAGCTGGTGCCACATCACCCTGGCACTCATCAGAGGCTGTCTTATGCCCTCCCAGCCTCCTCCTCTGGGACAAAAGCGGCCCTACACCAGCTGCGTCTGGAAAACACCAACAACCGTCTTTCTGAGACTGAATTAAAAGCGACATTTCTAAAGGAAGATGAAGAACTGAAAATTTATATAGGTACAGGTACACAAATTACCATACATAGAAAATATATGTTAATTACCTAGGATAACCCAAAATAAGTCAGACAGTTTGATGAAATAAATCAATTTTTCTGACCTTTTTTTGGGTTATCCTGGGTAATTTACACAGTTACTATGTATGATAATTTGTGTAACTGTATTTATGTGTACCTGTACCTAAATAAACCTACTAGAATATCTTTACTGAAATTCCGTTTTCACAATAGGTTTCTTCAAACGAATATAGGTGAATACAACACTAGAAGCAGCAAACGTGTCTTAGTGATACTCTTTCTCCTTTTCGTAGTAAACTTATACTTAGTCAAAACTAATCGACAAGTTATAAATCAGACACATATGCAACACTTGGGTATATTTATTGAGGAAACGTTTCGCCCCACAGTGACTTCATCAGTCCAATACAAAGTAGAAAGGTTTTAAGGAGAAGAGTTTGAGGTCTGATTACCTCAAACTCCTCCTCCTCCTTATACCTTCCTGCTTTGTATTGGACTGATGAAACCACTGTGTGGCGAAACGTTTCTTCAATAAAGATTCACATATGTTGCTTAAGTGTCTCAATTCTTCAACTTGTGGGTTTTCAAAACTATTTATCACAACTAACAATGGCTTTGTTATCGTAAATCATCACATTATTGGTATTGTACTCCCTCAATATGATAAAATACCGACAATTTGACGAGACATAAGAAACGCCTTGGTATTTTTACTGTCGAAACGTTTAGCCTGGAATAGCAGGCTTCTTCAGTCCAATGCAAGCGGTTATAATTCAGGAGACAGGAGTAATTTTGAGGGACTGACCACCACATATCAGAGCTAAGGGACAGATCGCCTCAAAGTTACTTCTTTCTCCAGTGTTATATTCGCCAGAGCTCGACTGAAGAAGCCTACTGCGCAGGCGAAAAGTTTAGGCAATAACCATACCTAAGTGTTACACATGTGCCTAATTATTCAAAAACAGTGTAGGTAATGTCCGAGACCTGATCCAGGAGGACCTTTGACGCCAGTGGTCGGGGACATGTATCTGATGCCAGTGGTGGGGACCTGGACCTGTAATGCCAGTGGTGGGGGACCTGAGCCGCCAGAAACAGAGATGGTAATAGCCAGGACCTGACTCATGGCATGCCATGCCTTTGACAGTATAAATGCTTCTCCTCTTACTGTTTCTCCTTTACCTAACAGTGGACCCGTTCATTTCCGTTACCTTACGCACCGAACACCGACCCCCCTTCCCCAAAGCCCCGACCCGTGGCCTTCTTCCTGTAATTGGTTTGTAAGCTCAAACAGCCAGCCTACACAATACAATAGCAGGCGAGTGATTGTGTCCTCTGTTCTGTACTATTTCGGAGAATGTGGCTCTGAGCTGCTAGCTAGACTAAAATGGCGAGGATCTACATATAGTTATATGAATAAGTAGTGTTAAACCAGTGTGGGCCACGCAATGAATGATGGAGGCTCGATCCTCAGTTCCCTAATCCCGAAATGAACACTGTTCTGGAAGGCTTTACATAATAGCGTTATTGTTCAGTGGTTATCTGTTAGTGGGTCTGAGTATTATCTAGCCAAGGGCTTGGCCATAAAATAAGAATCCTGTAATAATATTGGTAGAATTACCGACAATATGTTAAGTTAAAGGACACAAATGCAACTAATGTGACATTTTATTGTGACAACGTTTCGCTCTCCAGGAACTTTACCAAGCTCCTGGATTTCTGTCCTTTAACTTAACAATAGGAATCCTAGATAGCAACGGAAATTTTCCAGGAAGAAGAACCATCAAGAAGCACATAGGAAAGTGTAGTTCGTACAGAATGGCAATACAACTGTGAAATTTACCTGACATCTTACGTGTTCAGGAGACGTCAAGAAAGGGTCAGCAATCCTACCTGAGTGCAAAAGAAAAGGATCTGATTCCCTTTCACATTCATTGGATTTTTGTTGTCTACCTACCTGCTACTCCATTGCCTGTGTGTACTCACCTATAAGTGATTGCAAGGGTCGATTCACAGCTCCTGGCCCCGCCTCTTCGTGTGATATATATACACTGCGTATATGTTCACGTGAAAACCTAAATGGGCTTTAATTCACCTGGGAGAATGTTTGTGGTGAGAAGATAATCAGGTATGATCCAAGGAAGGGGAGTACAATTATTTCTTGGATCAAGAGCCCTTCACTGGCATCAAGGCACCTCTCATCAACTGCATCTTGCATCGTTCTGATGCAATTAACTTACTTGGTTACTCACCTTTTAAGCTTACTGTCCATGAGCTCTTATCCTACCTCAGCTCATTTACAAGAGCTCTTATCCTACCTCAGCTCATTTACAAGAGCTCTTATCCTACCTCAGCTCATTTACAAGAGCTCTTATCCTACCTCAGCTCATTTACAAGAGCTCTTATCCTACCTCAGCTCATTTACAAGAGCTCTTATCCTACCTCAGCTCATTTACAAGAGCTCTTATCCTACCTCAGCTCATTTACAAGAGCTCTTATCCTACCTCAGCTCATTTACAAGAGCTCTTATCCTACCTCAGCCTACAAAGGGTCATCTCTCAGCTCATTTACAAGAGCTCTTATCCTACCTCAGCTCATTTACAAGAGCTCTTATCCTACCTCAGCTCATTTACAAGAGCTCTTATCCTACCTCAGCTCATTTACAAGAGCTCTTATCCTACCTCAGCTCATTTACAAGAGCTCTTATCCTACCTCAGCTCATTTACAAGAGCTCTTATCCTACCTCAGCTCATTTACAAGAGCTCTTATCCTACATCAGCTCATTTACAAGAGCTCTTATCCTACCTCAGCTCATTTCAAAATCTATCCTCTTCTAAGTTGTTCTAATATTCTCCAGGATACTATCTACAAGAGTCAATCAGTCCCCAGGTACCTACTTACTGTTAGGTGAACAGGTATAGTAGCTGTAAGGAGACCTGCCCATAAGTCTGACCAAGCTCGGGAATCGAACCCTGGTCCCTTCGGTTGTGAGCCGAATGCTAAATCACTGAACGTTGTTAATGCTACGTTTCAGACTATAGTTATGAGGCGTCTCTATTTTTTTTTTTGACCCCGAAATTCGTGGACGGAGTATCGAGCCTCCTCCACCAAACCTTGAGCTGAGTGACCCACACGGTTTTAGCGCTTTATTAAACACTAATTCAAGTTCTGATAGTCTGTAATAATGTGGACTCTCAGATACAGCTGAATACATGGGAGTGAATACACGGGAGTAATACACGGGAGTGAATACATGAATGAATACATGGGAATGAATACATGGGAGTGAATACATGAATGAATACATGGGAGTGAATACATGGGAGTGAATACATGAGTGAATACATGGGAGTGAATACATGAATGAATACATGGGAGTGAATACATGAATGAATACATGGGAGTGAATACATGAATGAATACATGGGAGTGAATACATGAATGAATACATGGGAGTGAATACATGAATGAATACATGGGAGTGAATACATGAATGAATACATGGGAGTGAATACATGAATGAATACATGGGAGTGAATACATGAATGAATACATGGGAGTGAATACATGAATGAATACATGGGAGTGAATACATGAATGAATACATGGGAGTGAATACATGAATGAATACATGGGAGTGAATACATGAATGAATACATGGGAGTGAATACATGAATGAATACATGGGAGTGAATACATGCATGAATACATGGGAGTGAATACATGCATGAATACATGAATGAATACATGGGAGTGAATACATGCATGAATACATGAATGAATACATGGGAGTGAATACATGAAGGAATACATGAATGAATACATGGGAGTGAATACATGAAGGAATACATGAATGAATACATGGGAGTGAATACATGAAGGAATACATGGGAGTGAATACACTAGAGTAGGGCTATTGAATCAGCCAGCGAGCATTCAATGAATGCCCATGAATGACGTCACAACATGTATTCAGATCTAAATCATGAAACAATATGTAGTCACCTAGTTGTGGTTGCAGGGGTCGAGACATACCTCCTGGCCCATGGCCCCTTGTATGTGTGTGTGTGACGTACATATACACAATAATTAAATGAACCGAACCAGTCAACCCATGAAGAGAGAATGACCGGAGGAAACATGATCAAGGCGTAGATGATACTCTGAGGATTTAACCGGGCGGATAGTAAATAAATACTAGACACAAACTAGAAAGAATAGATGGAAGCTGAACATCAGCCGAGCCAAAGAGATGACAGATTGAATTGGAAACTGTAAAATATAGAAAGATTTAAAGGCAGGGAAAAATATGAACAATTATAAGAGGAAAAATGTCTTGGGTAGATGTAACAAGTGGGGTCCCTCAAGGATAACGCTTTTAAAATAAGTGACAGTAGAAGATGCGACACTTTAGATGCAATAAATAATAAAGACTGTAAATCACTATAGGACGACCTGGATAAATTGAACAAATAATGGATAGATGGATTTGATGAAGATAAATGCCATGTAACATATGAAAGCAAAATCAGGACCTAATGAAATTAAGTCACTGACTTTTTGGGTTATCCTACGTTATTTACGCTATGATAATTGTGCTTATGTGTACCTGTACCTAAATAAACTTACTAAGAAAATATTGAAAGTATCAGAAAGGGGTCTAGGAGTTAACGAAAATGTCATGGGAGGAGAATGTAAATGTAATTGTGGGAGACTCACAACGTACTCTGGCGACTCATAAAACAGCTTTCAGATACGGAGAATTAAGACGCAGGTGCTACATCTGAGACCCTTCAAGACTACGGTGATCTTCACCTCCAAGGCTGAGGCACTGATTACCTCGCCTTTTGTGTACAGGTCTACTGTCTTCCCATTGTGTTCTTGAAATAGTATTGGTAAAGCCACTGGATGGCGAAACGTCTACCAATAAAGATTCCCAGATGTTAAACACGTTTCGAAGTCTTCACCTTGTATGTGTTATATGTCATTCATGTACATCATTATTGTATCTTTATTGTAGAAACGTTTCGACGAAGTTTTAATATGGATACCTAACTCTTGCATGTGTTTCTTACTAAACTTGTCAAAATTTTATATCATTTTCAAAACACACACAAACACATCCTCTCTACATCAACTATCTAGGGTTCAACACAATCTAATTTGCTGGAGAAATATCTAGGGAGTGTGTCTATGCTGGGGAAGGGGAGAGGGAAGGGGAGAGATGAGAGGGAGGGGAGAGGAAGGGGGAGAGGGAGGGGGAGAGGGAGGGGAGAGGAAGGGGGAGAGAAGGAGAAGAGGAAGGGATTGGGTAGAGAAGTCGCCCCCTTCATCCCGAAGTTGGATTCCTCTCTAATACAATAGGGTAGTCGCACGCTGCGGATGTAAACTAAGCATGTTAAAGAGGAATGCCTAAGACGCAAATATTAAGAAGCTTCTCACCACTGTAGCCCAGTGGTGAGAGGCGCGACTCTCACCACTGGGGTCAGGGGTTCGAGACCCAGACGAACTAAAAAAGAAAAAAAAAAAAGCTAATGTAGAGCTTTATCGCTGTATAAAATTAATACTGCAATTATCAGACAAAGGGAATTATTATAAACAAAAAAAAATGTCACATGAACATCACAAACGAAACTCAGAAAAAAATAAATGTAACACTTCGAAAATTGTATAAAAGTTTCGAATATATGCATGAAGAAATGCTAAAAACAGGTGTTTTAAAAACAGGTGTTTTAAAAACAGGTGTTTTAAAAACAGGTGTTTTAAAAACAGGTGTTTTAAAAACAGGTGTTTTAAAAACAGGTGTTTTAAAAACAGGTTTAAAAACGGTTAAAATTGACAGGTTTAAAACTTATTAAGCAAAATGAAGTAAATACTTGGTACCAGAGAAAGTTGCAAAGCTGCAAAGACGGTACAAAGAAGGTACAAAGACGGTACAAAGAAGGTGCGACGACGGTACAAAGACGGTGCGACGACGGTACAAAGAAAGGTGCGACGACGGTACAAAGAAGGTGCGACGACGGTACAAAGAAGGTGCGGAGACGGTACAAAGAAGGTGCGACGACGGTACAAAGACGGTGCGACGACGGTACAAAGAAGGTGCGACGACGGTACAAAGAAGGTGCGACGACGGTACAAAGAAGGTGCGACGACGGTACAAAGAAGGTGCGACGACGGTACAAAGAAGGTGCGGAGACGGTACAAAGAAGGTGCGGAGACGGTACAAAGAAGGTGCGGAGACGGTACAAAGAAGGTGCGGAGACGGTACAAAGAAGGTGCGGAGACGGTACAAAGAAGGTGCGGAGACGGTACAAAGAAGGTGCGGAGACGGTACAAAGAAGGTGCGAGACGGTACAAAGAAGGTGCGAGACGGTACAAAGAGGTGCGACGACGGTACAAAGGTGCGACGACGGTACAAAGATGGTGCGACGACGGTACAAAGATGGTGCGACGACGGTACAAAGAAGGTGCGACGACGGTACAAAGAAGGTGCGACGACGGTACAAAGAAGGTGCGAAGACGGTACAAAGAAGGTGCGACGACGGTACAAAGAAGGTGCGACGACGGTACAAAGAAGGTGCGACGACGGTACAAAGAAGGTGCGACGACGGTACAAAGAAGGTGCGACGACGGTACAAAGAAGGTGCGAGACGGTACAAAGAAGGTGCGAGAGGTACAAAGAGGTGCGAGACGGTACAAAGAAGGTGCGACGACGGTACAAAGAGGTGCGACGACGGTACAAAGAAGGTGCGACGACGGTACAAAGAAGGTGCGACGACGGTACAAAGAAGGTGCGACGACGGTACAAAGAAGGTGCGACGACGGTACAAAGATGGTGCGACGACGGTACAAAGAAGGTGCGACGACGGTACAAAGATGGTGCGACGACGGTACAAAGATGGTGCGACGACGGTACAAAGATGGTGCGACGACGGTACAAAGAAGGTGCGACGACGGTACAAAGAAGGTGCGACGACGGTACAAAGAAGGTGCGACGACGGTACAAAGAAGGTGCGACGACGGTACAAAGAAGGTGCGAAGACGGTACAAAGAAGGTGCGAAGACGGTACAAAGAAGGTGCGAGACGGTACAAAGAAGGTGCGAAGACGGTACAAAGAAGGTGCGAAGACGGTACAAAGAAGGTGCGAAGACGGTACAAAGAAGGTGCGAAGACGGTACAAAGAAGGTGCGAAGACGGTACAAAGAAGGTGCGAAGACGGTACAAAGAAGGTGCGAGACGGTACAAAGAAGGTGCGAGACGGTACAAAGAAGGTGCGAAGACGGTACAAAGAAGGTGCGAGACGGTACAAAGAAGGTGCGAAGACGGTACAAAGAAGGTGCGAAGACGGTACAAAGAAGGTGCGAAGACGGTACAAAGAAGGTGCGAAGACGGTACAAAGAAGGTGCGAAGACGGTACAAAGAAGGTGCGAAGACGGTACAAAGAAGGTGCGAAGACGGTACAAAGAAGGTGCGAAGACGGTACAAAGAAGGTGCGAAGACGGTACAAAGAAGGTGCGAAGACGGTACAAAGAAGGTGCGAAGACGGTACAAAGAAGGTGCGAAGACGGTACAAAGAAGGTGCGAAGACGGTACAAAGAAGGTGCGAAGACGGTACAAAGAAGGTGCGAAGACGGTACAAAGAAGGTGCGAAGACGGTACAAAGAAGGTGCGAAGACGGTACAAAGAAGGTGCGAAGACGGTACAAGAAGGTGCGACGACGGTACAAAGAAGGTGCGAAGACGGTACAAAGAAGGTGCGAAGACGGTACAAAGAAGGTGCGAAGACGGTACAAAGAAGGTGCGACGACGGTACAAAGAAGGTGCGACGACGGTACAAAGAAGGTGCGACGACGGTACAAAGAAGGTGCGACGACGGTACAAAGAAGGTGCGACGACGGTACAAAGAAGGTGCGACGACGGTACAAAGAAGGTGCGAAGACGGTACAAAGAAGGTGCGAAGACGGTACAAAGAAGGTGCGAAGACGGTACAAAGAAGGTGCTAAGACGGTACAAAGTAGGTGCGAAGACGGTACAAAGAAGGTGCGAAGACGGTACAAAGAAGGTGCGAAGACGGTACAAAGTAGGTGCAAAGACGGTACAAAGAACTTCAAAGCGGCTACTACAGTAAAAAACATGAGTTTTAATGAAATTCGGACAAAACCTCACATATAGTGCAAAGGCGTACTGGGTGGGCGAAACGTGGTCAACGGTGTATGCTGCATGTGTCTTTTATTCCATCTATTCCGTATTTTGTACAAATATCTCTGTCCCTTGTGATAAGGGTCAGTTGTGTGTGTGATAACAGTGGAGCCTCTGGGTTAAGGGGATTATTTTTGCCACCGGATGATCGGTGGAATGATTTAATAGAGGTTGCAAGTCCTTCAACCATTGTAAATTTTGAGATTTGCCTGGGTTAAGATTTGGTAATCCAGCAAGCAGTGTGCAACGCAGTCAAATAATCACTTTATTGCAACATCAATGTCACACATCTGATACTGAAAACACAAGCAATTACCTTCACTCCCAGGTAGCGACATCTACAGTAACGTCAGCAGCGACGTCAGCAGCGACGTCAGAAGCGACGTCTCCAGGGCGGAGACAATGGGTCGCAGTCAGGGAAATGCCTTGTCCACTCGTTCATTAAGTTCATGCATACACTCATACAAGTGTATATCTTGTATGCGTGTATATTTTAGAAATGTATGTTTCTAACGCAGCCTGTTATAACTGGTCCGCCACAGGTCTTTAACGTGTATTTTACACTCAAGTACACTTGTTTTTCTCAGAGCGACAGTGTCGACACTCAACACACTGACACAAGTACCACTGAGGCAGGAACACTAAGAACTATCGCAGAGTTTCTAACTGTAAAGTGTTCGTGATCTACCCTGACCTGCCCATCCACGCACCTTCTGGCCCATTCAGAAATATAGAATGACGTATTGAGCCAATCAGAATTCAAGAATTAAATGTAATTGCCTTGAATCGCTTGTTAGCGATTCCTTACTCGCCTGTGAGTGGGTGCGAATACTTGTCACACTCATAAGCCCTGACCGATAATTTGTATATATACAGAACGGGGTGTATCTCATTCAGTGAAGGGCATATATACCACGAGAAGTATACCACACAATATAGAGAGAGATACTTTAATCTCCATTTTAGGGAATAAAATTAAGATGAATCGTGAACATGATAAACTATAAACCAGAAGAAGCATCCTACCTATATATCTATCTATCTATCTATATATATATATATATATATATATATATATATATATATATATATATATATATATATATATATATATATATATTATTTTATGCAAAAAATAATAAAAGGATTGATATATATATATATATATATATATGTATATATATATAATATATATATATATATATATATATATATATATATATATATATATACTATATTATATGCATTATACAAATAATAAAAGATTTTGTATATATAGCTTATGTACGTTCGTGAATGTATAACTAATACACGTTCGTGTATAGTGCGTATTTTCGTTGTATGCTGAAATATTTACGGCTTTGCGAAATGAAACTTGAATGTTCTGACCTTGTCGCTTCAGGTGGAATAAATACATTCAGAGGTGAGGTGTACATGGTGTGCCTGGAGTACACAAGGTGAGGTGGTGTACACGGTGTGCCTGGAGTACACCAGGTGAGGTGGTGTACATGGTGTGCCTGGAGTACACCAGGTGAGGTGGTGTACACGGTGTGCCTGAAGTACAGCAGGTGAGGTGGTGTACACGGTGTGCCTGAAGTACAGCAGGTGAGGTGGTGTACACGGTGTGCCTGAAGTACATCAGGTGAGGTGGTGTACATGGTGTGCCTGAAGTACAGCAGGTGAGCTGGTGTACACGGTGTGCCTGAAGTACAGCAGGTGAGGTGGTGTACACGGTGTGCCTGAAGTACAGCAGGTGAGGTGGTGTACACGGTGTGCCTGAAGTACACCAGGTGAGGTGGTGTACACGGTGTACCTGGAGTACACCAGGTGAGTTGGTGTACACGGTGTGCCTTGTGTACACTTTTTGAGGTGCTGTACACCATGAAAGGGTGAGAGTGAAAATGTACTTGGTTGCGAGTTGTCTGACTTTTTCCATTTTTTTTTTTTTAATTTCTAATGATTTTTTTTCATAGCCACCATCACCATGACCACCACCACTATCACCACCACCATCACCACCACCATCACTATGACCACCACCACTATCACCACCACCATCACCATGACCACCACCACTATCACCACCACCATCACCATGACCACCACCACTATCACCACCACCATCACCATGACCACCATCACTATCACATCCACCATCACCATGACCACCACCACTATCACCACCACCATCACCATGACCACCACCACTATCACCACCACCATCACCATGACCACCACCACTACCACTATCACCACCACCATCACCATGACCACCACCACTACCACTATCACCACCACCATCACCATGACCATCATCATCACCATGACCACCACTACCACTATCACCACCACCATCACCATGACCACCACCACTACCACTATCACCACCACCATCAATATGACCACCACCACTACCACTATCACCACCACCATCACCATCACCACTACCACTATCACCACCACCATCACCATGACCACTACTACCACTATCACCACCACCATCACCATGACCACCACCACTACCACTATCACCACCACCATCACCATGACCACCACCACTACCACTATCACCACCACCATCACCATGACCACCACCACTACCACTATCACCACCACCATCACCATGACCACCACTACCACTATCACCACCACCATCACCATGACCACCACCACTACCACTATCACCACCACCATCACCATGACCATCATCATCACCATGACCACCACTACTACCACTATCACCACCACCATGACCACCACCACTACCACTATCACCTCCACCATCACCACTACCACTATCACCATCACCATGACCACCACCACTACCACTGTCACATCCACCATCACCATCATCACCACCACTACCACTATCACCACCATCACCATGACCACCACCACTGCCACTATCACCACCACCATCACCATGACCACCATCACTATCACCACCACTACCCCTATCACATCCACCATCACCACCATCACCATCACCATGACCACCATCACTATCACCACCACTACCACTATCATATCCACCATCACCACCATCACTACCACTACCACTACCACCACCACCACCATGACACTCCTTGAATATACACTCCACTGATCAGTGGATCAGTGGACCAGTGGACCAGTGGATCAGTGGAGCAGTTAATCAGTGGATCAGTGGATCAGTGGTGGATCAGTGGGGTAGATACACTCAACATTATAGCAGGTTCTGCTGACAAGTACGGCAGTAAGATCTTTATTACAGACTACGTTTCGCCCTGGGTAGAAGTTTAGTATTTCATACGAGGAGTGAAACGACGGGCTTATACATAAGTCAGATGCGTTTCGGTCCCCCCTGGGACCATTACCTACTTAACGTGAAACGACGTTTTGGTCACTCATACATAATTTTCTAGTCTGCTTGAACGTTTCAGTCCCTTGTGGACCGAAACGTGTCAATATATGATCCAGGATGGACCAAAATATCGCCGGTAAGGATATTTTGGTCTATCCTGGATCATATTTTGATCCGCTTTGGATCATTAATCTCGTATTTTCCTATTAATTTATATCTTCTTATTGTACATTGTACTTGAGAGAGAGAGAGAGAGAGAGAGAGAGAGAGAGAGAGAGAGAGAGAGAGAGAGAGAGAGAGTGTACTTACCTACATATGGTTGCAAGAATCGAGTCTCAGGATATGGCACTGCCTATCAGATTGTTCTTAAAAGTACGTGTAATGTGTGTGTGTGTGTGTGTGTGTATGTTGTGTGTGTTTTGTGTGTGTGTGTGTGTGTGTGTGTGTGTGTGTGTGTGTGTGTGTGTGTGTGTGTGTGTTAGAGAGGAGAGATCTCTCAGGATTAACTGACAAGTTTTGCAAATTCTCTGATGTGTATCCAATCTAAAGTTGCCACCAGCAGTGTCTGTTTCATGAATATATTACCTGTCACTCCAGGCATGCTTTCTCTTCTTACTTTCCATTCCTTCACTATTTTCGCCTTTCATTCCTTGCCTTTCCTTGCATTTCCTTCCTTCTTTCTTTACTTCATCCCTTCCTTTCTTTCATCTTTCCCTCCTTCCTTCCTTGCCTTCCTTCCTTACATTCTTGGATCCTTCGATACGACGTTTCGCCCATGACTGGGCTTTATCAAGTATCCAGGAACGAGCAAATACACGGCGTTATGAGACAAAGGAACAGATAGGTCAGTCATGGATGTCTTACCTTGACTTATCCATCCAGGTGGATACTTATCCATCCAGGTGGATTTGTTTGCCAGAATCTTACCCTACCTGTTACAACCCCCTACCTGCTGCTAGCCCCCACCTGTTACAAGCTCCAACTGTTGTTAGCCCCCACCTGTTACAAGCCCCACCTGTTACAAGCCCCATCTGTTGTTAGCCCCCACCTATCACTAGCCCACCTGATACTAGCCCCACCTGTCACTAGCCCCACCTGTTACAAGCCCCACCTGTTACAAGCCCCACCTGTTACAAGCCCCACCTGTTACAAGCCCCACCTGTTACAAGTCCCACCTGTTGTTAACCCCCACCTGTCACTAGCCCCATCTGTTACTAGCCCCCCTCTTACAGTCATATCACCTGTACTCACCTCTGACAGTCATTATTGATGTGTGTTACTCTCCTGCTTTCTCATACACACCTGTAGAAAAAAAAAATATATTATAATCACTCAGTTTATTTTTGATTATTTTTTTAATAAGGAAAAGCAATGGATATCTGTTGTTACTCGAATATACGCTATTATTCATCACATTATAACGGACTTTAATGTTCTGTGTTCTCCTGCGTGTTCTTGAGAACTCTGCGTGTTTGTTGTCCAGAGTTCATAGAGGAGAAAATATTAAAAATATGTAAAATAGCATAAAAATATCCAAAAAAATTCTTGGAAAATCTTTAAAAATTGGTAGAAACAAGGTACCATATTCAACTAAGAATATATTATGGCTGCCATATCATGGAATTTTTTTTGATATTCCTTCTCTGAACTAGAACTTCAAAATCAAAGATATGTACCTTAAAAAAATTGATATCACAAAAAAAAAAATATTTCATTAAGAATTCCCCTGAAAATGCTAATGGCTGAATCTGCAAGATTCCCAGAACAAAATGCAATAAAAGAATTTGTGGCAAACTGGAATTTTTTTGAACTAAAATTACAGCAACATGAACGAAATCATTGGAACTTTTCAAGTCTACTGCTTTGTTAATTGACGTGAGAAATTTTAACCAGCTATTTTTTTTTTTTTTGAAAAGCTGAGAAGGTTGTAATAGGCAAATGAAAAACTGAACAAAACGTAACAGAATCAAGATTCATAAAATATAGTATCAATTACAGTTTGAATGCAAATCCAGGATAGTGTAAATTAGATTCATTCATAATACATAAAATCTCATAGGATTTTAAGCTATGTTGACAAATTAACCTTTACCTGACAGGTCTCCAAGTAAGTCTATTCAGGTATACACAAATACAGTTAAATAGATTATCATACATAACAGTATATGTGTAGAGAACCTAGAATAAGCCAAAAAAGTCAAAGTGACTTATTTCCATTAGGGTCCTTTAAATTTTACCTGATTTGTGACCTGGCTAACAATTTCTGAGCAACAGAAACACATTACCCAGGTAAAGTGGTACAATGTTATCTTTCACTGAGGTTATATTGCATATTAAGATAGTACCAGTTTCTTGTGATCTTAGGAGTTACACGGTCGTGGACATGAGATGAAGACGATTTTAGCGTTATCGATAAGAAACCATCATCATAAGCTAAATCATTGATTGCATCAACCATGGCTAGGCAGAAAATCCATAGATTTAATGGGGAATCGGAAACCATATGCTCATTCAAATGAGATTGCGTTCAAACTGACCTCTACACTATTATACATTCCCTAGTTTTTCTGGCTCTGAAGTGGAATGATTAAACCCTTGATGGTCGAAACGTTCCCGTAACAATGTTACCTAGCATTGCATAAATGTTTCATATTGTGCATGTATGGGAATTATATGCCTTGCTCGAAACATCGCTAAGACGTTTACCTGAGAATATCGTTCGGACGTTTCTCTGTAATATATCTCTCAGTTTCTCTGTGTGTTTCTCCCAGACGTTTCTCTGTGTGTATTGTATCACTCACACGTGATACAATACACAACTTATCGCCCAGATGTTTCTCTCTGTGTAATATATCTCTAAGACGTTCGTTTCTCTGTTTTAATATGTCTGTTTATTTCCAAAGATCTCTGTTTGCCAGTCATTTCAAGATGATGTCTGTATGTGATGTCATCTTGTTGCTTGAGATGCTACGAGCGACAGATGAAGAGAGAGATGCAGCATCCATTTCCTAATGCTCAGTGGTATCAGGTACCTCTGCGTCTCACGCGAGAATTGGGGTATGAACTGAGACAATGCCAAGACGAAATGGGTGGAGGTTGGTGTGAATGGGAGAGTGTGAGTGGGCCAAGATGGGTGATAGTGTGGGTGGGTGTGTGATAATGGGTGTGAGAGGATAAGAGGAAGAGTTTCTGTGGATGCATGTGGGGGGGGGAAGGTGATAGGGTGCGTGTGGATGAACGAAGGGTGGATGAGAGGGGTGACTGTTGATTATGGAGTGGGTGTAAGTGGAAGGGGAGAAGGATGATGGAAAGGGACCAAGCTTCCCAATAATCAGTGGAAGAGCATTAAGCTTAACCCAAGAAAGCCAACAGTGTGGCTTATTTCCAGTGGGTTCTTTGAAGGTCTTTCCCTAGGATGCGCTTCACAACAGTCGATTACCGCCTAAGTATCTGTTTACCGCTAGATAACAGGGCCAATGGTGCTTTTATGCGAGTACTGTTAACAGTTGAGAAGAACAGAAACAGGTGTCGATCAAGATTTTATTGCGATAATGTTTCTCTCTACATAGAACAAAACGTTATCACAATTAAAACCTGTTCTACATTCGTTTATTTTAATCTTTATGGGCAGGAGGACAGGAAACTTGTCCCCGTCGTTTCTCCCAGCCCAAGATTCGACCCGACTCCTTCACGTGTGAGTCGAACACGCTACCACAAAGCCACAAATAAACAGCACTTAGAAGAGGAAACCCTGAACTACTATCGTCATAACTGAGGGGAGGGGGGAAGAAAGACGCACAGAAGACAACGTCTAATAAACGCCACAGTAAATCCGTTACTGCAGAAGCTGCGCCGTCCCTTCTACATGCTCTTGCTACTAGAAAACACTAACCCTCCATTAGACGTTGAGCAGAAGTGATGTTATGCACCGGGGACCTGTAGAGCTAAATCCTCCAGCGTCGTAACTCAAGAAAACGTTTTCTGTAGCTCAGTGACCCTCCTTGTCTGCCTGAGGCACAGCCTTCCTTCTAATACCCGAGATTAACTGTAATCCTTACCTAGGTATATATATATATATATATATATATATATATATATATATATATATATATATATATATATATATATATATATATATATATATATATATGCATATATATTATTATTATTATTTTATTAACACATCAGCCGTTTCCCGGCAAGGCAGGATAGCCCGAAAAAAAAAACTTTCATCATTATTCACTCCATTACTGTCTTGCCAGAGGTAAAACTGGTCAATTAGGAAGAACTCATTTAAAATTAAGTTCTTTCTAAAATTTTCTCTTATACGTTTAAAGATATATTCTTTTCATTTATGTTAATATAAAAATTAATAACTTTGTATCAAAGAACCTTAGAAAACTTACCTAACCTTATTATAACAAGTCTAATCCAACTAAATATATTTTAGAAAAGTTTACAATAATTTAATAATAAACTAACACAATGAAATATTGTTTTTTTTCGTTTGATTCAGAATGATTTTTGCGAAATTATCGCTTACACAAATTTTCGTTTGCTTTCTTCGGCAAGAAGAGCGTTGATATTTAAGCCAAAAATTGCAAGTTTTACCTATTCGGCACGACATATATATATATACACATAATAAGTGGCTAATTTTCTAGGTACACCTGTACATCTGCTAGTTAATGAAAATATCTAATAAGCCAATCACGTAACAGCATCTCAGAGCATACGTAGTCAAGTGGTTCAGATGTTTAGACTGAACATCAGAATGAGGAAGAAACGTGATATAAGTGACTTTGACCGTGGAATAATTGTTAGTGCCAGATAGGGTGATTTGAATATCTCAGAAAATGCTGATCTTCTGGGATTTTCACTCGTAACAGTCTCAGAGGATGGTTTAAAAAACAAAATATCCAGTGTGCCCAAAAATGCCTTGTTAATGAGAAAGGTCAGAGGAGAATGACCAGACTGGTTAAAACTGTCAGGAAGGCGACAGTAACTCAAATAACCTTATATTACAACAGTGGTATGCAAAGCACGTCGAACCTTGAACTGGAGTGGTCACAGCAGCAAACGCCCACACTGGGCACGGGCTCACAAAAACTGGACATTTGAAGATTGGAAAAAAGTCGCCTGGTCTAGGGAATCGATATTTCTGGTGTGAACACCATGAATCCATAGATCCATCCTGCCTTGTGTCAACGGTTCAGGCTGATGGTGGTATAATGGTGTGTAGAGTGTTTCCCTGGTATACATTAGGCCCCATAATACCAACTGAGCCACTTCTTTCCTCTTTCTAAAAGTATATATCTGACCTCTCAACCTGTAAACTTTAATCTCACCTTTTTACCTTTTTTTTGACATATTAAGAACGAACAGAAAGCC
Organism: Cherax destructor; assembly: GCA_009830355.1. Taxonomy (NCBI): domain Eukaryota; kingdom Metazoa; phylum Arthropoda; class Malacostraca; order Decapoda; family Parastacidae; genus Cherax; species Cherax destructor. The sequence continues at coordinate 342,939 of WNWK01000600.1, read as the reverse complement.
TGAACACTGAAAACCAGATGATATTAGTTGTAGTAGTAGTAGTAGTAGTATAGTAGTAGTAGTAAGAAAGTTCAGAGTATGATACACAAATGCACTTGAATTATCACACGAATGATGGACTAAAAGAATGGCTAGCAGAGGCAACTCCAGACTGCATAGCTATCACAGAGACAAAACTGAAATGAAACCAGATGCTATATTCTACCTGACTATGTATTTTTTTCTCTCTATCTGAGTACAGATAGTCAGCACGATGCCTTGTTATTGAGTAAAAGATCGAGGTTCCTCGCTTATCCCAAAAACTGAAAAATACACATCATCCTCCCCTTCTCTCCCTCCTGTTTCTCCTCCTCCTTCTCTCCGTCTTAATCCTCCTCCTCCTCTTCCACCTTCTCCATCCCTCTCTCGTACTCGAGAAAACATACTGGTTCTGAAGCGATGAGAGGTCGATGAGGCCAAGTTTACTGAACATAATTTCCCGGTTTTGTTAGAGTAACCTTAGGGAAGGCAGGTGATGCTTCAGAAAAAGACGAGGCAATACCGTAGAGTCTTATCTCTGCCATTGTACTGGAGCTCACTTCCCTTTCGAATTCACTCTGGCTTCTAATTCCATATTCTCTCTCTCTCTCTCTCTCTCTCTCTCTCTCTCTCTCTCTTCCTCTCTCTTCCTCTATCGAGCTTTCCTGTCTCTCACTCCGATCTCTCACTCTTGAACAAACGCTCTCTCTCTCTCTCTCTCTCTCTCTCTCTCTCTCTCTCTCTCTCTCTCTCTCTCTCTCTCTCTCTCTCTCAAATAGTGTTGCAACGCATCTAGCATATTCAGTAGCGGTAGCTTCCTGGTCCCATCTTTCACTGCTGAGATTAAAGCTCTTGGACCCACATTTTACTGTGGGTAATACAAAGATAATCAGAGAGCAGAGCAGACCTTTACTAGGACTACGTTTCGCCCAAGGAAAGCGAAACAGTGGTTTCAAGTGCCTGTACATTATACCTACCTTCCAGCCTACCTACCTTCCAGTCTATTTATTTTCCAGCATACCTACCTTCCAGCCTACCTACCTTCCAGCCTACCCACCTTCCAGTCTACCTACCTTCCAGCCTACCTACCTTCCAGCCTACCTACCTTCCAGCCTACCCACCTTCCAGTCTACCTACCTTCCAGCCTGCCTACCTACCTTCCAGCCTACCCACCTTCCAGTCTACCTACCTTCCAGCCTACCTACCTTCCAGCCTACCCACCTTCCAGCCTACCCACCTTCAATTGAGTCTAACCATCTTTTACTGTTTACATTTTACATCTCTGTCATTGCAGAAACGTTTCCCCAACCAGTGTCTTAATCAGTCCATTACAGAGAGAAGATGTGAAAGGAGTTTGAGGTAATCAGTCCCCCAGCCTGGAGATGTGGTCAGTCCATCAGTCGTGATAAAATTAAAGCATAAGCACGGAGGCGCGTGAGGTGCAGTAGCTGGAGGCGGCATCGCAAGTGGAGAGTCTACTAGTGATAGCAGATCATACCAATAGAGAACAAAAAGGCACAATACCATTACTGGAACCTGTCATCAGTAAGTCCCTACTCCCTGCAAGTGTTGTACTTTTAGCAACACCGAAGAACTGAATACCTCACCTCCATTCTGAGGGACTGATTACCTCAAACTCCTTCACATCTTCCACCGTTTTTCTCTGTATTGGACTAATGAAGCCACTGGTAGGCGAAGCATTCCACAAGTATTGCACAAGTGTCTCACTCATTTACTTGTGGGTTTTCTAAGTCATTTATTTAAATATATCTCCGTCATATTTCTATCCAGCTGTGAACTATGTAAACTTATCATGTGGTCTGCCAGTTTATTCAGATTTTTATATATAGTGAGAACAGCGTTTCGTAATATCCCTGATTTATTTAGACTGTGTATATACGTGTGTGTTTATTATACTATCTCTATATTCCTCAATAAATGGACAATTAAGCATATAATGTTCAAGACAGTGACCATATTACTTGCCACATACCTTTCATTTGGTTTGACCATTATGCTTGTGTCTCCCAAACTGCCAGAAGTACTTTTAACTGAGCCTAAGCTTCATCAAAAGTACTTTCAATCACTGTAATTTAAATCACTCATATGTCTTTAAATTCCAACTGTGCCCTTGTGTACCCGTTTCCCGCCTGTCTGTCTTTCCCTATCTACCCTATCAATTCCTATGAGTATTTTGTATGTTGTTATCATATCTTCCTTAGTTCTTTTGTATTCTAACGTCATCATGTTCAGTTCCTGTCGTCTCACAGTACATCCCCTTAAAAGTAAGCAATGAAGTTAGCTCTGCAGCTAACCTCATTGCTTACTTCTGCTCCTTCCCCAGGTTCCTAAAGTTAACTTTACCCAAACATCTCAAAATCTCTTCTTCCAGTATTCAGGTGAAGAACCTGCGCTGGAGGCGAAATGTTTCAGCAATATAGATACCCAAACCATACCACGGGTGGGGTTCGAACCCGCGGTCAGAGAGTCTCAAAACTCCAGACCGTCGCGTAAGCCACTGGGCCAGCTAGCTTCAATAAGATTAATCCAACTAGGTATATTTCTACACCATAGGAAGGTTAGCATAGGCACCACTGTGTCCACAAATGCAAGTTTTTACAGACGAATCTACCGGTAGCGGGAGATTCGTCTGTAAAAACGAATCTCCCGCTAGCCAGTAGTAGTAGTAATAGTAGTCGTAGTAGTAGTAGTAGTGGTAGTAGTAGGTGGTGGTAGTTGCTATGCCTCTTTTCAATATCATCTCATTATTATTATTGTTATTATTATCCTTGTTTCAATTATTTATTATTAATAGGGACAAAATTATTGTTTATTTAGACTTTAGTAAGGCTTTTGATAGAGTACCGTACCAGAGACTGTTAAAGAAAGTGGCAGCTCATGGCATTGGGGGAAAAGTGCTGTCATGGATCGAGTCATGGCTCACCAATAGGAAGCAGAGAGTGTGCATAAATGGGGTTAAATCCGAATGGGGACTTGTAACAAGTGGTGTTCCACAGGGATCAGTCTTAGGCCCGTTGTTATTTATAATATATATCAATGACCTTGACGAGGGAATTACTAGTGATATGAGCAAATTCGCCGACGACACGAAGATAGGTAGGATAATTGATTCAAACATAGATGTCATAGAACTTCAGGAAGATTTAGAAAAACTTAATTCGTGGTCAGAAAAGTGGCAGATGCAGTTCAATGCAGATAAATGCAAGGTTCTGAAGCTCGGGAGTGTCCATAACCCAAGCACTTATAAGTTAAATAACGTAGAACTTAGCCATACAGATTGCGAGAAGGACTTGGGGGTGATGGTAAGCAGCAACCTTAAACCAAGACAGCAATGCCTAAGCGTACGTAATAAGGCAAATAAATTACTGGGATTTATATCAAGAAGTGTTAGCAACAGAAGTCCAGAGGTTATATTACAGCTTTATACATCATTAGTAAGGCCTCACCTAGATTACGCAGCTCAGTTTTGGTCTCCATATTACAGAATGGACATAAATTCGTTAGAAAACATTCAGCGTAGAATGACTAAATTAATACATAGCATTAGAAATCTTCCTTACGTAGAAAGATTGAAGACCCTAAAATTACATTCACTTGTAAGACGTAGAATGAGGGAAGACATGATCGAGGTATACAAGTGGAAAATGGGTATTAACAAAGGGGATATAAATAAGGTCGTGAGGATATCTCTCCAAGAGAGAACCCGCAATAATGGATTCAAGTTAGATAAGTTTAGATTTAGAAAGGATACAGGAAAGTATTGGTTTGGAAATAGGGTAGTTGATGAGTGGAACAGTCTGCCTAGTAGGGTTATTGAAGCTAGGACCTTGGGTAGTTTCAAATTTAGGTTGGATAAATTCATGAGTGAGAGGGGATGGATTTGAGTGGGACTCGCGCATGAGTGGGTAGAATTGTCAAAGCTTATTTCTTGGGTAGCATTGAAAATTGGGTTGAGCAAACATTCTGTTAGTGGGACGGATTGTGAAGGACCTGCCTAGTATGGGCCAACAGGCCTGCTGCAGTGTTCCTCCTTTCTTATGTTCTTATGTTTATGTTAAGAGAGGCAGAGTACGATAGTAGGGAGGCAAAACAGGGTAGCAGGGAGGCAGAACACGTTAGCAGGGAGGCAGAGTACGCTGTGAAACTGACTATGCAACAGGGTAAAGTCCACTGTTTCAATGTACTCTGATAAGTGACCAGAAAAAGGAATCTTTCCTAGGCATTAATTTTACCTGGGGCAAAGAATGCTGTCATAAACAAGCTTTGTAATTACGGACCTCTCATAACTTTGTTCGGCACTCTCTCCTACTCTCTCTCTCTCTCTCTCTCTCTCTCTCTCTCTCTCTCTCTCTCCTGTAACCCACTTCTACCATCCACTTCCATCTCTACTGTAAATTTCATGTCACTGTTTTAAAAGGTATATTTTAAATGTATATTTCCTTCTCCATCCCGTGTTTTCATACCAGCAGTGGCCGGAGGCAGTGGAGGGTAGGGAGATAGCCTTCTGCTATTCTGTCGCTGAAACTCATAGATATTACACTATAGTTCTTAATCATGTAGTCTCTTTTTCTCTCTTGAATGTATGTGTATACTACTACTACTACTTTACAAAAATAACCCGGACGAAACGTCGCCCGAAACGTCGACGTTTCATTCTCATATGATCGGGTTATTTGTATTCCTTTGTATGTACACACACACACACACAGCAGCCAGTGAAGAGGCGGGGCCAGGAGCTGTGAATCGACCCTGCAACCACAACTAGGTGAGTACAGCTAGGTAAGTACACACACACACATATAAATACATATATATATATATATATATATATATATATATATATATATATATATATATATATATATATATATATATATATATGTATGTATATATATATTACAAACCAGTACTAGAGGGTTATGCAGACTCAACAAAAGATTTCCTTTACATATTTTACTAAGTCATTTTCTTAACTTATCTGTCACGAAAGACCAATAAAATCTTTATTATTAACATATATTTAATAGAATATGTTTCAACAGTGAGTAACAGTAATTCTGGGGAGAGGGCAAACTAAGCTATCTGTTTTCCATAATTCCCAGAAACCAGCTTATTGTGGTAAAACTTTCTCCAGCTTGTTCAAAAATGTGAATCTGGACGTATATCCTTGTGAAAAATATGCGTGAGAGTGTTAAGTGGCTGCCCGTCTTGGGGTGTAATTGATGTCTTGTTTGCTAATCTTGGCCAGGAGGGAGATCTGGAGTGCAAAATGCCATCGATATCTGTCCGGTTTCGCAAGTTCGAGTGAAGAAACAGGTTTCATTCTCTGAAGACATTTATTAAGGATACATTTCGCTTGCTGATGGTTTCCTAAGGCCGGACGGAAGAAATCTCTGGTGGGCGAAACGTATCCTCAGTGTCTTAATACTCGAATACGTGTTTCTCTCACACCCTAGTGGGTGATAATCATTAGTTTTAACGATAATCTCTCTCTCTCTCTCTCTCTCTCTCTCTCTCTCTCTCTCTCTCTCTCTCTCACTCCTCACACACTTCTCCCTCTCGACTCTTCGACGTACACATTCACGCCAGACATTACCACTCGTCCCACTGCTAAAATCAGACTTCTATTCAAATGATATCGCTTATTTCCATTCGCCACGAAAGACTGCACTTACACTTTAGGCTCCACACGACAAAATATGGAATTTGAAATTGGAGAGAGTGGGACGCGTCGAGAAGCACACCTATTTTAATTAAATGACTGCCGTTTGAATTGGTGTGAAGAATGGGAGGGGAGGAAGAGGAGGAGAGGATGATAGGGGAGGTTAGAAGGGAGAGGATGGAAGGGGAGATTATGAGAGAGGAGGGGAAGAGAGAAGAGGGGAGGTAATTGGGAAGGAGAGGAAGGAGAAGGTAAATAAGAGAAGGATAGAAGGATAAGGGGAGGGGAGGGCTGTAAGAATAGTGATAACTTCAATGGACGATTAAATATATGTTTTATTTAATGTGGACAAAATTGCATACATCAGCAGTGTGCAGTTACCCTATTCTATATGGTAGTTCTGTAGTGGGAACAAAAGTTAGTTTACCTATCATATCCATCACACAGGATGTACTACACACACAATGGGAACAAAAGCCAGCTATGATTCCCTGTCATATCCATCACATATTATCTGTTACACGAATATGCTAACAAAAACAAGCTATGTATCCCTGTCCTATTCCTTCACAGAGGATGGGTTACACACATGGTCGTAAATTGAACTTTCCTCATTAAAAACTCAATGGTTATAAGGCTTATACAGCTCTTGGACAACGTCCTGGTTAAAAACCTCTTACTGGAGTCTTTCCAAGCACGAACCTATATCTACCTGTACATGTTAACTAGATAATTTCAATGGGAAATGGTAATGCCCTCGTCTGCTACCCGTCCCTATCTACCTGACGCCTATATAAGCGCCAGCCTCCTTGTCTGTGCTTCAGAATCTTCACGACTACGGTGTTCTTCACACCAACTCCAAGACTGAGGGACTGATTACCTCATCTTTTGTATATAGTTCTACTGTCTTCAAGTTATGTCCTAGAATCTGTATTGATAAAGCTACTGGCTGGCGAAACGTCTACAATAAAGATACCCAGATGTTGCACATGTGTCTAAACTTTTATCAGAAATGGTAATAATGGTGGACCTACCAACAAAATGGTAGGTGAATGGACACAGATGCAACTATAAATTGTCACATTATTTGAACCTGAGTTCATTTACTCAATGGGAAATCCTCTAACCCAGTGCCAGTCAATTTATTGAAAAACTAGAATATACCACCTATTAGTTGTGCTTCAAGATGCATTATTATGGAAATGTTTCGGTCCTGTGACCTTCTTCACTCCAGGAAAAAGCTCGAAGGACCTAAACGTGTTCTTAAATAATATTTCGAAGTGCTTGCTCACTTAGTACTAAACACAACTAGCCAATTTCTTCATGTTTATAGAATATATATAGATAACAGTTTTTCACTGTATATTTCGACGTTTTGGACGGGTTTTTGACGTTACCTGATGTACTGATATATGAGATTCAATCACTTTCGTGATTTCTCACATTCACACAGTTCCTTGATAATGTAAGAAATCACGAAAGCGATTGGAAATTCGCTATCTTTTCACAGTGGTTATTTTGCATATTGTGATATTACCTGTTTACTGTGATCTTATTCCATTAGATTCATATACATATAAATAATGTAACTGAGGTTTTGTTAAATAGAAACTAAATGTAATATATATATATATATATATATATATATATATATATATATATATATATATATATATATATATATATATATATATATATATATATTTGAGAGAGACCTGTTGCAAGATATTCATTACTTCGTAATCATATGTGGTTGAGATAGACGACAGAACTGGATCACTTCTGTACCTTCTTGGATAAATTTAGGCAATTTTTATCCTACCATTAACTTTCAAACATGAATTGAAAGTAGAAGGCAAGCTCGTCCACCTTGATTTTCTCATCAACCGGATAGATGGATAAATATATACACCTGTGTATCAGATCTAGTATACTGTTGCATTTCAAAAGGAACAGTATCTCTTTGGAATTCTTCTTCGTTCAATTTCCTCTGGGCCTCTGTCTGTGCAATCTGCAACTGTATTAGGCGTTTCATCCCCTCAAACTGATCCTCAAAAATAGGACCAATAGGCATTGGGGGAGTAGGAAAATTAACGAATCTCTCTAGACGTTCGTATAGGAACGACGCGAACTGTAGTGTATTCGTACACTATTTTTTTCTGGTCAACAATTTAAGCCAAAAAATTATCTTCAGATAATGAAATATCTAAAGATAAGATTTTCATGGATCTTCATTTCCCCATAGTGCCATATTTCACAAGCTCATTATACTGCCAGACATCTCATTATAATGTGGTAGTCAAGGGAATGATGAACACTGGTCTAGGAGGCGGTGGCTGGAGCTGGGTCTCGACCCCCCTCAAACATAACTGGGTGAGTACAGAACCAAGAAGAGCAAGAGTGTTGGAGGCACTCAACACAGGAGAGGAAAGAGTGGCAGTGGCACTCCACACATGTGAGGAAGAATGTTGGTGGCACTCAACACAGAGGAAGAGTGTTAGTGTCACTCAACACAGGAGAGGAAAGAGTGGCAGTGGCACTCCACACATGTGAGGAAGAGTGTTGGTGGCACTCAACACAATAGAGAAAGAGTGTTGGTAACACTCAACACAGAGGAAGAGTGTTAGTGTCACTCAACACAGGAGAGGATAAAGTGTTGGTGGCACTCAGCACAGAAGAGCAAGAGTGTTGGTGGCACTCAACATAGGAGACGAAGAGTGTTGGTGGCACTCAACATAGGAGACGAAGAGTATTGGTGGCACTCAACATAGTAGAGGAGAAGTGTTGGTGGCACTCAACACAGGAGAGGAAGAGTGTTGGTGGCACTCAACATAGGAGAGGAAGAGTGTTGGTGGCACTCAACATAGGAGAGGAAGAGTGTTGGTGGCACTCAACACAGGAGAGGAAAGGTGTTGGTGGCACTCAACACAGGAGAGGAAAGAGTGGCAGTGGCACTCATCGCAGGAGAGGATAGAGTGTTGGTGGCACTCAACACTTATGCCCAGTTGCCCACAGCTCTAAGGTCACAAGCATTTTTCTCTTGTTAGCGCTTATGACTGTGGCACCAATTTGCTCTGCTGGTTGGCTCTTGGTATAACTGGTGTTGTTGTGGGACGTTGACAGTTGGTGTGACTCGTGTTGTGGGTAGTTGTAGTCTGTAGTAACATTAACAGTAAAGCACCTCGAACATTGATGAATATATATATACTGAAGAAACATTTCGCCTGACCAGCAGGCTTTTCGACTCTAACACAGAAGCTAATTTCATCCTGGAGACAATGACAAAACGTTTATTTAAGTGTTTCAGTCCCTCGGTCTGCTAGTAATTTATATCCAACGTTACACCTTATATTCAATTCCTTCGCAATTTTTATCATTAACTGATGTAGCGATATAATATAATTGCTCAGCGATCTAGTGGACGATCGCGATCAACTAGCCATGTGTGTTTTGGAATATAAGGGATGGGAGTAGAGAGCTGCGAGGATAAGAGGGCGAAATGAAAGGTAGAGAAAAGAGCTGAAAGGGCCTAAGGAGAGGGCAAAAATACACAAATAACCCGCACGATTTGGTCCATTGATAAGTCATACTGAAGGGAGAAGGGAGGAAATTATACCAGAGGGCGAATAAAAAGGGGAATAGGTAATGGATGAAATGAATGAGATGAACTGAGAGAGATGAGAGCTGAGAGGGATGGTTAATTGAGTGGGTTTATAGGAGGCCTGAGAGGAAGAGTTAATTGAGTGGGTTGATAGAAGGGATAAGAAGGAGGGTTAAGGGAGAGGGCTAAGAGAGAGAGCAAGGGGTGAAGGGAGGACGGGAAGGGAGAGTAGTGGGAGGGAGCAACAAAGATGGTGGGAGGCTAATTTTATGCTGAATAACAATTACAGTTAAGCAGTGAATTATGCATGAATCACTGTTATGAAAAGCACTGGAAGGGAGGGAATAAGGGAGGGAGGGAGAGAGGAAGGGAGGGAGAGAGGGAGGGAGGGAGGGAGGGAGAGAGGGAGGGTGAGAAAAAGGAATTAGGGATGCTAGAAGATAAATAGAGTGACGAATAAAATATATGAGCTTAAAAAAGACAGATGCACACACACACACAAAGTTGATGGGAAGAATTCACTCGGACGAGGACCAGGCAGAACTACAAAGGGATCTGGACAGGCTACAGGACTGGTCCAGCAATTGGCTCCTGGAGTTCAACCCCTCCAAGTGCAAAGTCATGAAGATTGGAGAAGGGCAAATGTTAAGCAAATGTTTTCCGCACTTTGTCTGGATAATCGGATATTAAACAATTATTATTTTTCCGTAGCTCGATGTTAAGGGAATTTTTTTTTATAATAAACGACGTTAATATAAATTTAAATAATTCTTTTGAGTTTAATCGAATGTTAAGAGAAAAATTAATTGACTTGTTGGATGTTAAGTGATTATAGATGTTTTAAGTGAATATGGATATTAAGTGAAAATGGATCTTAAGTGATTTATTTATGTTAGCAGATATTAATTATAAAAGTACGTATCTTTATTGGATATTAAATGTTTCTACTTAATCAGATATTAAGCAAATAATTTTTGACAGTCGTATATTATGCGAAATATTTTTTGACATTAATTTTTTTTAGCGAACAAGATTTGACCTAATCAGATATTAAGCGAATATTTTTTTGCCAATCAGAAATTAAGCTAATAATCTTTGACACTCAGATATTAAGCGAATAATTTTTGACAACCAGATAATAAGGGAATAATTTTTGACATCCAGATAATAAGGGAATAATTTTTTGACAATCAGATAATAAGTGAATTTCTAACAATCAGATAATCGAACAATTTTTGAGTTAGTGTGATAGGGTGGTGTTTCCAGTGTTTACGTAGACAAGGTTGTGGTTCTTCGCTGAATTAATAATGACTTGTTAATATCAAATTAATTTTCTTGGTTTACTGAGCCAAGTTAAATATTATGAGTGTCAATAATTAGAGAGTCTGAAAGCTCTCAGGTGAGGGGAGTTCTGAGGGGGATGTGCTGAGGGGGATGTGCTGAGACAAGAGTGCTGAGACAAGAGTGCTCAGGGAAAAGTTCTCAGATGGATAGTTGAGGGGCAGGACTAATGAAAAATGAGGAAGAAAGCTGAGAAAGATGTGGGGAAAGTGATAAGGAGAAGGATGAGGGAGAAAGTTGTAGAAGGATGAGGAAAAAACATGAGGGGGAGGATGAGTGAGAAAATTGAGGGGGGAAAGATAAGGGAAAAACTGAAGGGTCAGTGTTTAAGGGTGAGGGCTGAGGAGTCACGTTGAGGTAGGTGAAGGAGCAAAAGCACCTGATCCATCACCAGGGTACTGAAGGCACCGAAGTACCTGGTCCATCACCAGGGTACTGAAGGAGCTGAAGCATCTGGTCCATCACCAGGGTACTGAAGGAGCCGAAGTACCTGGTCCATCACCAGGGTACTGAAGGAGCTGAAGTCCCTGGTCCATCACCAGGGTACTGAAGGAGCCGAAGTACCTGGTCCATCACCAGGGTACTGAAGGAGCCGAAGTACCTGGTCCATCACCAGGGTACTGAAGGAGCTGAAGCACCTGGTCCATCACCAGGGTACTGTTGATTTACATTCCCTTTATTTATTCCCGTTTTCCATTTATAAACCTCAAACATATCCGATTACGCGCCAGAGTTCGAAATAGCTCATCGGGAAGGGAGTGGACCTAGTAGCGACCAGCGAAGAGGAGGGGCCAGGACCTACGACTCGACCCCTGCAACCACAACTAGGTGAGTACACACACACACACATCAGTTCCTCTCGTTGCCTCTAAGTGCAAGTCTTTGGTGCAAAAGTTAGTGTAAGTCCTGCACGAAGGTCATAAGAATCCCACTCCAAAGAGAATACACAGGCAGAGTATCGTAACTGCAGCGATACACAGGCAGAGTATCGTAACTGCAGCGATACACAGGCAGAGTATCGTAACTGCAGCGATACACAGGCAGAGTATCGTAACTGCAGCGATACACAGGCAGAGTACCGTAACTGCAGCGATACACAGGCAGAGTATCGTAACTGCAGCGATACACAGGCAGAGTATCGTAACTGCAGCGATACACAGGCAGAGTATCGTAACTGCAGCGATACACAGGCAGAGTATCGTAACTGCAGCGATACACAGGCAGAGTATCGTAACTGCAGCGATACACAGGCAGAGTATCGTAACTGCAGCGATACACAGGCAGAGTATCGTAACTGCAGCGATACACAGGCAGAGTATCGTAACTGCAGCGATACACAGGCAGAGTATCGTAACTGCAGCGATACACAGGCAGAGTATCGTAACTGCAGCGATACACAGGCAGAGTATCGTAACTGCAGCGATACACAGGCAGAGTATCGTAACTGCAGCGATACACAGGCAGAGTATCGTAACTGCAGCGATACACAGGCAGAGTATCGTAACTGCAGCGATACACAGGCAGAGTATCGTAACTGCAGCGATACACAGGCAGAGTATCGTAACTGCAGCGATACACAGGCAGAGTATCGTAACTGCAGCGATACACAGGCAGAGTATCGTAACTGCAGCGATACACAGGCAGAGTATCGTAACTGCAGCGATACACAGGCAGAGTATCGTAACGGCAGCGATACACAGGCAGAGTACCGTAACTGCAGCGATACACAGGTAACCCACACAGAGGATGTATTAATATTGGTAGAATTACCGACAATATGTTAAGTAAAAGGACACAAATGCAACTAATGAGACATTTTATTGTGGCAACGTTTCGCTCTTCAGGAGCTTTGTCAAGCCGTTACGGCTTGACAAAGCTCCTGGAGAGCGAAACGTTGCCACAATAAAATGTCTCATTAGTTGCATTTGTGTCCTTTTACTTAACACACAGAGGACACTGAAACCTATGACGACGTTTCGGTCCGACTTGGACTTTCGCACTTCTGTGTGACTAGTTAATGGAAAAATATACATAAGCAGTAAGGTGCACATTATACTGCTTATGTGTTTATTTTTCCATTGTGTCGGTATTTTATACCATTTATTTCCATCGTGACTAGTTAATGGTCCAAGTCGGACCGAAACGTCGCCATAAGTTTCGGTCTCCTAAGTGCGTCCATCTTGATACTGACATCAAGGATTCAGTAATCCTTATCATAGGAATTACAATATTCACAATAAGAGATATTTTATATATAATATATATATATATATATATATATATATATATATATATATATATATATATATATATATATAGTTTTATAACTGTAGTGTAAGCATGCCTTTGGCAAGACAGTGATGGAGTGAATGATGATAAAAGTTTTTCTTTTTCGGGCCACCCTGCCTTGGTGGGAAACGGCCGATGTGTTAATAATATATATATATATATATATATATATATATATATATATATATATATATATATAATATATATATATATAAATATATAGAAAGAGAGAGAGAGAGAGAGAGAGAGAGAGAGAGAGAGAGAGAGAGAGAGAATATATAGGGAGGTACACTTAGAACTTGCTGGGGACCCTCATCCTCAGAGAGACATAAACGTACCTCAGGAAAACTCGAGGTTCTCCCCGGAGCTGCTAGAATAATTTCTTCTCCTACCACTCCCATATATATTGAATGAGTGCTTTATTAATAGACAAAATACATTGACAGGAAACACAAAACATGAACATGAATACATTGGTACAATATATCAAAGATTATGAATCTCTTCCAGCTCCTCCGAAGCCGGACGCGAGCCCAGTACGCAGCATGCATTTCCTCTGGATGGCATATATATATATATATATATATATATATATATATATATATATATATATATATATATATATATATATATATATATATATATATATATATATATATTATATGTATTATGTATATATATATATATATATATATATATATATATATATATATATATATATATATATATATATATATATATATATATATATATATATATAAATATATATATATATATATATATATATATATATATATATATATATATATATATATATATATATATATATATATATATATGTATGTATATATATATATATATATGTATGTAGTATGTATATATGGTTTGGAAAGACACGTAAGCAAACACTACGACATATTTATTAGAAAACGTTTCGGTCCTGGGACTTTGATCACTTCTAACATACAGAGGTTGAAAGACATTATATATAGGCGGAGAGTGAAGTGTGAGTGACGCTGGTGACCTGAAGAATGCCATGTTGGGATGAGGACGGGTAGACGATGAGATCATGTGACTCCTGTGTTGCTGGGTTGGTGGTGCTTTGCCTGCTTGAGTATCATGTATGTTAATGTTGTAGAAATTTTGTGGTTTCCAGTGTTACGTTCTATTGTGTCGGTGACGGCGATTAGCGAGGCTTCTAGACACCGTCGGCGTCTATGGTTCGGTGAGAACGAGTTGTGCCTCATTCCAGTTCATCAAATGCCTCGTGGAGTCTCTCTGGAGGACACAGGCGTACCTTAAATTGTCTCTGTTACTGGCACTTCGATGCTCGTTCAGGCGGACAGCAGGATCTCTGCCTGTTTCGCCTACATATTTCTTGGGACAGACTCCACAGGGGATGGTGTAGACGCTTGCTGTGGAAGTTAAAGAGTGGGGCGAGCCGTTGTCAAGAGATTTGGAAAGGAAGATTGAAATTTTTTTGAAAAAAAGGTTTTGTTACCAAAAAATAGTGCATCATTCTGGCAACATTTTGGTGTAATCAGCTTGTTTATATCATATTTCCTAGTATGTTTTCCTTAATGTATTTTTTTGTTCTTGCTGTCATTAATAATACATGTTGCCAATTAGTGTTTTTTTAGTTTTATCTCTGCAAAATTAAATTTTTATGATTATTTCATTAAAAAAACTCTACATAGCAACATCTCTGATGCCTCCATTCAAGTGCAGGGACTTATGGCACCTCAGTGGCCTCTGGGGTCTCAACAAGTGCTGATGCATGCAACTCGCTGAGATTTAGCGTGCCATATCCATAGAGTTTCACAGAAAAAAATATATTAATAACTCAGAAATAAGTTATTGACATTGTTTGTAATGTTTTGCGAAAAGTATTAATAGGATTGTCATGATTTTTTCACACATTATTGAGTAATGATGGCTCTACAACCACCCATGAAGGATTTCCGATATCTTTTACAGCTTTGTTTTTATTGATTTTTTTCCCACAAAATAATGGCAAAAACAAAATCACTAACTTCAACAATTTTTATAATGGAATATACTGACATTTTTGCTAAAAAGGATTGGGTCAACAATTATATAGCCTTTATCTTTCATCTGATGTTAACTAGAGCATTGTACATCTTCCCAATTTTGTAGAAATTTACTGGTTTTGTGACCCCTAAAATTTGGCACATTTTATTTTTTTCTATCTAACCTAAAGGCAAAAAATCATAACAAAGACAGTGTATAGGTTTTTAAAAGCTGTATAAATCACTGTAAAAATCTCATTGAAATTAGACCAAAATAAAGAAAAAAAACGTGAATTCATTCGCCCCTCCCTAAAGGTGTGGGGCTACGTTTCGTAGTGAGGTTTTTGATAGATGATGTGTTTATTGCAGACTCAAAGCACAAGCTTTCCTCAACAAACCGCCCATGAAACAGCCCTCTAAGCAGTTCATAGTGCTCCCATGTGGTGATGTTGCCACTATACTCGCCGGGCACTTGCTAAGAGTAACATCAACGTTCCCACCATAAACACATCATCTATCAAAGACCTCACTACGAAAAGCAGCCCCACACCTCTAACTTCCACAGCTGGCGTCTACACCATCCCCTGTGGAGTCTGTCCCAAGAAATATGTAGGCGAAACAGGCAGAAATCTTGCTGTCCGCCTGAACGAGCATCGAAGTGCCTGTAACAAAGACGATTTAAGGTACGCATGTGTCTTCCACAGGCTCCAAGGGGCATTTCATGAACTGGGATGAGACACAACATTGGGTAACATTGATAATGGGAGGATATTTTTTGATAGTGGTTTTGGATTTGAGAAAGGCCTGCCAAGTATGGGCTAGGAGGCCTGCTTTAGTGTTCCTCTTTTCTTATGTTCTTATGTAATAATACTCATTGCATATTCAATCTTTCCCTGCGCCCGGCTCCAGTTCGGACAATTTTGCTTGGCAAAGAAACTTTTCTTGTAAACTAGCCTTCGAGAATTGAGAAAACAAGGACATTTGTCGTCTGGCAGTTTTACTGTTCGTGGAATGAAGAAAATTTCTTTGTTATGACGTCGTAACACAAGGAAGTCGCGGAATCCCTGACGTCCTTAACACGAACTGACAGACATCTATCACCTCAAGTCAGCTGAGAGGAGGAGGCTCTTGTTAAGAGCAGAAAACGTCGCAATTCCTCGCGAAGGGAAAGTAGATATGACCTTTGTGGACACGGAAGTCTGTTTATGATTATCAAGCAAACCTAATGAGCTGTTTTCACTTGTGGTTGTGTTTACATTCCTAAGGTTGTTTACATTCTTAAGGTTGTATTTACATTCCCACGGTAGTGTTAACATTCCCACGCTTATGTTCACATTCCCTCGTATTTTGTTTACATTTCCACGGTTGTGTTTATATTCCCATGGTTTGTTTACGTTCCACCTGTTTTGTTTGCTTTTCAAGATGCTTTTTTTTTTCTCCTCCGTATACATCTCATTCCCTTACCTCGCCTCTTGTGTTTCCCATTCCTTTGTCGCTGCCCCTCCAGTCTTCCCTCTGGCAATCCCTGATTCAGTTAAGGATCAGTGGAGCACTAGGAAAAACAAGCTTTCAATCCCCTTCAGCTTAACACATTACCTCACCCGACCCCTCAAGCTCAAGCTGTGTTTTGTATACCCCAGTTTACAGTTTTTAACGAACATTTTCTCTTTCTCTCTCTCTCTGTCTGGTTAGTGGTGTGTGTGTGTATGTGTGTGTGTGTGTATGTTTACGTGTATGTGTGTGGGGGAGGAAGGGCGTATACAATTATCTACAGCAGTTTCATTTGTTGATATACTGAGTTGATATACTTGTTATACTGAGTATTGTTTATGTCATTATCCCCTCAGTGTTGTTCTCACTGCTGGTACATAACATAACACATACGATGTACAGAGAAATTCCAGTCAGTGGAAGAAAAGGTGATTCATTGAAATCAAATCAATTTTCGTCGTAAGACAAAGTAACATTTCCGGAAGATGATGACGTGTAACGTCTTACCGGAGGCTGAAGAAACGTCTTTTTCACGTCTTTAAGAGCCACCTCATGCTTAAATCCAAATCCCTATTTAAAAAGAAAATTAAATATGTGTTATCGGAAATCCCCCCAAAGGCGTCTCTGGCAATCCCACAATGCAACACTGATAACTCCAAATCCGTCGTCAGGAATCCAAAATGGGTGTCATAGTGATTCCAAATCTTCATCTCCGGGACCCGAAGTTCTGTCCAAACAGTGAGACCCAGGGCTCTGCCTTCTATTATTCAGGAAGGTGAAGTTGAGGGAGCTTCCAGGAGAAGTTAAGACAAGGCCTCGTGTTAGTTATAATGCTCTCGACAAGTACATAGACTCTGAATATTATATGGAGCCTTTGTTCCACACACACACACACACATACACACACACACACACACACACACACACACACACACACACACACAGGTTCCCTTCATAGCTTTAAGAAGAGGTATGATAAAGCTCATGGCGCATGGAGAATTACCCAGTAGCGGCCAGTGAAGAGGCGGGGCCAGGAGCTATGTCTCGACCTCTGCAACCATAACTAGGTGAGTACACACACACACACATCCTGCATGATACCTACGGGGGATTATACTACTACTCACATCTTATTATATACCATAATATATATATATATATATATATATATATATATATATATATATATATATATATATATATATATATATATATATATATATATATATTCTCAGCAATAAATTAAAAAAACTACTATTTGAGTAAATGTCGCCATCAATAAGATACCCAGGTGTTACATCTGTGTCATTTAATTTCTGCCCGTAATTTCAAAGAAGTAGAAACTTTAAATAAGGTATGAAGAGGATAGACTTAAGACTATGTATATAGCCTACCAGGAGCGAAGGTTTCAACCTGCAGGTAAGACAAATAGAAGGACCTGGGAGGTTGTTAACGAGACACTCAGGGCAAAAGAAGATCTGCGAGAGGATTTATTGAGGTCTTTTTTTTATCGTATGTGTCTTTTAAACCAGGACCTGGGAGGCGGCATAATGACAAACATATCGCCAGGTATATTTGTCATGTTTTCAGATCCTTTTACTTTGACTGCATCTTCTTGAACTGTAAGAAGGCTTTCGATATAGTACCACACAAAACACTGGCTGAAAAGCTAGAGGAGCAGGCAGGAATATGAGGGAAAGTAGTGCAATGGATCAGGGAACATCTGACAGGAAGGAAACAACGTGTTTCTGTACGAGACAAGGTGTCAGAGTGGGTGCATGTGTCGAGTGGGGTTCCATAAGGGTCAGTCGTAGATCCGGTGCTGTTTCTTGTATATGTGAATGACATAACAGAAGGGATAGAGTCAGAGGTGTCCCTGTTTGCAGACGATGTGAAACTAATGAGGAGAATACAAGCGGAAGAGGATAAGGTAAGACTACAAGGAGTTCTGATGAGGCTGCAAGCCTGGTCCAACAAATGGCTCCTGGAGTTTAACCCCAGCAAGTGCAAAGTTATGAAGCTTGAGGAAGGACAAAGAAGACCGCAGACGGAGTATAACTTAAGAAGTCAGAGGTTGCAAAACTCATTCAAGGAAAATGATCTTGGGGTGAGTATAATACCGAGCACATCTCCTGAGGCGCACATCAATCAAATAACTGCTGCAGCATACGGGAGCGTGGCAAACGTAAGAATAGCGCTTCGACATTTAAGTAAAGAGTCCTTCGCGACACTGTACACAGTGTACGTCAGACCCATACTGGAGTCTGCAGACCAGTATTGAACCCACACCTGGTAAAACATGTCAAGAAATTAGAGAAAGTGCAAAGGTTTGCAACAAGACTAGTCCCGGAGCTAAGGGGTATATCCTACTAGGAGAGGTTAAGGGAAATCAATCTGACAACACTGGAGAACAGGAGGGATAGGGGGAACATGATAAAAACATAAAATAATGAGAGGAATTGATAAGGTGGATAGGGACAAAATGTTTCAGGGATGTGACACAGAAACAAGAGGTCACAACTGGAAGTTATAACTCAGATGAGTCACAGTGATGTTACGAAGTACTGGAGTGTGATGTAGTGGATGCAAGAACCATACATAGCTTTAAGAAGAGGTATGATAAAGCTCGTGGAGCAGGAAGAGAGTGGACCTAGTAGCGACCAGTGAAGAGGCGGGGCTAGGAGCTATGAATCGACCCATGCAACCACAATTAGGTGAGCACACTCACTCCCACGCACACACACACACACAGACACACACACACACACACACTTCCTTCCAAGGAAGAGTGCAAGATAAGAAAAATAATAACAGTAACCAAGCGAGCGTCTTATAGCAGGAAAGCGGGAAAAGACTCTAAGAGCACAATGGAGCACTGCGTTGGGTGGATGAACACAGCAGATGTGATGGACTTCTGTAGCAGAAGGTACAGTAGTGGGACGCGCTGGCAAATTCATTCCAGAGAATCAAGAGAAACCGGCTCTTCAACCGCTAGTGCAAAAAAAAAGATTATTTTTTTAACAAAAGATGCGGAATAACCTTCTATTTGAAAGACGTTTCTCTCAGTGTGGAGCTTTACTAAGTCACAATGAGCGAAACGTTGTCTTAGTCTCCATACCAATAATGCGTCGCTTCATCTAAAAAAAAAAAGAGTATGCAAGGGAGACAAAATATAACAATAATAACGAGGGTTTAAAACTTCACATAAATAAATGGAATAAGTGATATTTTTTTTAATTTAGCAAAATTTGGATACAGCGCTGTGCTCAGCGCTGAGCGACAGCTCTGGGCACAGCAGCTGACACTGATCCTTAATAAAATACTGGAGGCAGGAAGACTGTCAAGCGGCTAATGAAATTTCAATATTGAGTCAGGATGACAGAGAGGAACCTTCACACGGGAGGAAAAATGGAAGACGAAGTCACAGTCTGGTACAAAGTTTCGCTCGTTGTGGAGCTTTGTCGAGCCTCTAAGCAGAGCGAAATGTTGTCCCAGAACAAGGTTTTATTTGGACAATGCTTCGCTCTCTGCTGAGCTAAATTTACGGCTTCGTTACAACGTATGTTCACAGTGAAAGGTTGTCCCACGGACCTGGTCACGGACTGGGTATACCCTCCAGGTATACTCCAGATTAAGTGCGTACTCAAGTTGCAGTAGAAGCTTGTATCGGAACTACGGTCCTAGGAGGAGATCGCGTCCGGGCCCGGAGGCTGAGACACAGTGAAGGACGAGAGTGTGAACACTCGCTCTCAATACCCACCAAAATGCCATTTTAAATTGGGAAAAAAATAAACAAATTTGTATATGAAATATACACAAATAGCCCGCATGTAGGAGAAACTTATTGCTACGTTTCGGTCCGACTTGGACTAGTTAATGTTCCAAGTCGGACCGAAACAGTCATGGTATTGTACCTTTCTGTTCTTCATACGAAATATAAATTTGATATTCCAAACATCCCTGTGATTTATGTAAGTCTTCAACTTCCAATTGTGATCCCGTGTTGTTGTGTCCCATCTCTGGAACATCCTGTCTCTGTATGTTATGTTTTCCGAGCATTTCCAAAATAATTTTTCAGATTATCGACCAAAATTAGATACTATTGGCCAATATTTTTCCAATGTGTTTCCTCAGATATTAAGATAATCCTTTGCACTTGTCGGTAAAATTCCATTTCACCAAAGAGGCCAGTAAATTTAAAGAGAATTACAGGTGGTAATAATAATAATAATAATAATAATAATAATAATAATAATAATAATAATAATAATAATAAAAAATATTATTATTATTATTATTATTATTATTATTATTATGAACTAGACCGACCGTGTTATGTTTATTTAACTACGACTTTACTCAAGCTCGCTGGTTCACTCCTGGATAAAATCACAGAGGTTGTGAGATGTAAATTTCTCGACGCTATTTAAAAAGTAAGGAAGACTTTTTTCATGTCCTAAGACAATAGAATCCAGGAAGACCTAGACATGTCATGGGAGTAGTCTAGCAAGCAGCAGTTGAAGTTAGAGCATTATTAATGTAAGACCATGTGGACTAGAGGGGTGTAAATTCTAGATGAGGAGAACTTATAATATCAGTGGAAGAAAAGGATTTAGGGGTTAGCATCACACCAAACATATCGCCAGATGAACGTCAAATGTGCAACTTCAGAAGTATACGAGAGAATAGTCAACCTCAGGACGGTATTAGGGACCTAAATAAAGACTATTTATTGTATTGTAATGATGTATGTTAGACCTGTTTTCCAGACCCCAGCCCCAGCTTAGAGACCAGACCTCATGTGCAAAAACTTGATAAGGTCTAAAGGTTCACAACCAGATCAGTCTCAGAGCTGAGAGAAATGCACTATGAAGGAAGACTGAAGAAAAACAACATGATAAAATAACTAGGCCTAGGAAAACACGATTTTAACATCTAAAATGCTAATGTTGAATTGACTGGGTAAATATAGAAGACTGTTTTAATTGCAAGAGTTAGTGGAACATGTGTGGAAAGTTAATATCCGATTAATCATATAGGGTTACCATTGCAGTTCTCGTTACCACTTGTGCAGTCTACGTATGACTGATTGAGGAATGTGCTTTGTGATTTAGATAATATTTCTGTCTATTTAGATAATATTTCTGTCTATTTAGATAATATTTCTGTCTATTTAGATAATATTTCTGTCTATTTAGATAATATTTCTGTCTATTTTGACAAGATTTATATCATGGCCATCCTCTCTAAAATCTACGTATGACTGATTGAGCAATGTTCTGGGTGATTTAGATAATATTTCTGTCTATTTTGACAAGATTTATGTCAATGCCATCTTCTCTAAATGTCCAAACCACCTCAACAATCCTTCCTCAACCCTCTGAAAAATGCTTTTAGTAACTCCACACCTCCTTATCTCCAAACTCTCCAAATTCTCTTTAGTCTCATGGTGGCAGAAAATGGGATGAGTTAGATCAAGAAATGATAGAGGTCAATCCAGTGGATAATTGTTAGAAGCAGGCATGGAAAGGCCCAAGAAAGCAGACACAACGCATGTCGGAATATGTGGGATGAGGAGGCTGGGTCAGGAACTGAGACTCTTAACATACACAGTTCACTGTACATAGGACTGTACTCTCTTTCTATCCAGTAGTTATTGCCTAATTAAAGCAAAGTTTTCCCTTCTATCTTTATTTTCTAATTCAGCTCCTCATTCCACTTTCTTTTACCTCTCCTTCTCTGTGGCTCCCAGCGTCTTAATCTCTCTCTCTCTCTCTCTCTCTCTCTCTCTCTCTCTCTCTCTCTCTCTCTCTCTCTCTCTCTCTCTCTCTCTCGTGTATATCATACCCTGTTTCCATCAATAACATTCTCCTCCGCATCTCTTTTTTTTTCTTCACTTTTCCTCCTTCTCCTATTCCTCCTTCTCTTTCTCTTACCTCACTACCCTTCCTCCTGCATAACAATCTCTAACCAGGAAATTAGACAGCGAGCGAGGAGACTTACGAGCTCTGGGGTGCTCGTTCGCTGCGGTCTGGACCTCTCTTTCACGTCACCGGGACGATGTGCGGTCCACTGGGACGATGTGCGGTCCACTGGGACGATGTGCGGTTCACCGGAGGGGTGAACACGAAGCCAAGACAACGGGACACATGCTGGACCTGCATTTCTTGTCATTGGACTAACATGCTGTCCATTGGACATATGAACACCTGATTACCTGCACCAGTGCCTCACCTGAAGTCGTTTCCGAGGGTCACTAAGGCACGGTCCCAGACTAGGCCTTCTGGTTGCCAGTCTGAATGATTAGGTTGTTGGTGTCAATCGTTCATAGCCCTGCTGATCAGGAACTAATTTGAGAAACTTGAGATTCATCTTGAAGACGGCAAGAAATCTGCTGGTAATTCTCTTTAGGGATGGAGGGAAGGTGTTGAAGAGTCTTGGTCTCTTTACACTTACTGAGTTCTTATTTTACTCGTTGCACTACTGCTTTTCATTGGAGGTTTCTTGCTCTGTCTGCGAAGTCTCTTGTTTTCAAATGGAGTGTTTTCAATGTGCAGGCTTGGGACGAATCCCTTCAGGCTATTCCAGGTGTAGATTACGGTGTATCTTTCTCGCCTACATTCTAAGGAGTACAGTTCGAGGGACTGTAAGCATTCCTGGTAATTGAGGTGTCTGTGTTTATACGAGCTGTGAAGGTTCTCTGTGAATTCTCAAGGTCTGCAGTTTCACCTGCCTTGAAGGAGACCGTTAGTATACATCAGTATTACAGCCGAAAGAGGACAAAGGACCTGAAGAGTATCATCATTTGCTTGGCATCTCTTGTTTGGAAAGTTTTAGTCGTCCAACTAACAGTTCTCTCGCTGATGCGCATAACATTACTATTGAGCTCCTAGAAATTGAAATCCTCGGACATTATTATGCACTTGTGTCCTTTTACCTAACATTATCACTCATGTGTCTCTCGCATTCAGTTTCCACTCTATTGAAAAGCTAATTTTATTCCCATCTCGTTTATATTTTCTCAGTTTTGTCATACTGAGGTAACTGCACTTTGTTCTCTTTGAACATGATATTGTTGTTAGTAGCCCACTAAAAGACTTGGTGTATATTAGCATGGAGGCTCGCTGGAACAATCTTGCCACGGTGCCCCGCGGCCTGGTGGCTAAAGCTCTCGCTTCACACGTCGACGTGTCCGGGTTCGATTTCCGGCGAGGGTGGAAACACTGGGCGTGTTTCTTTACACCGGTTGTCTACATTCCTCATCAGTAAAATGGGTACCTGGGTGTTAGGGGACTGGTGTGGGTCGCATCCTGGGACAAAACTGACCTACTTTGCCCGAAATGCTCTGCATAACAAGCGGCTTTCTATATAGTAGTATGTCATTGATGTCAGCTAGGCCTGTATACCTTGTACATGTACTTGTAGAAATAAATATATTATTATTATATTATTATTATTATTATTATTATTATTATTATTTTATTATTATTATTATTATTATTATTATTATTATTATTATTATTATTATTATTATTATTATTAAAGTGATGTACGGTGCACCATAGAAAACACGAGACCACGACCGCAGGACCCCCGCTGGACTTTTCTTTCTTGTATTATTCCGTGACTGGAACAATACACAAATAATCCACACATAGGAGAGGAGATCTTACCACGACGTTTCGGTCCAACTTGGACCATTTAGGGCAAATATTTTTTACTGTGTTTGAGTTTGGCAAGAACCTGCCATGTATGGGCCGGTAATAAGTAGAGTCACGCGTCTTAAGAACCGGCTTCACTTTCTACGTGACTGTCTTGCTAAATGGGCCTGTAGGCCTTCTGCAGTGCTCCTCCTTTCTTATGTTCTCTTATACTAGTTATTCCAGAGGCAAAAACCAGCCCACGACCATACAACGTTATACACTGAACTCTTTATCTGGCATATTAGCGCTGCGATGCCCTTCAGTGAGGGGAAAAACGATACCCCTACCACAGAACCAATCTCTCTGGGGTCTCCAGAGAGAGCAAACATGATACCCCTACCACAGAACCAATCTCTCTGGGGTCTCCAGAGAGAGCAAACATGATACCACTACCCAAAGACAAACGAAAGGACTAGTGGTACTACTACTACTATTACTACTGCTACTACTGCTGTTCCTTCTACTACAAAAACTACTAGTATCATTACTACTACTACTAATAATAATACTAATACTAATACTATTACTGCTACTAAAACAACCACCACAGCAGTAACAACAACAACAAAAACAAGAATAATAATAATAATAATGATAACAATAATATTATAAATAATAATAATAACAATAATAATAATAATAATAACAATAATAATATTAATAAAATAATAATAATAATAATAATAATAATAATAATAATAATAATAATAATAAAAAAAAATACAAATAATAATAATAATAATAACATTAATAATTATAACAACAAAAATAATAATAACGTAGCTACAGCATTTCTATTATCAAGTTACCCATTAATCATTATGAATATTTTGGTAAATATTTATAGAAGTTTTTACATGCTAATTTTTAAAAAATATTTCACTTATTTACGTACAGAAGCGTTGAAAATTTGAAGTCTATCGGTTGAGTCGTTCTAATAATCCTACATTCCATCAGTTTAAGTCTGAAGAAATTCACCCGATGCCTTTCGGAATAGGGCAATTAAATTCGTTCGAAGTGGACGAAGTGCGTTAGTGGCATCTTGAAGTGCGTTAGTGGCATCTTGAAGTGGGTTGGTGGCATCTTGAATTAGTTTAGTGCCATTAAGAAGCTGGTGCCATTTTCTTCAGGTTAAGGGCGTTCCTGTGAAGGTTATGGCGCGTTAAGAGACACTTGAAACTGCTCAATTAACTTGATGGTCAATTCTTGGAAACACTTAGTGAGGAGGAACACTCTTAGGAACCACCCTGGTAGTGGTGGTGGCAGTGGTGGTGGTGGTTGGTGGTGGTGGTGGTGGTTGGTGGTGGTGATGGTGGTTGGTGGTGTTCGCTGTGGTAGTGTATAGCTTTATGGCTAGAAATGTATAATAGATCTACGGTATGCTTCTTATTGAAGGAGGGGTGTAGGAACTGTCCTTATTGAAGGAGGGGTGTAGGAACTGTCATTATTGAAGGAGGGGTGTAGGAACTGTCCTTATTGAAGGAGGGGTGTAGGAACTGTCATTATTGAAGGAGGGGTGTAGGAACTGTCATTATTGAAGGAGGGGTGTAGGAACTGTCCTTATTGAAGGAGGGGTGTAGGAACTGTCCTTATTGAAAGAGGGGTGTAGGAACTGTCCTTATTGAAGGAGGGGTGTAAGAACTCTCCTCCTGATTAAAACTAGCAACTACCCTCCACTGGATAGCTTTGAGGTGCACAATAAACTAGCAACTACCCTCCACTGGATAGCTTTGAGGTACACAATAAACTAGCAACTACCCTCCACTGGATAGCTTTGAGGTGCACAATAAACTAGTAGTTTTGGAAGTAAAATATAAACAAAAGTTAACTAACTTTTATTAGTTCGTTATAATAACTTTGATAGTTACGTCGTAGAACACTTAGCATTAAAAACTTAAATAAAAATCATTCTTAATAACAGAACTTAATTACCAGCATATTAACTGTTAACACTAGCGGGTAATACAAGTTAACGGAGCAACTTGTTAAACTAATCATATTTTAACCCAGTTTCAAGGCTAGTGGGTTTTACTAGCTAGCACCAGAGAAGTCTGTACCACAGATACGTCTGTGATATACCTTTGACCGGCTTCCGAAGTTGTGCTCTCACAGCCTGAGATCAACCCAGGGATTACCAGCAGCGTCCAGCAGGTTAGGTAAGTTGTATTAATATTCCTAGAATTACCGACAATATGTTACTTAACAGGTTAGGTTAGATTCGTCAGGAAACAAGATAAGTGTTTCCTGACTCGGGTCTCGGTATGTGATGACCCCGCCACTAGAGCTTTTGGCCATGTGACCGAGGCCTTCCGCTGGCTTACCCCTCCAGAGTAAGCTGGGTAACATTCTTACTGTTATTCTATAAATGTTTCCAGTACAAGGTGGACCCGACATCAAAGGCTCGTTCATTTCCGCACGCTTGTAATATGCATAACGTAGCCAGTTAATAATTTTCCTAAAGTAGTGGCGGGTGATGCTTGATCCAAGGCAGCTGAAGGCTTGTCTGAGACTCCCAACCGCATTTTTCTGACCCACAAAGAACTGCGTGGAAATATTACTCGCTTCTCCCTTCTAAAAAACGTGTGGTAGCTAAATGTAATTTCGTCTTTGACTTTGAAGCGGCCCTCACATCAGGAGTATTCTTACCTTACCTTCCCATAATTAATTTTGAGGTCTCTCTCTCTCTCTCTCTCTCTCTCTCTCTCTCTCTCTCTCTCTCTCTCTCTCTCTCTCTCTCTCTCTCTCTCTCTCTTTCTCTCTCTCTAGACACACACATATACGTGTGTGTAGAAGGTTAAGATTTGCTACCTTATTTTGTATACAAAAAGCTATTATCATCCTTACTTCCTTTAAACTCTCTCTCTCTCTCTCTCTCTCTCTCTCTCTCTCTCTCTCTCTCTCTCTCTCTCTCTCTCTCTCTCTCTCTAATACTTTATGAAATATAATGTATCTTTTGAAGTTCCTTCAATATAATTAATTTTTTAGTTTATCTTGTGGTTTAGTGTAAAGATTACTTAGTTAGGTACACAAGCAGGTAAAGCAGGAGACTCATTCGTTAGGTACACAAACATGTCAAGCAGTGGACTCATTCGTTAGGTACACAAACAGGTAAGCAGTGGAATCCTTCGTTAGGTACACAAGCAGGTAAGCAGTGGAATCCTTCGTTAGGTACACAAACAGGTAAGCAGTGGACTCCTTTTTTAGGTACACAAGCAGGTAAAGCAGTGGCCTCCTTCGTTAGGTACTATAGATGTAGAAGAAGGTAAAGCAGTAGATCACACGATAGATACAGCAGCAGGTACGATAGATACAGACAAAGCTAGTGTGGTGTACTACTTCTTGCTTCTACCTTCTTACCTCCTTGCCCCTTCCTTCGTACTTGAGAGTTCCTTCTTACCTCCTTGCTCCTTCCTTCTTACTTCCTTGCTCCTTCCTTCTTACCTCCTTGTCCCTTCCTTCTCACCTCCTTGCCCCTTCATTCCTACCTCCTTGCCCCTTCCTTCTTCCTTGCCAGTTTCTTCTTACCTCCTTGCTCCTTCCTTCTTACCTCCTTGTACCTTCCTTCTTACCTCCTTGTTCCTTCCTCTTTACCTCCTTGCTCCTTCCTTCTTACCTCCTGACCCCTTCTTTCCTGCTTACGCCTTCCTTCATTTTAATTTTATTGATTTCATTATTCGCATAACAATTATTATTATTATTATTATTATTATTATTATTATTATTATTATTATTATTATTATTATTATTATTATATAATTATTATTGTTATTGTTGTTGTTGTTGTTGTTGTTAGTATTTATTATTATTATTATTATTATTATTATTATTATTATTATTATTATTATTATTATTATTATTATGATGATGATGATGATGATGAATATTATTATTATCATCATTTTTATTATTATTGTGATGTTGATTTTTGTTTTGGTTCTCGTTTATTCATGTTGTATGTTTTGTATCATCGCTTCTTTATTATTTACATTCATCTCATTCTCCACATTTTTTTTTTTTTCAGAAAAAAACAGTACGTAAGTTTTCGCTAAAACGGACTGACCGCAGAGCGGGTGCCCGGTAACGGCGTTTTGTGGTTGAAACAGAAGAGGCCGTTTCGCTGTGACTGTAACAGAAGAGGCTGTTTCGCTGTGACTGTAACAGAAGAGGCTGTTTCGCTGTGACTGTAACATTGACGGGTAATTCTGTAGAATGGGGATTTTGCTGTGATTGCATTTGCAAAGATAACTGGGAATTTTGCAATTAAAGGACTCTAGTCCGTTGTTTCCGAATCAGTTCTGTAATCCGTTACACAGAGGTCCATTATGTAGAGGTCTACTATATAGAAGGTTTGTTATGGGAGACAGAGAGAGAGAGAGAGAGAGAGAGAGAGAGAGAGAGAGGAGAGAGAGAGAGAGAGAGAGAGAGAGAGAGAAAGGCAGGCAGAGAGACAGACAGACATAGACAGACAGACAGATAGACAGAGACAGATAGACAGACAGACAGACAGAGACAGACAGACAGACAGAGAGCAATTAGTGGATGATGAGTATCAACAACCACACATGCTGTATATACTATACCTACACTTGCTCAGCATCTCCATATTTATAATCGCCTTTGTTCTTCTCTTCTTCTCCTCCTTCTGGTCCTTCTTTCTTCTTTATCTCTTCCTCCTTATTATCATCATCATCCTTCCTTCACCTCTTCGTCCCCCTACTACATCTCCTCCTACTCCTTTCATAATCATTCTTCTCCCTCACCCCCTCCTCCTCTTCCGCCTTTCTTCATCTCTTCCTCCTCGGTATTCCTTCTCCTTTTCCCCTTCCTCCTTCTCATCCTACCTACTTCACCTTCCCCTACTACCCATTCTTCCTTTTCTTTCAAATCCTCATCATCATCATTTCTTCTCCAGCACCTCCTTCTCCTCTTCATTTCCCCCCCTCACTTCCCTTCTTTATCTTCTCTTGTTTCATTCTTCCATGTCCTCTTATCCTTAATTCTTCCCTGTCCTCTTATCCTTCATTCTTCCATGTCCTCTTATCCTTCATTCTTCTATGTCCTCTTATCCTTCATTCTTCCCTGTCCTCTTATCCTTCATTCTTCCATGTCCTTTTATCCTTCATTCTTCCAAATCTCCATCCTTCCTTCATCCTTTGACATTTTTTCCATTCTCCCTCGTTTCCATCCTTCTACATTTCCCAATCCTTCTCCATCCTTTTCACGTTTCCTACCCACCTCTTCCATCCTTCATCTTATATACCTCACCACTACTTCCGAGAGACTTAGGGACTTGTCTCCTGGCACCTACTTTCTCTGTTACCTAGCAGTAAATAGGTACCTGGGAGTTAGTCAACTATTTTGGGTGGCATCTAGAACCTGTACTACAACACCTGTACTCTAGTACTTGTACTCCAGTACCTGTGCTCCAACACCTGTACTCCAGTAACTGTACTCCAGTATCTGTACTCCAGTAACTGTACTCCAGAACCTGTACTCCAGAACCTGTATTCCAGTACCTGTGCTCCAACACCTGTACTCCAGTACCTGTGCTCCAACACCTGTACTCCAGTAACTGTACTCCAACACCTGTACTCCAGTAACTGTACTCCAACACCTGTACTCCAGTAACTGTACTCCAACACCTGTACTCCAGTAACTGTACTCCAACACCTGTACTCCAGTAACTGTACTCCAACACCTGTACTCCAGTAACTGTACTCCAACACCTGTACTCCAGTAACTGTACTCCAGTACCTGTACTCCAGTAACTGTACTCCAGTAACTGTACTCCAGAACCTGTATTCCAGTAACTGTACTCCAGTATTTGTACTGCAGTAACTGTACTCCAACACCTGTACTCCAGTAACTGTACTCCAACACCTGTACTCCAGTAACTGTACTCCAACACCTGTACTCCAGTAACTGTACTCCAACACCTGTACTCCAGTAACTGTACTCCAGTACCTGTACTCCAGTAACTGTACTCCAGTAACTGTACTCCAGTACCTGTACTCCAACACCTGTACTCCAGTACCTGTACTCCAGTACCTGTACTCCAGTACTAATACACCAGTACCTGTACACCTTCAAAGGAAAAGGAGGAAAAGAACAAAGGAAGGAGAGGAGAGAATCGAATGTAGAGAGAAGGAGACTCGGGGACATTAGAAAGGGATAGATAGAAAACTAGAGTTGAAAAAAATAAGAGGGGAGACGATAGAATGGATAGGGAAGGACAAGGTAAAGAGGAGGACAAGGGAGAGGGGAGGACAGGGGAGAGGGGAAGCTGAGGAGAGGGGAGAACAATAGCCAGCAAACTAATACCTCAAACAATAGTGTTGAGCTGGGGTAACAACAGCAACAATGCTCTGGCCAGGAAAAGGAATGCTTTCAACTAATTAAGAGAGAACAATAGCCTTGTTTCACGCCTTTTCTTTGTCTTAAAGGTGATCAGCCGGATAGTGCTTGGATGGACGGTGCTTGGCCGGATGGTGCTTGGCCGGTTATACCTTTGATATACCTTTGAAGAGTTTCGAGAGTATCTACTCTCTGAGCCCGGCCATGGGCCAGGCTCGTCTGGTGCTTGCCTGGTCAACCAGGCTGTTGCTGCTGGAGGCCCGCTGCCCCACATATCCATCACAGCCTGGTTGATCTGGCACCTGGTGAAGATATTTGTCCAGTTTCCTCTTGAAGGCTTCTACACTGGTTCCAGCCGTGTTTCGGATATCTTCTGGTAAGATGTTGAATAGTCTGGGACCCCGGATGTTAATACAGTGCTCCCGTATTGTCCCCACCGCACCCCTGCTCCTCACTGGATTTATTTTACACTTTCTCCCATATCTCTCACTCCAGTATGTTGTTATGGCAGTGTGCAGATTTGGGACCAGGCCCTCAAGTACTTTCCATGTATATATTATCATGTATCTCTCTCCCTCCGCTCCAATGAGTACATGTTCAAGACTTGAAGGCGTTCCCAATAATTTAGATGTTTCAATGGCTCAATGTGAGCCGTAAACGATCTCTGGATTTGTTCCAGCTCTGCTATTTCTCCTGCCCTGAACGGGGCCGTCAGCACTGAGCAGTATTCTAAGTGAGGGAGCACTAGCGATTTGAATAGTGTCACCATCGGCATTATTTCCCTTGTTTTGAAAGTTCTCAATACCCACCCCGTCATCTTCCTGGCTGTTGTGATCTTTGTCTTGTTATGGTCTTTAAACGACAGATCAGCAGACATAATTATTCCCAAGTCCTTTACGTGTTCCTTTCGTTCTATGTGGTGACCCTCTTGCGTTTTGTATATAGTGTTCCTTTTGAGTTCTTCATTTTTTCCATACCTAAGCAGCTGAAACTTATCACCATTGAACGTCATGTTGTTCTCCACTGCCCATTGGAAGACCCTGCTTATGTCCTCCTGTAATTTTTCAGTGTCCTCTACCGTAGTGACTTTCATGCTTATTTTAGTGTCATCTGCAAATGATGGCCGGATGGTGCTTGGCCGGATGGTGCTTGGATGGATGGTGCTTGGCCGGATGGTGCTTGCCGGAAGGTGCTTGACGGATGGTGCTTGACGGATGGTGCTTTGCCGGATGGTGCTTGTCGGATGGTGCTTGGCCGGATGGTTGGACGGTGCTTGGCTGGATGGGGCTTGGATGGACGGTGCTTGGCCGGATGGTGCTTGGCCTGATGATGCTTGGCTGGATGGTGCTTGGCTGGATGGTGCTTGGCTGGATGGTGCTTGGATGGAAGGTGCTTGGATGGACGGTGCTTGGCCGGATGGTGCTTGGCCTGATGATGCTTGGCTGGATGGTGCTTGGCTGGATGGTGCTTGGCTGGATGGTGCTTGGATGGACGGTGCTTGGATGGACGGTGCTTGCCGGATGGTGCTTGGCTGATGGACGGTGCTTGGATGGACGGTGCTTGGATGGACGGTGCTTGGCCGGATGGTGCTTGGCCGGATTGTGCTTGGCTGGATGGTGCTTGGCTGGATGGTGCTTGGATGGAAGGTGCTTGGATGGACGGTGCTTGGCCGGATGGTGCTTGGCCTGATGATGCTTGGCTGGATGGTGCTTGGCTGGATGGTGCTTGGCTGGATGGTGCTTGGATGGACGGTGCTTGGATGGACGGTGCTTGGCCGGATGGTGCTTGGCTGGATGGACGGTGCTTGGATGGACGGTGCTTGGCCGGTTGGTGCTTGGATGGATGGTACTTGACCTGATGATGCTTGGTTGGATGGTGCTTGGATGGACAGTGCTTGGATGGACAGTGCTTGGATGGACAGTGCTTGGATGGACAGTGCTTGGATGGACAGTGCTTGGATGGACAGTGCTTGGCCGGATAGTACTTGGCTACTTGGTACTTGGCTGAATGGTGACTGGCCTAATGGTGCTTGGCCGGATGGTGCTTAGATGGAGGGTCCTTGGCCGGATAGAGCTTGCTGAGAGAGCTTTAACAAGGTTAACGTAGCAGTACTAAGCCGGATGGTGTTGAGGGAAGTCTTACAGAATTAGCATAACTTAAAATACACAGTAATGTGATTCATTACTTTGTAGTGGCATGTAAACGGCATCCCAAAGGTAGATTTAGAGGCATGATAACATGCCTCTGTTCCAGGGGAAGTTCCACACAGTGAGAAAAAAGACGAAAAACATAGAGGGAAGGATAAGTGGAAATTGAGAATCGTGAATTCCTCACAGAATGCATAAGAGGAACAATAGGCTATGTATGGTATACAGAGCCGACAACATGTGCAACATCTGGGTATCTTTATTGCAGACGTTTCGCCCTCCAGTGGCTTTATCAATACAGATTCTAAGACCACCGTAGTCTTGAAGAGTCTGAACCAACTCCAAGGCTGAGGGACTGATTACCTCATATTTTGTATATAATTCTTCTGTCTTAAAATTATGTCCTTAAATTTGTATTGATAAAGCCAATGGTTGGCGAAACGTCTAAAAAATAAAGATACTCATTTTGTCGGTGCTGTATTCCATTTATGTACAATTATTTACCTTATTGCTAAGGTCACTGTTTGAGTGTGTGTGTTTTGCCTATATACTGTTTCAAATACATGGACCCAATTTCAAAGGAAACAGCATTGAAATTGGGTCCATCATTTCTAAAAACCCGTAGTTTTCGCCATCATATTCTTCCCCAGCCTCTTCACTTAATAAAGATATATTCTGTTTTTATCCGCTACGACAACGGGAAATATATTTTTTATTTGATTTTTTTTTAACGTTAAAAAAAATATATAATTATATTTTTCTTAGTCTTGTAATGTATTGCATTTTTTTTTTTTCCCCAAAAAAAAAAACTTATGAAAAGTGCAATAAAATTGGGGATATTAAAATAATGAATTTTTATGCATTCATATGTGAGACAGAGAAACAGACAGAGACAGAGAGAGATAAACAGAGAGATATATATAGACAGAGAGAGATAGACAGAGAGAGATAGAGAGAGACAGGGAGAGAGAGCGTTATGAAGAGGGGTAAAAAAAAAAGAGAATTCAGTTCAAACCCTCTGTCATTTGTCGGCATTTTGGCGTTGGCTCAGGTTTCCTAAATTAAATATGTTCATGGTGAATACGAAGCCTGCTGGGAGCCAGCTGTAATCTAGCAGCTGGTTCGACCAATTATGACCGCGAAGCTCACACACACACACACACACACACACATACATTGAGAGAGTGGATCTAGTAGCGAACAGAGAAGATGCGGGGCCAGGAGCTGTGAATCGACGATTGCAATCACAAATAGGTGAGTACACACACACACACACACACACACACACACACACACAATAGCTAATGATCTAAAATACCCAAGAAACTTAATTGATAAATCCTTTAAAATTGCTAGAAATACTTTCTATAATTCATAAAGGGACAACCAACCTTATTCAACTAAAAATATGTTGGTTCTTCCTTACCATGAAAACTTGGTTGATATGCCTTCCCTTCTTAAGACTTTTATTATCAAAGTGTTGTATTTATAAATCTTGATACAGTAAAAAAAAAATTATAAAAAATTCCCCCAAAATGTTGACGGGTGTGTCTATAAGATTCCCTGTAAAATATGCGATAAAGTTTACTACGGTCAAACTGGTAAAAGTCTTGAACTAAGATTAAACCAACATAAATATAGTATTAAAACTGGACAAGATTCTAATGCTCTGTTTATTCATGCGAGAGATTTTAACCATCCAATTGATTTTCAAAATGCTGAGAAAGATATATCAAGCAAGTCCATGGTTGACAGGAATATAATAGAATCATGTTTCATAGAAAGCAGTTTTGAAAATAATATGAATATTTGTTTTGGTTTATATAAATTGGATTAATTTATAATTAACAAAATTTGGATAGAATTTAATGATACAGACCCACCCACCCAACAAGATTTGGGTGTTGTCACGCGACTGTGAGGTGTAGTCTTACCTTTATATGCCTTAAGATAAGAAAAGATTTCTTCGGATTTTTAACCCCGGAGGGTTAGCCACCCAGGATAACCCAAGAAAGTCAGTGCGTCATCGAGGACTGTCTGTCTTATTTCCATTGGGATCCTTAATCTTGTCCCCCAGGATGCGACCCACACCAGTCGACTAACAACCCAGGTACCTATTTGCTGCTAGGTGAACATGACAACAGGTGTAAGGAAACACGTCGAAATGTTTCCACCCGCCGGGAATCGAACCCGGGCCATCCGTGTGTGAAGCGAGAGCTCAAGCCACCAGACCACCGGGCCACCTCCCTTCCTTCCTGTTGCTGTTTTGTTTTTATAGTTCCTTGATGTGAGAAGTCACACACACACACACACACACACACACACACACACACACACAGATATATATATATATATATATATATATATATATATATATATATATATATATATATATATATATATATATATATATATATATATATATATATATATATATATATATATATATATATATATATATATAATCAGAATTCCACCTCCACATCCCTCTCTCTCCATCTCCCCTACGCTCCTTCCCTCACCCCTCTCCCAGCAGCACCTCCCTCACCTCCCAGATGATGGAGCGTCAAACATGTGTCAGGTGCCACATTCCCTGGCACTCAGAGGCACTTAATGGCACTTGTGTCAATATTGGTCTTGATAGACATTACCGCCTCGCACTGTTGACCAAACTGACCCCAGTCATCAACGTTGTTACTTGTTCCTCTCGTTACTAGATTGACCCCAGTTATCAACGCTGTTTCTTCTACCTCTCATTACCAGACTGCATTCAGTTCTTAACGTTGTTACTTGTTCCTCTCGTTACTAGAGTGACCCTAGTTATCAACGCTGTTGTACCTCTCATTACCAGATTGCATTCAGTTATCATTGTTGTTACTTGTTCCCTTCGTTACCAGACAGAAGTCAGCTATCAACGTTGTTACTTCTAACTCTCGTTACTAGTAGTGATCTTTTATACGTTAATATTTAAAAAGATTCTGCGAAATGCTTTTAATAGTATCGCTTGACAACGAGAACATTCACAAACGAAGCCAAATGCTAACGAGGCTAACTGTTAACGAAGCTACTCATAAACGAGAATACTCTCTTTCTTGCCGAGGGATATTAAACACCTTGTAAATCATTGAAGGCGTTTTTTTGGATTTATTATTATTAATATTATTATTATTATTATTATTATTATTATTATTATTATTATTATTATTATTGTTGTTGTTGTTGTTGTTGTTATTGTTATTATTATATTTATGAGGAAGTGCTAGGCCTGTAGGGGTAATACAACGCCTTGAAGAATGAGAGACAATCAGGCTTGATCCATTTGGAAGGTAGCTCCAATTCACTGGATCAAGAGACCTCTCTTATCAAGGCCCACCTTGATGATCTGTTATCAGCAGTAAAGTTAACTTTACTTTTTTCTGTGTACCTTATTTAAGGGACTAGAAGAATCAATAGAGGATGAATAGTATGGAAATATGTTATTGATAGTGGTAGTTGTGGTTGTGGTGGTGATAGTGATTGTGGTGGTGGTGGTGGTGGTTGTGAAGGTTATAGTGGTGGTGGTTGTGGTTGTGGTGGTTCTTGGTGTGGTGCTGGTGGTTGGGGTGGTTGTTGTTGTTAAGTGTAGTGGTGTGGTATTCGTGGTAGCTGAAGTTGTAGCAGCGTTGGTGGTTGTAGTGGTAGAGATAGTGGCAGTAGTGATGGTGGTAGTGGTGGTAGTCATCATGCTGATACTGGTGATGTTGATGGTAGTCGAGTGATGGTGGAAGAAGGGAAATTGGTGGTACTAGTGGCGTTGGTAGTGTTGGGGTAGTGGTGTTAGTGATACTGGTAGCGTTGAAGTTGGTGGTGTTGGTGGTGGTGGTGACGGTGGAGATGGTGATGGCGGTGGAGATGGTGGTGGTGGTGGTGGTGGTAGTAGGTGCTTGTACTGGAGGTATTGGTGGTAGTTGTGGCTGCTGGTACTGGCAGTAATGGTGGTGGTGGTAGTAGTGGTGGTACTGGTGATTGTGAGTATTTATACTGCTAGTAATTGTGGCAGTGGTGGTGGAGGTTGTAATATTGGTAGTACTGGTGGTATTGGTAGTAGAGGTGGTGGTGGTGATTGTGGGTGCTGGTATTGGTGGTAGTGATGATTGTGGGTGGTGGTAGTGACTGGGTGCTGATTTCATGGTAGGGGTGATGGTGTTGTGGGTGCTGGTACTGGTAATATTGGTGGTAGTTGTGGTAGTAGTAGAAGTAGTGGTGGTGATTGTGGGTGCTGGTACTGGTGGTGATAGTGGGTACTGGTGGTATTGGTGGTAAGAGTGGTAGTAGTAGTGGTGGTGATTGTGGGTGCTGGTACTGGTGGTGATAGTGGGTACTGGTGGTATTGGTGGTAAGAGTGGTAGTAGTAGTGGTGGTGATTGTGGGTGCTGGTACTAGCAGTAACGGTAAGAGTGGTGATGTAAGTGGCAGATGGGCGTAACAACCTCACCCCCAACAGCCAAGTCAGCAGTAACAATGCCACTCACGCAGGCACCATCACTATTTATCCCACTGTAGTGGTAGTGCCTTCCCTCCCTTCCCCATCCTCCTGCGGCAGCCAATGACTCTACACACGCTGCCCCCAGGGCCAACACGCATACCAAACTGCCCTTAAACAGCGTCCCTAACCTCTCAATCCAAAACCCTGATCGTAACCACTTACAGCTCTTCCGAGAATTACTAAGAACCTGCCTTCAGTGATACGTTGAGAAGTGTATATCCCTATTTTTACCTACCTACTTACACTCCCCTATTATTATTAACCTATTTGGTAAATATATACATGGATTCGACATCTACTGGAAACTTTAGCGACCCACAGTATCGTAGAGGCAACTACAAGAGACTTGGAGGAAAGATTTTTGGATTTCTCCCTGAAGTCTTCTAAATGTCCCTCTTATATTCTAATATTCGCCTTTTTGAGTTATCCTTTTTATGGTTGTAGGGTTCGAATCACGGCTCCAGAGCTTGTTTCATATCTCTGAGTACATTCTCTTAGATTTTACTCTGTTCCGGGATTTATGCACTCTTGACTATTGGTTCGAAATGTTGCACTGATAGCAATAATGAAGAAAAGAAACACTCAATTCACAATTAGGGCATTTTATTGTTAAAACGTTTCGCTCACCTGTAGATTTATAAACGAATTGATGATGTCATTGGAGGTTGAACGCGTTTTTATTTGGAGAACGTTTCGTTCTGAGTATGGCTAAATAAAGCTCTAGCAGAGCGAAACGTTGTCGCAGTAATAGACAATTTAGCAGCGTTTCTTTCCTAGAATGGTGAAGCACAGGAAACATAGTACCTTGATGAACCTCGTGTAGTCGATTGGTTTGAAACCTAACGCACCAATCAGACCCTGTTGGTGGTGCCATGGTCTCCTCTGGCACCTAAGGAATTAAGTGACCCTTAGGTGGTCCCACGGTTCCTATCAACCAGGACCTGTGAGATGAAATATTCAAGGGAAGGTCGTAATGGGTCCCCAGCCGGTGGTTGAATCTAGCATTAACCTGAAGACAGATCGTCCAAGCACTTTCTGATGTCAGTAACTGGTGGTCAGTTGCTCTCTGTCTGCCACCAAGGACAGACGGACGGAGAAAATATATATATATATATATATATATATATATATATATATATATATATATATATATATATATATATATATATATATATATATATATATATATATATATATATATATATATATATATATATACATATATGAAATGTTCCCTTTGAGAAACAAGAGCAGTAGTGACTGTTGAAAAACAGTGTTCAAAATTCTAAGGTTAACATTTGATACCATGACTTGATATCAAAGGAGGATCAATTTAATGTGCCACATAGGCCGTCTCCCACCAAGGTAGGGGATCCAAAGAAATATAAATGTTCACCATTATTCATTCATTGCCCAACGTTTACACACAGAAGTAGTCATATGACACTACTAAATAATATATTCACACCCATCCTTCAGAGTGTAGGCAATGTACTTCTCACCTCCAGAACGACACCATCCTCATCCATCCTTCAGAGTGCAAGCACTGTACTTCCCAAATCCAGAACTACAACATTTTCACACATCCTTCAGAGTGCACATACTGTACTTCCCACCTCCAGAACTGCCACATTCCTTCATCATTCAGAACTGTAACATTCCCACTCCACCTTCAGAGTACAGGCACTGTATTTCCTACCTCCAGAATTACGAAATCCCTACCCATCCTTTATAGTGCAGTCTCTGTTTCTCTAGCTCTTTACTCTTCATCTCACTCTTTCTCACTCTTGGTCTTTCTTCTTTAATCCGGTACAAATTACATTCACAGATCCGTGTTATGAATGGATTGATCCTATGGATCTCCCGACACACTGTTCTGATGTTGGTAAGAATGGTAAACAGAATAGAGGTTATGGTTCTTGTTTTAGAGAACTAAAACAAGAACCATAAACACAATAAAAATTAAAAAGCAAAATCAAGGACATCAAGATGACGAACAAGAACAACAAGAACATCAACAAACATCAATACGTACTGTACTTTTAAGCAAAAGTGTCGTTGAAGCAGACCAAAATATATTTGAACTGGGGTTAAACACCCCTCAGACGGCCAGTAACTGGATGGGTAGCGACGTGGCACCTTGCAGCTTCTCTGGCAGCAGGAAGGAGGGGGAGGGGGGGGAAAGGCACTGGTTATGGCACTGGTTAGTGCCAGTGACTCGCCTGGCACTGTGTACAAGATTATGACAAACAGTCTGAGTGGTAAGAGGATCATAAGCGATGTCTGATCAGCTTCCATCAGACGCAATAATTCTGGTTATCCGCTTATAACTATGACAGGAGAGCTCTGATGAAATTCACACACACACACACACACATACACACACACACACACACATGTGAATGACATAACGGAAGGGATAGACTCAGAAGTGTCTCTGCTTGCAGATGATGTGAAGTTAATGAGAAGAATCAAATCAGTCGAGGATCAGGCAGGACTACAAAGAGACCTGGACAGGCTACAAGCCTGGTCCAGTAACTGGCTCCTTGAATTTAACCCTGCCAAATGTAAAGTCATGAATATCGGGGAAGGGCAAAGAAGACCGCAGACAGAGTATAGTCTAGGTGGCCAAAGACTGCAAACCTCACTCAAAGAAAAAGATCTTGGGGTGAGTATAATACCGAGCACATCTCCTGAGGCACACATCAATCAGATAACTGCTGCAGCATACGGGCGGCTGGCAAACCTAA
Organism: Cherax destructor; assembly: GCA_009830355.1. NCBI lineage: Eukaryota > Metazoa > Arthropoda > Malacostraca > Decapoda > Parastacidae > Cherax > Cherax destructor. Next base: position 303,007 of record WNWK01000600.1, on the reverse strand, counting down.
GAATAGCGTTCCAATACCTCACTAAGGAATCATTCAAGACTCTGTATACCATATACGTCAGGCCCATACTGGAGTATGCAGCACCAGTTTGGAACCCACACCTGGTCAAGCACGTCAAGAAATTAGAGAAAGTGCAAAGGTTTGCAACAAGACTAGTCCCAGAGCTAAGGGGATTGTCCTACGAAGAAAGGTTAAGGGAAATCGGCCTGACGACACTAGAGGACAGGAGGGTTAGGGAAGACATGATAACGACATATAAAATACTGCGAGGAATAGATAAGGTGGACAGAGACAAGATGTTCCAGAGAGGGGACACAGAAACAAGGGGTCACAATTGGAAGTTGAAGACTCCTATGAGTCAAAGGGATGTTAGGAAGTATTTCTTCAGTCATAGAGTTGTCAGGAAGTGGAATAGCTTAGAAAGCGACATAGTGGAGGCAGGAACCATACATAGTTTTAAGACTAGGTTTGATAAAGCTCATGGAGCAGGGAGAGAGAGGACCTAGTAGCAATCAGTGAAGAGGCGGGGCCAGGAGCTATGAATCGACCCCTGCAACCACAAATAGGTGAGTACACACACAGCCCGGCGGCCTGGTGGTAAAGCTCTCGCTTCACGCACGGAGGGCCCGGGTTCAATTCCCGGCGGGGCGGAAACATTTCGAAGTGTTTCCTTACACACACACACACACACACACATACACATACAACAGGCCTAGTGTCTAATCGACATGTGCCTAGGACAAAATGGTAACTAACACACACATGCATATACAACAGGCCTAGTGTCTAATCGACATGTGCCTAGAACAAAATGGTGACTAACTAACTAACACAAGCACGCACAAACGGAATGCAGACTAGGCAGTCATAGGTTGCAAAACTCACTCATGGAAAAGGATCTTGGGATGAGCATTATACCGAGCATATCTCCTGTGGCGCATATCAAACAAATAACTGCTGCTGCATATGGGCGCTCTGTTTCTCCCTCTGTCTGTCTGTCTGTGTCTCTCTTTTTATCCACCTGCACTCATCGACTAGTGGCTACGAGAGTTAAGTTGCAGCTCCTGGTCCACTTCTGTCACTGGTAGGCGGGATTCCCCACTGGAAGTGATGGTCCAGGAGTAGGCAAGTATGTTGTGGAGATGTTCTCTGTACCAAGATTCCATGATGCTGCTGTGGCTCACAAGTTGTATGAATGGTATACAGTACCATTCATACACAACTCTGTATTTGACTGAAGAAGCCTACCGTGTAGGCGAAACGTTTCAACAAGAAAGATACCCAACTGTTGCACATGTCTCTTACTTAATTACCAAAGGTGCCAGAATAAACAGCGCCATAAGCACCACCAATACCACAAACAGTAGAAGCAGCAGCAGCAGTATCAGCAGCAGCACCACCACCACCACCAACAACAACAACAACAACAACACCAACAACAACACCACTACCACCACCACCACCACCACCAGTAATAACTTACCAACCACCACCAGTAATAACTTACCCACCACCACAAGTAATAACTTACCCACCACCACCAGTAATAACTTACCTACCACCACCAGTAATAACTTACCCACCAGGTTATCGGCAACCGATGGCTTGTATCCAAAGGTAATTTATCTAACACCTAATTTTTCTCAACCTTTTTTCTTAAATTCCAATTCTGGCTGTGATCTGAATCATTGTTCAACCACAGTGTGCTTGACATGTTCCATGTGCATGACACTGTTCAATGTCTTGAACATTTGTCACAGTGCTTCACATGAGCCGTGATCTGACACATTTTTCAACAGTGTGCTTGACACATGTGTCACAGTGTGCATGACACATGTGTCAAGTGTGCTTGACACATTTGTCACAGTGTGTGCTTGACACAAGTGCCACAATGTGCTTGGTACATAGGCCACAGTATGCTTGACACATGTGTCACAGTGTGCCAAAATGTGCCTAGTACATAGGCCACAGTATGGAGGGAGATATATTGGAAAGGAATTGAAGGAGAGACGGAGAAGAGCAGAACAGGGAGGAAATGAAGAGAGAGAGAGAGAGGAGAGAGAGAGAGAGAGAGAGAGAGAGAGAGAGAGAGAGAGAGAGAGAGAGAGAGAGAGAGAGAGAGAGAGAGAGGAAAAGAGAGAGCCACACTTGGCTCCACTTCGAGGACAGCGAGAAGCAAGCTTCTATACCACAAGACGGGCAGCAAGCAGCAACTTCACTCTGGCTGTACCATTCTCCAGAACATCACTTCATCTGAGATCATTTATCCCCAGGATGACTCGAGTTTGGAACCCATTCGTACAGCATTATGATGTCAACAAGATAAAGTCAGTTGATCAAATGAAAATGCTGACCCACAGATGGCTCCAACTTCATCCTGTTCCCTACTTGTATGTTTCATAACAATAAAAATGCTTTCAAATGAGCTGATGTAGGTAACAGCTCTTAGCTTGTCAATAAAGTTAGGAATCCTTAACTTGTAAATAGCTTGTCAATAAAGCAAGGGATCCTTAACCTAACCTTGTTAAACTTGTGTAAAAAAAGAGAGAGAGAGAGAATTAAGTGGACAGGGAGAAAGGGACGGAATTGAGTGGGAAGGGAGGGAAAGATGGAGTGGGGAGGGAAAAGGGAGGAAAAGATGATGAGTGGGATGGAGGAAACGATGGGAGTGAGGGATTAAAAGAGAAGAATGAGAGGGAGGGGATGGCCAGCTGGAACATTTATTACATATGAGAAGCATTAAGGGAGAATATTGTGTGGGGAGGAGCATGATGAGTATTGTGTGGGGAGGAGCATGATGAGTATTGTGTGGGGAGGAGCATGATGAGTATTGTGTGGGGAGGAGCATGATGAGTATTGTGTGGGGAGGAGCATGAAGAGTATTTTGTGGGGTCACATTTTAAATTTAATTATCCCAAAAGCTTTTAAATGTTTATCTCCGGCATTAAACATATGAACAAACACTACAATTATGTTAATGTCTTAATAAATTTACATATATATATATATATATATATATATATATATATATATATATATATATATATATATATATATATATAAAAGGGACGTGGTATTAGCAGCTATACAAGAACATTTCCCAGGTCTCTTCCCTTTTGTTTCAGCTGGATATAGCAAGGAATCAATGCTCCTGTTTGGAGAGCATGGAATCACATCATCAGAGGGTGTCCAGCAAGGGGACCCTCTCGCACCATTTCTCTTCTGTATAGCAGTTAGGGAAATCACAGTCAGACTGACCAGTGAGCTAAACATCTGGTTCCTGGATGATGGCACACTAGCAGGTACAAAGGAGTCCCTTCTAGATGATTTTACACAGGAGATGTCACGGGGACAGGAAATGGGTCTCATCCTGAATCCATCCAAATATGAAATCATCTCAGTCAATCAACAAGTGATAGATGCAGTGATATCAAAACTACCAAGAGCAACAGTCATTGCTCCTACAAATAGTGTCTTGCTTGGGGTACCTCTGGGAAGCGATGCCATTGACACAATTCTCAGGAAGAAATTGGAAGAATTGAGGAGAATGGAACAACGAACAGGCAATCTTGACACCCATGATGCCTTGTACCTTCTCACAAAATGCTTGAGTCTGCCCAGGTTGACATATTTCCTAAGATGTGCTCCTTCATATGATAACCCTATACTGCACGAATATGACAGTATCCTGAGGCAGATCTTTACTAAAGTACTTAACCTTACTCTAGAAGATGGGCAGTGGGACCAAGCTACACTCCCAGTCAGACTAGGAGGCATTGGCGTCCGCAAGTCATCACAGATTGCTCTACCTGCTTTCCTGTCTTCATGCATTGCATCCAGAGGGCTTGTAGCAACGATTCTCCCTGAACATCTTAGGGACAAGATTGGAATCCATGACCAAAAGTTCATTGATGGAGCCAGGATCTGGGATAATCTAACAGGCTCTGAAACCAGGCCTGCTCTTCCCCCAACAACTACAAACAGTCGCACTGGGATGGCCCAATAGTAGAGAATATAGCCTCAGCAATGCTTCAGAGTGTGTGAGGGAAGGATAGAGCCCGCCTCCTGGCAGTGAGAGCTCCTCATGCAGGGGACTTTCTGTTGGCTGTTCCCAATTCCAGCCTTGGCACACGCCTCGACCCACAGACCATCCGCATTGGTGTTGCCCTTCCACTTGCCGCCCCTATTCTCGCCGAACACAGGTGTATTTGTGGCAGTGAAGCAGCAGACCGACTCGGGTACCATGGTCTTGTGTGTCGTAAATCCGAGGGAAAGATTGCAAGACACGAAGAGGTTAATAACATTATCAAGAGGAGCCTCACAACAGCCGGATGCCCAGCAGTAAGGGAGCCACCCCAACTATGCAGATCTGATGGCAGCTAAAAGCGTCCAGATGGTATCACCCTTCAAGCCTGGACAGACGACAAGCAGGTGGTGTGGGACTACACATGTGCATCTACCTTGGCTGATACCTATCTCCAATACACCAGGGAGGAAGCAGGGGCAGCTGCCACCTTCAGGGAGTCCCAAAAGTCGAGAAAATATGGAGAACTTGCCCATCATTATATGTTTGTTCCCATAGGCTCGGAGACCCTTGGCTAATGGGAAAAGAGTGCATCTAAGTTCCTCAAGGAGCTGGGCAAAAGACTCAACAGGGTAACTTGGGATCCCAGGGCAGCTAGTTTTCTGTTCCAGCGACTCAGCGCTGCTGTTCAGAGAGGTAATGCATGCTGTATTATGGGCACGCGCCTCAGCTCGGAGGAGCTGGATGAGATTTTCGCATTATAATCAGTGACAAACATGTAACAATATGTACTAGACATGTATCTCTCACACCTGATGGCATATACTGTATATGCCATCTTTATAACAATGTATCTCTTTAATCTTTTGTACCATATTATGTAATAAAATATACCTATTGGTAAAAAAAAAAAGGATGGGGTGGTATGAGAAGTGGAATATTCAAATGGCTTCAGGAAGAAATCCACATAGTCTTCCTTGAAGCCTTTTTATCCACTTCTCCGAGGCTATGGGTCCCACAATTTGAACCAGAGGTGGACCCCATCCTATATATATATATATATATATATATAAGACAGTCACCAGAGGTCATACAGAGGACCCTGAAGTAATGACTCAGACTTCTTGGCTCAAGAGCCCTTCACTGTCATCAAGGCAGTAGTGTGAGCACGAACAGGATTCGTATACAAGGAGTTCCCCGTGTTACGAACGAGGTTTGTGCCTGGCTTTTTTGACTTACGCACCAGTCTTGTATGGTCAACAATGCGAAGATTTTTTTTCGTTTAACGCATGTTCGTGTTTCCTCTCAGCGAGTCTTAAATTTTAATTAGTTTTTGCGTGTTCTGTTTTTAAGAGAAGTTCACAACTCAGGTCGTGTTTGTAAGTGGAGGAGTTTGTAACTTTGGTCGTGTTTGTAAGTGGAGGAGTTTGTAACTGTGGTCGTGTTTGTAAGTGGAAGAGTTTGTAACTTTGGTCGTGTTTGTAAGTGGAAGAGTTTGTAACTGTGGTCGTGTTTGTAAGTGGAGGAGTTTGTAACTGTGGTCGTGTTTGTAAGTGGAAGAGTTTGTAACTTTGGTCGTGTTTGTAAGTGGAAGAGTTTGTAACTGTGGTCGTGTTTGTAAGTGGAGGAGTTTGTAACTGTGGTCGTGTTTGTAAGTGGAAGAGTTTGTAACTTTGGTCGTGTTTGTAAGTGGAAGAGTTTGTAACTGTGGTCGTGTTTGTAAGTGGAGGAGTTTGTAACTGTGGTCGTGTTTGTAAGTGAAGAAGTTTGTAACTCTGGTCGTGTTTGTAAGTGGAGAAGTTTGTAACTTTGGTCGTGTTTGTAAGTGGAGAAGTTTGTAACTTTGGTCGTGTTTGTAAGTGGAGAAGTTTGTAACTGTGGTCGTGTTTGTAAGTGGAAGAGTTTGTAACTGTGGTCGTGTTTGTAAGTGGAGGAGTTTGTAACTGTGGTCGTGTTTGTAAGTGGAGAAGTTTGTAACTGTGGTCGTGTTTGTAAGTGGAGGAGTTTGTAACTGTGGTCGTGTTTGTAAGTGGAGGAGTTTGTAACTTTGGTCGTGTTTGTAAGTGGAGAAGTTTGTAACTGTGGTCGTGTTTGTAAGTGGAGGAGTTTGTAACTCTGGTCGTGTTTGTAAGTGGAGGAGTTTGTAACTGTGGTCGTGTTTGTTAGTGGAGGAGTTTGTAACTTTGGTCGTGTTTGTAAGTGGAGGAGTTTGTAACTTTGGTCGTGTTTGTTAGTGGAGAGGTGGTTATGGGGTGACTATCACCCACATGATGGGTATGGAGTAACTACCACTCACAGGATGGGTATGGAGTAACTACCACCCACAGGATGGGTATGGAGTAACTACCACTCACAGGATGGGTATTAAGTAACTACCACCCACAGGATGGGTATGGAGTAACTACCACCCACAGGATGGGTATGGAGTAACTACCACCCACAGGAGGGGTATGGAGTAACTACCACCCACAGGAGGGGTATGGAGTAACTACCACCCACAGGAGGGGTATGGAGTAACTACCACCCACAGGAGGGGTGTGGGTGCACCATAAATACCCTAAACTAACAGCCGCTGTGTGTAACACATGAACGTCGGTATTTTATTGACATAAATACCGTGACTGATTAACCTAAACCACTTACTTTGATAAACTGGTTTTAGCATTGAATATAAAACACCCACACTTAGTTTACTCAAAAACAAAACCAAAATTACATTAGAGATGGTGTATAAATGTACCTCGTTGGATGACTCTTATTGTAGCCAGGTGGTCCAGTGGTTTACGCACTGGCCTAGAGTTTTACGACTCACTTGCCGCGAGTTTAATCCCCGTTCGTACCGTGGTTTGTTTGTAATTGTGTTAATACGATTTCGTGATTCATTACAGATGTAAACATACACACACACACACACACACACACACATGGTGGCTAAAGCTCTTGCTTCACGCATGGAGGGCCCGGGTTCAATTCCCGGCGGGGCCGAAACATTTCGAAGTGTTTCCTTACACACACACACACATATATACAACAGGCCTAGTGTCTAATCGACATGTGCCTAGGACAAAATGGTAACTAACTAACACACTATTTTACGTATAAAAAAAAGATAAGTCCGTAGGACAAAATTGTCTCTGACTTATATAATAAATAGTGACGTTAAAACACATTCAAATTTCACGATTTCTAAGTTTTCATAAGTGTACACTTTAATAAGTGTACAATTTCCGTAAGTGTACAGTTTTCATCACCATATATTTCTTATAAACTTAAATGATTATTTTTAACTTCCTATATTTCCCTGAACTTCCTTCCTCCTTCCTCCTTCCTCCTTTTCTTCCTCGGTTCCTTCTCTGGTGCCTCTGTTGCCCTCCTTTCAACAACTCGGGAAGGGGGGAGAGTAAAATTAAAAAACGCAGACACAGCACCAGCAGACTGAGAGAGAGCAGAGCCAGTTTTATTTCGCTGCTTTCATTTCCCTGTGTCGGCTGGTACTCATACGCACTCTACTGGAGTGCTACCAACATTATTATTATTATCCATCTCCATGTGGCTTGTCATGCATTGATAAGATCGCCTGATATTATATATATATATATACTAATCATAGAAACCAAGTATCACAGGGCGGCCAGCTTCCTCTTTCAGAGACTCAGTGTTGCGATCCAGAGGGGAAATGCCTGCAGCATTCTGGGCACGCGGCCTACTGCCGGGGAGCTGGACGAAGTACTTGACATGTAGCTCTGAGTTGTTATCTATGTTGTTTTACTCCCTATTGTATTCTTGTCAATGTATTTTGTCTTGAATTAAAGTATATATATATATATATATATATATATATATATATATATATATATATATATATATATATATATATATATATATATATATATATATATATATATATATACATGTAATTTAGAGAGAGAGAGAGAGAGAGAGAGAGAGAGAGAGAGAGAGACTCATATGCTTGCACAAATAAACACATACATTTCTACAAGCAAAAAAAACACTCATTCACGCGGAGGTTAATTAGTTTCACTTGCATTTTAACAAGAACAATACAAACACATCCCCACTATCATCCCCACTATCATCCCCACTAACATCCCAACTATCATCCCCACTAACATCCTCACTATCATCCCCACTATCATCCCAACTATCATCCCCACTAACATCCCCACTATCATCCCCACTAACATCCCCACTATCATCCCCACTAACATCCCTTCTATCATCCCCCCACTAACATCCCTGCTATCATCCAACTAACATCCCCACTAACATCCCCACTATCATCCCCACTAACATCCATACTATCATCCCCACTAACATCCCCACTATCATCCCCACTAACATCCCCACTATCAACCCCACTATCATCCCCACTAGCATCCCCACTAACGTGTCCACTATCATCCCCACTAACATCCCTTCTATCATCCCCCACTAACATCCCCGCTATCATCCAACTAAAATCCCCATTAACATCCCCACTAACATCCCCACCAACATCCCCATTAACATCCCCACTATCATCCCTACTAACATCCACATTTACATCCCCACTAACATCCCATTAACATCCCACTATCATCCCCACTAACATCTTCATTAACATCCCACTAACATCCCCATTAACATCCCCACTATCATCCTCACTAACATCTCCAGTATCATCCCGGCTAACATCCCCACTATCATCCCCACTAACATTCCCATACACATCCCGACTATCATCCCCACTAACATCCCGCTATCATCCAACTAAAATCCCCATTAACATCCCCACTAACATCCCCACCAACATCCCCATTAACATCCCCACTATCATCCCTACTAACATCCACATTTACATCCCCACTAACATCCCATTAACATCCCTACTATCATCCCCACTAACATCTTCATTAACATCCCCACTAACATCCCCATTAACATCCCCACTATCATCCTCACTAACATCTCCAGTATCATCCCGGCTAACATCCCACTATCATCCCACTAACATTCCCATACCATCCGACTATCATCCCACTAACATCCCACTATCATCCCCTATCATCCCCACTAACATTCCCATTAACATCCCCACTATCATCCCCACTAACTTCCCCACTATCATCCCCACTATCATCCCCACTAACATCCCTATTAACATCCCCACTAGCATCCCCACTAACATCCCCACTATCATCCCCACTAACATCCTCACTAACATCACCACTAACATCACCACTAACATCCCCACTAACATCCCCACTAACATCCCCACTAACATCCCCACTAACATCACCACTAACATCACCACTAACATCACCACTAACATCCCCACTATCATCCCCACTATCATCCCCACTATCATCCCCACTAACATCACCACTAACATCACCACTAACATCACCACTAACATCACCACTAACATCACCACTAACATCCTACTATCATCCCACTATCATCCCCACTATCATCCCCACTAACATCACCACTAACATCACTAACATCCCCACTAACATCACCACTAACATCACCACTAACATCCCCACTAACATCACCACTAACATCACCACTAACATCACCACTATCATCCCCACTAACATCCCCACTAACATCCCCACTAACATCCCCACTAACATCCCCACTAACATCACCACTAACATCACCACTAACATCACCACTAACATCCCCACTATCACCCACTAACATCCCACTATCATCCCCACTAACATCCCTATCATCCCACTAACATCACCCTAACATCCCACTAACATCCCACTAACATCCCCACTAACATCCCCACTAAATCACACTCATCACCACTAACATCACCACTAACATCAACATACAACTACTATCATCCCACTACATCACTATCACCCACTAAATCCCACTAACATCCCCACTAACATCACTAACATCACTAACATCACCACTAACATCCCACTACATCCTATCATCCCCACTAACATCCCCACTATCATCCCCACAACATCCCCACTATCATCCCTCACTAACATCCTCACTAACATCCCCACTAACATCCCACTAAATCCCACTAACATCCCACTAACATTCACTATCATCCCCATAACATCACCACTAACATCCCCACTAACATCCCCACTATCATCCCCACTAACATCCCCACTATCATCCCCACTAACATCACCACTAACATCCCCACTAACATCCCCACTAACATCCCCACTAACATCCCACTAACATCCCCACTAACACCAACCAATGGGGAAGAAAAGCAACACCAGATACAAGTGATCACTAACTATAAAAAAAGGCAAGAGAGCCTTTTGTGTGTGTGAAGCGGTAAATCAGTCTGCGTCATCCATTACAATGAGTGGTGTGGGTTCGACCCTCCGTCTGCTGAGGGCAATAGGGAGACTCGCCACCTCGTTCTGTTGACCTATCCGCAGTGTGTTGCTTCCCTACTCCATTCTTCTTGTTTATCTCTCTCCTTGATTCGGGGAATTAGTAGCCCCACTGCCTGCTTCCAGTCGTGGTTGATGGTCTGATCATTTAGGCTGTTGGTGCTAGCATTACGCAATGAGGCATCGCATCCAGGCTGCTCATGAAGTTACTTTGCTAGGTTGCTAAATTGTTGGAACAAAAAAAATGGTTATAATCATGACCATAATTTTTAAAGGGCCTCGGTCAGATGACCAAAAACTCCGAAGGGGGTCATTATATGACACAGACCCGCCTCAGGAAGCACTTGTCCTGTTTCCTGACCAGCCTTACCTCACCTAACCTGTCGGAGCACCTACAGTGTGTAGTTACCTTGAGTTACACTGTGGGAACACCCACATGAGTTACACTGTGGGAACACCCACATGAGTTACACTGTTGGAACACCCACATGAGTTACACTGTGGGAACACCCACAGTGTGTAGTTACCTTATAAGAATTACATTGTAGGAGCAAAATCAAGTTATATTTTCCCTGTCATATTGCATCACACAGGATGGGTTACATACATGAGAAGATGAAATCTGTCAGCCCGAGCTGAGAGACTTCAATAGAGCGATGATAGCATCAAGCTTACCACTGTGCTGTCTGTTATTCAGCATAAACAGCGAGCGTGGGGATATCAGCGCTCTTAGAGACTACAGTATGTCCAGCGCTGACAGACGTGTGTGGAATAATGCAGTGAACATCGACTTCTAGGCCGGGGGACTGATTACCTTATCTTCCACTGTATCCTGTGTATTGTTCTGCAAGGCTGAGGGACTGATTACATTAGAAGCTAAGCAAAGGAGAGCTTTCGAAGGTGTCCGAGCCATTTTAGGGTGCTGAGAATGGGTTCTAAAACTTTGATCAGTTATTTCTAGAATCTGGTCCGCATTACCGTACACAAGAGTTCAAAGTTTCAATACGATCGTATGAAGTGATTCTCGAGTTATAAGCGAAATGAAATCGATGAGATATTGGAAGAAAAAAAAATTCAGACAATCTCTTCATGCTCCTCCTTCGTGGATACCTAAAAAAATTATCTTCCTCCTGCTCTTCTTTCTCTTACTCTTTCTCCTCCTCCTTCCTCTTCTAGCCATACTCATTCACTTAGATACTACATTGATAGTTCTTTATCTAGGCAGAAGGAGGTACTTCTTCCCAGCAGCCTTAGTGTGGACTTCCTAAGTTTCTTGCTGTCTGCACTCCCAAGTTCTTCTCTTCCTCCTCTTCCTTCCCTTTCTTCTCCTCCTCCTCCTGACCCTTTTCCAAAACAACATTTTTCATCCGTCTATGCCTCCAGAAACAGTAACATATGGAGGCAGGAGAGCATATGGCAGTATGCAAATACCTCATAAACGAGATGGAAAGCTGGACAGCCCTTCTAGACGGGAGAAGAACTGTTCTCCTTCTGTCTGAATGACTGACCAATTGTTGAACGTATGTTGTGGCTGATTCTTTAGTCTCAGTCCCTCCCTCCTTACCTCCATCTCTCTTTTCCTTCCTTCCTTCCTCCCGGGTTATCCTCCCTGGCCCTCCTCCCTCCCTCAATCAGATGCGACGTAGGATGGAACCGTAAAGTAGTCGCTGGTGCATCATGGTGTGAACCAGGGTCCACCAGGTACCAACCCCACACCACAACTCATGAACCAGTATGAACCAGAGTCCACCAGGTACCAACCTCTCACAAGTACCACGACAGTTCCTTCAGATTTCGAAAAAAAGACATTCACACCATACCCTCACAACATACCCACACACGCACAGCACCCGACCCTAGTCGAGGACCGGACCGCAGGGGCGTTGACCCCAGGAACGACCTCCAGCTTGGAACCAGATTCTTGGAACGCTTAATATATAAAGAATCTGCAAAATGCCACCAGCAGAAACACACATAACTCTTTGCTATTTAGAAGGCAGGTCGCCTGGCAACGTAAACACGAGAGTAAATTTAATTATCACTCGTCCATAGAATGCTTCTCCAATGGTATTATTTTCAGCTGTATTATTAAGTTAGATGGGCAGTTATGGTGATGGTAAGTTACATGAGAGACTCCGGAATCATGCTTAATTATAATAATGATGATAATAAAAATAATCTTTATTTCTACAGGTACATGACTCAATTTACACAGACCAGAGCTGACATCAATAACATACTATAAAGTCCCTGGTTATGAAGAACATTTCGGGCAAATTAGGTTAATTTTGTCCCCAGGATGCGGCCCACACCTATCGGTTAACACCCAGGTACCTATTTACTGCTAGGTGAACAGGGACTGCAGGTGTTATAAGGAAACACGCCCTAATGTTTCCACCGATACAGTCCAATACAGAGAAAAACAGTGGAACATGAGGAAAAGTTTGAGGTAATCAGTCCCTCGGCCTCCACCGTTCTTTTCTGTATTGGACTAAAGAAGCCACTGGCTGGAGAAACGCTTCCATAAGAAAGATTCCAAAATGTTTACACAAGTGTCTCATTATTGCGGTATTATAAACGATTTACAATATACTCTTTACTGTTATGGGCGAAACAGTCACCTCCTTAGCAATCGGGTAGGACTGCCGACAAGTTTACTTACGAAGACATAATGTGGAAAACATATTTTTTTGGTGGGACAACGTGTCGTTCAGGGTAGAGAATTATTATGAATAGACAATGGCAATTGCCACTAGGGGAAATGAATACAATGGTAGAGATACCCGACACCAGACAGCTGGCTCGCATTATAAAGCCGCGTAAGTCAGCAAATAAATAAGTAAAGTAAGTTTCTTTAGGTACAGGTATACATAAATACAATTATCATACATAGTGTAAATTACCAAGAAAAGAGTGTCATTTCCATTGGGGTCCTTGGCATATTCCATGGGGGTACTTGGGTTATTTCCATTGGGGTCCTTGGCTTATTCCATGGGGGTCCTTGGGTTATTTCCATTGGGGTCCTTGGCTTATTCCACTGGCGTCCTTGGCTTTTTCCATTGGGATCCTTGGTTTATTTCCATTGGGGTTCTTGGCTTATTCCATTGGGGTCCTTGGCTTATTCCATTGGGGTCTTTGGCATATTTTCATTGGGGTCCTTGGCTTATTTCCATTGGGGTCCTTGGCTTATTCCATTGGGGTCCTTGACTTATTTCCATTGGGGTCCTTGGCTCATTTCCATTGGGGTCCTTGGCTTATTCCATTAGGGTCCTTGGCTTCTCTCCATTGGGAATCTTGGCTTATACACAAATAACCCGCTTTTTTCCATTGGGTCTTTGTATTTCTCTTCCCTGTATACCTAATAAATCTCAGCTTTGGGCGAAATGTTGCATTAAAAAAAATTCTCTGCTACTAGTGTCTATATTTCAAGATGAACTGAAGATCTACCTTTGGCGAAACACTCTTCCGCAAAACAGCGTAGTTCCTCAGACAGCAACACTAAGAGAGTCACGCACCAGCCAACACTCGCATCAGGTGAATTTCCCTGATGAATTAAGAAGCATTTGCTAATGTCGGTCTTGTAGTTGCTAGTGTCGGCCTTGTAGTTGCTAGTGTCGCAAGTTCTATGCTGACAGTTGCTAGTGTCGGCCTTGTAGTTGCTAGTGTCGGCCTTGTAGTTCTCGTGTCGGCCTTGAGTTGCTAGTGTCCACCTTGTAGTTTCTAGTGTCTACGTTATAGTTGCTAGTGTCAGCCTTGTAGTTACTAGTGTTAGTGTCGGTCTTGTAGTTGCTAGTGTCAACCTTGTAATTGCTAGTGTCCACCTTGTAGTTTCTAGTGTCCATCTTGTAATTTCTAGTGTCGGCCTTGTAGTTGTTAGTGTCGACCTTGTAGTTGCCGGTGTCGACCTTGTACTTGCTAGTGTCGACCTTGTAGTTGCTAGTGTCCACCTTGTAGTTCCTAGTGTCGGTCTTGTAGTTGCTAGTGTCGACCTTGTAGTTGCCAGTGTCGACCTTGTATTTGCTAGTGTCGGCCTTGTAGTTGCTAGTGTCGACCTTGTAGTTGCTAGTGTCGACCTTGTAGTTGCTAGTGTCGACCTTGTAGTTGCTAGCGTCGACCTTGTAGTTGCTAGTGTCTAAATTGTAGTTGCTAGATAAATCGTGAATTTCCCTGATGAATTTAGAAGCATTTGCTAATGTCGGTCTTGTAGTTGCTAGTGTCGGCCTTGTAGTTGCTAGTGTCGACCTTGTAGTTGCTAGTGTCGGCCTTGTAGTTGCTAGTGTCGGCCTTGTAGTTGCTAGTGTCGACCTTGTAGTTGCTAGTGTCGACCTTGTAGTTGCTAGTGTCGACCTTGTAGTTGCTGTGTCGCCTTGTAGTTGCTAGTGTCCACATTGTAGTTTTCTATGTCTACGTTATTTCTGTGAGCATTGTAGAGCAAGTTGCTAAGTGTCGGTCTTGTAGTTGCTAGTGTCAACCTTGTAGTTGCTAGTGTCCACCTTGTAGTTTCTAGTGTCTACGTTATAGTTGCTAGTGTCGACCTTGTAGTTTCTAGTGTCCATCTTGTAATTTCTAGTGTCGGCCTTGTAGTTGTTAGTGTCGACCTTGTAGTTGCCGTGTCGACCTTGTACTTGCTAGTGTCGACCTTGTAGTTCTAGTGTCACCTTGTAGTTGCTAGTGTCGGCCTTGTAGTGTGTAGTGTCGACCCTTTTAGTTGCTAGTGTCAACCTTGTAGTTGCTAGTGTCACCTTGTAGTTCTAGGTCACTTTAGTTGCTAGTGTCACCTTGTAGTTTCTAGCATTTAATTCGTGCCCTTGTACGAGTCTTCGTGTTCCTCGTGTGTGATTTAACATGCTGTTGAGAAGTTAGTGGGAATGTTCAACCGAACGGTATGTTTAAAGCTTAGCGAGATTGTTCAGCTGAACAGTTGATTTAAACCTTAATGGGATGGTTCAGCTGAACGGTCTGTTGAAAGCTTAATGTTCTTAATGAAAAATAATAGACAGCACCGACAGGTGAAACGTCGACAGGTGAAACATTTCGGTATTTACAGTGGCGAAACGCTTCTCCTGCTCAGCAGACTCCATCAGTCGAATGTACAGGTGATTATAGTCATGGAGATAGAAGCTGAACGGTTGAACGTAGTGTGTGTTCACTCACCTATTAGTGGTTGCAGGGGTCGATTCACAGCTCCTGGCCCCGCCTCTTTGCTAGTCGCTACTAGTGTGTGTAGTAATAGTAATAGTTACAAGTTATCAAAGACACTTGTCGATAGACATTTGTGTGTATGTGTGTGTGTGTGAGGGAGATGGAAATGTTTATATATATATATATATATATATATATATATATATATAATATATATATAGAGTATTTTGAGAGATAAATGATATATATATATATATATATATATATATATATATATATAGAAGAGAAGAGAGAGAGAGAGAGAGAAGACAGACAGACAGACAGACAGACAGAGACAGAGAATGAGAGAGACAGACAGAGAACGAGTTCCTTTTCTAGCCAGTCAGTGTACATGCGTACACATGCACGTCTCTGTGTTGTTACACAGAGTAATATCTGGTGTAAACCTTGTTTGTTTTCAGTCTCAGCTGCTCGTAAAGTAAGTTTGATCTTCCCAGCTCCCACACACACACACTGACTCGCCCACACCATCACAATTACACAGAGTGGCAGCAAGTGCCTGTGTGCTGTGTGCCAAGGGTCGTCTCTCTGCCAGTTTTAATTTTTTTGGCACAGTTATTACTGTTATTGTTATTGTTATTATTATTGTTATTATTATTATTATTATTATTAGTAGTAGTAGTAGTAGTAGTAGTAGTAGAAGTAGTAGTTTTATAAGTAGTAGTAGTAATAATAGTAGTAGCAGTGGTGGTGAGTGTGGTCATGGTAGTAGTAGCAGTAGTATTAGTAGTAGCAGCAGCAGTAGTAGCAGCAGCAGCAGTAGCAGCAGCAACAGCAGCAGCAGCAGCAGCAGCAGTAGCAGCAGCAGTAGCAGCAGCAGTAGCAGCAGCAGCAGCAGCAGCAGCAGCAGCAGCAGTAGCAGCAGCAGTAGCAGCAGCAGTAGCATCAGCAGCAGCAGCAGCAGCAGCAGCAGCAGCAGCAGTAGCAGCAGCAGTAGCAGCAGCAGCAGCAGCAGCAGCAGCAGCAGCAGCAGCAGTAGCAGCAGCAACAGCAGCAGCAACAGCAGCAGCAGCAGTAGCACAGAAAACCTCGTCACAAAAATGGGTCAGTTTAGAACTAATTTAAAAAATCACTTGTTTTGCCAGTGTTCGTTCTTAAAGAAAATCATTGTTCCATTGATGACCATTATAAGAATTTTATTGTTCCATTGATGACCACTATAAGAATATTACTGTTCCATTGATGACTACTCGCACCACATTATATCCATAATGAATACAAAAAATAATTGTTCATCATTAATAATGTTTGACCACGCCTACACTGCCTAAATACTTATTCGATTTTTTTCCGAGCAGATTTTTCCTCTTTTGGTACAAATTTCAGTGCCAAGTCTTGCGAAAATCCCAACAGTGCAATTCTGATTGCACTGGTGCAATCAGAATTGAATTATCTTACGTATTCTGTGACATATTAGTCAAAAACGAGACTAATGGGTATGTGTCTATTGGGAAATACTCAGGCTTGCCTCTTCACATGTGGTGGAAATTCGATATTATACGAATGGCCTTTATGTGGTGTATATTCGATATATTGTTATATAAATGGCCTTTATGTGGTGTACATTCGATATATTATTAAATAAATGGTCTTTATTTGGTGTGCATTTTGATATATTATTATATAAATGGCATTTAGTGGTGTACATTTGATATATTATTATATAAATGGCCTATATGTGGTGTACATTTTTATATATTATTATATAAATGGCCTTTATGTGGTGTACATTCGATATATTATTATTTTAATGGTTTAGAAACGCGACAAGTAGATGAATGAGACACTTGTTCAACATTTAGGAATCATTATTGCAGAAACATTTCGCCCGCCAGTTGCTTTATCAGTCAAATACAGAAACAAAAGCTTTACTTTGATTGGATTGATAAAGCCACTGGTTGGCGAAACGTTCCCACTATGAAGGTACCCAACAGTTGCACAAGTGTCTCATTCACATGTATCAAATATAATTCACGAAGGTGTTGTGAGAATAAGGAACATGGTGACATATGTTTTCAACATGTGAATATAATAAGGGTATACAATACCGAGAAGATGATAAGTCTGCTATGTTTCGCCTACATAGCAGACATCTTCAGTCGAGTGGAGAAAAGGCAGCAGAAGCAGTGGTGATGTTTTTAGACGATGTAATTAGTCCATCAGCTTCGATGAAAAAGGGTTGAGTTTTGTTCCATAGTCTGGAACAATGTGAAGCTGAAGACGTCAGAAGAGACGAGGCGCTAACTAGAAGAATGCAATAACTGAGAGGCAGTTTAGCAAGCTTACTAGAAAAGTCCCTCTCAAATCTCCAACCTGTCATTTACTACTAGTGAATAAGACACTTGTGCGACATTTGGGTATCTTTATTCTGGAAACGTTTCGCCCGCCAGTGGTTTCTTCAGTTCAATGCAAAGGTGAAAGATGAAAAGTTTGAGGTAATCAGTCCCACAGCCTGGAGTTGACGAGTTCAGTCCATCAATCTTAAGAAAATTGCAGCATATTCGTGGATATGGAGCTTATATCCTGATGAGGTGAAGCAGTGGTGGGCGGAGTTACCAGTGGTGTCTTCCAATAGTGAAAGACTCCACTTGCCAGTTTTTAAAATACTTTATTCACAATGCTTGTAGCCGAATTGTTGAATAAGTAACTGTGGGCCTACGTTGATGAATGCCCCGTGGCCTGGTGGCTAAAGCTGTCGCTTCACATTGTGAGTGTCCTGGTTCGATTCCCAGCGAGGGTAGAAACATTTGCGCGTTTCTTTACACCGGTTGTCTATCTTCACCCAACAGTAAAATGGGTACCTGGGTGTTAGTCGACTGGTGTGGGTCGCATCCTGGGTCAAAACTGTCCTAATTTACCCGAAATGCTCAGCATAACAAGGGGCTTTCTATATAGTAGTATGTCATTGATGTCAGCTAGGACTGTATACCTTGTACATGTACTTGTAGTAAATAAATATATTATTATGATATTATTGTAGCAGAAACCTCGGTGACTATTGAGATATTCATGTTCTTTCTTCTTGAAAGTATTACCCACAACATTGTTTCCTCCGTTGATTCAAGTATTTACAACCAGCTTCTCTTGTTCGCATTCACAGTTTTGTTAACTGTAATATCACTAGCCATGTAATAATGTTTGTAAAATTAACAACAATATGTGCAAGTAATGAGACATTTTATTGTGGCAACGTTTCCCCCTGACGAAGCTCCTGGAACGGGAAACCTTGCCATATCAAAATACCTCATTAGTAGCACATGCGACCTTTTACCTAACATCATTGCCGAAGTTACGCAGATTCGCATCTTCACAAAATAAATTTCTATCCAGAAGAAACTCTAGTAGACAATTTTCATTATATTACTGATAAACAATACCGAACAAATCAACTTTTCTCTTTTCTAAACCGTTTATTCACAGAGCTGTAGATGACTAAGACATGAAGAACTCCAAGACGTGACACCATCAAGTGGCACGCAAAAATTAGGAGGAAAGTGCACGTAGATTGTTGAGAAAACGTTTCTCAACACAGATGATACGTTTTTGGTTTCCCACCTCCAGAATGTATGTTAAGGCTATTTACAACAGAGTACAAGGACAGGTTAAATCTAATAGTGAATAGTATTTTTGAGAGAGTATGAGAGCACTCTCACTATACAGCCCTTACAGAAGCCTGAACTGTTATAGGTGTGAGCCAGCCAGAAGCATGAGAGGATCTGACATTCTTAGGTGTTCCTAAGAGCAACATAATTTCCCCTCAAGCCGTTCACTTTATTTCCCTGAAACACCAAATCACCTAAGCACCTCGTTAGCCACTCCATGGTACACTCATCCTAGCAAGCAATGAGTGTCGTGCATCTGAATGGCTAAGATGGAATGCAGGAAAGTGCTTTCATGTGGCGTATTTCGAATGAAAAGCAAATGCCCTTAAACAGCTGCTGGAAACATATCTTTGACCTCCTCGCAAACATATCTTTGACCTCCTCGCAAACATATCTTTGACCTCCTCGCACGCCACGGTAATAACAGTAGTAGCAGCAGTATTATTATTAGTAGTAGTAGATTAGTAGTAGTAGTTGTAGTAGTAATAGTAGTAGTAGTAATAGTAGTAGTAATAGTAGTAGTAATAGTAGTAGTAATAATAGTAGTAGTAGTAGCAGTAGTAGTAGTATTTTCATTACCATTACTAATTGTATGACTGATACAAGGAGAGTATGAGAGGTGGTCTTGCTGTCATGACTAATGATCACTGTACAGTGACACTGTACAGTGAACACTGTACAGTGAACACTGTACAGTGAACACTATGCTAACATAGTTATCTTAAGACAGACACGTGTATCAGAACAGGCGTTCACTATAACAGCCTGTCCTTTTAAAGAGAGCTTCTCTCATGCCTTGAAGGAAAGCTCTACGTAGAGCAAAACGTTCTCGTAATAAGACACTGGTACAAGCTCTAGCTTCGACGTTTTGAACTTCCTTGAACTTAATAGAAAAATTTTCACTGCCACATATTTTTTTTCTTCTTCATGGTACGTTCGTACCAAAAAAAAAAACAACTCGTAAATGTTTAGAGGAAATTATTGATATAATAAAAAGTCCAAAAATATTATATATTAGATTGGAATTTCATGTTTCCGAAGTTACAAATCATCTCTGGTCCGCTAAGCGGGGGAGAAGTTTCTATATTTTTGGGAGAAATTTCTATATTTTTGGGTGAAGTTTCTATATTTTTGAGAGAAGTTTCTGCATTTTCAAAAGACGTTTTCTCTATATTTTTTTTTTTGCTATGGGAGAGAGAAATTAATCTTGGAAGTTGGAGAGTTACTTTAGAGGGAGAACGTGAAGCATGAGATAAATTTGTATTTGTTAGAGGTTTACGGCCTTACTATTGTGTTGCCTCGCTTTTGTTGCGTTTAAACAGCATATTGGTTGCGTTAAAGCAACATATTGGTACACACGCATAAGCAGGTACACGCACGTACAAGCACGTATGTTTATGTATGTGTACGTATGAATGTGCTGGAGCACTCACGCACATATATGTAATCACATGTAATCACATTGATAAATTAGACACATATGCAACACTTGGGTATCTTTAATGAGAAAACGTTTCGCCACACAGTGGCTTCATCAGTCCAATACAAAGCAGAAAGTAATAAGGAGAGGAGTTGTATAAAATGGTATACAATGTTAATGGTTTGACTACATCTTTATTTCACTACTACTGCTCCCTTTGTATTTGACTGAAGAAGCCTACTATGTAAGCGAAACGTTTCATCAATTAAGATGCCAAAATGTTTCACATGTGTCTTTAATCTTCCATTGTGGGCGAAATCCTGGAGTGGTGACTGTTCAGTGATATCTTGGAGCCACCAGAACACCTCTGTCAGTCACTTGAGAAGCTGATTCCTAACAGGTAAATTAGCCATACTGGTTCCTGACAGGTAAATTAGCCATACTGGTTCATGACAGGAAAATTAGCCATGCTGGTTCCTGACAGGTAAAGTAATCATGGTAATTATTAACAGGTAAATTAAGCAGGTTGACTAGGTCTTGTTGCACATAATACATGGTAACTTGCTGAATGAAGGACACGTGTGCCCTTTGCAGTACGTGTTAAGGACACGTGTAGTGTTCTATGTAGCGCGCGTTAAGGACACGTGTGGTCTATATACTAAATGTTAAATACACATGTGTCCTATATAGTAAGTGTTAAAGACACGTGTGACCTATATAGTAAGTGCTAAGGACATGTGTGGTCTATATAGTAAGTGTTAAGGACACGTGTGGTCTTCTATGTAAAACATAAGGACACGTGTGGTCCTCTGAGTAGCACGTATTTTCTAACTGCCGTGCAATATTTAAGAGGGTAATAACATATTAGCCTTGTTTCATAACAGCTATTTACCTGTATTAAAGCTCATTTAGCTGTGCTCTGGTGAGTGTGTGATGTATATCACGCACTGTAACGTTGCAAGTGGAATTTGATGGAGAAAAGTGGTGAGGACCGCGGAGGAGCGAGGGAAGAGCTTATTGTTGTTGGTGGTATTGGTGGTGGTTGTTGCTGGGTCTATCCACACTCTTTTCTTTTCTCTCTATTCTTCAACTATTCCCGCTTTTTCCTCACCCCTAGTGGTGAGGTAGTGGTGGTAATAACGAGGGTAATGGATATGTTAAACCAAGCCATGGTATACTACCATGATTTACCTAGCTGATCATCTTTCCGTGAGGTTTAATATTGTAAAAACAATAAACCGATACATCAATCTTCGTCGAAATGTTGTGATGAAGATTTTCATTGTATTTATGTCTTACTACTAGTTCACTATCAAAGGTAAGTATTAGTTAACTAGTCTCCCCCCTTATGTGCACGATGTTACACAGTTTGATGGAAAGATATGGCCAGATTGCTCCGAGTCCTCGGATGACGATCCCTTTCCCAGAAGCCCTTTTCCCCTTGATGGGTTCAGCTTGAAAAGCCCATCCCTCAGAGTGCGTTATCACACCAACCATCGCTACGTGTGACAGGTCTCAGGGCACCAAATAAGCGGAGGACCAGTCCAATTAGACGAGGAACACTAAATAATTTACTCCTGCCGTGCTTGACACTTACTTTGAACACCCTTGGAGGGGAGAGAGAGAGAGAGAGAGAGAGAGAGAGAGAGAGAGAGAGAGAGAGAGTAGCATCAGCATTCTTCAGAAACGTAATTAAAATATTTTTGAGCACTTTTAACACACCCACACACACACAGTGAGAAAACTTTCCCTTCATTCCTTGGGTTGTTACTCTTGCAGCATTACATAGCTCCTGATGACGCACTGAGATATGTGAAAGTACTTGAACTGAACATCTCCATCTCTCATGGATTGTCTAAATACTGAATAGGTAAAATTAGTCAATTATCAAGAACTCATTTAAAATTAAGTCCTTTCTAAAAATTTCTCTTCTACGTTTAAAGATTTAACTTTTTTTTCATTTATGTTAATGTAAAAATAATAATTTTATACCAAAAGAACCTTAGAAAACTTACCTAACCTTATTATAACAAGCGGAATTTAATTTAGCCTAATCCAACTAAATATATTTTAGATAAGTTTACAATAATTTAATAAACAAACACAATGAAATATATTTTTTTCGATAGTTTCAGAATGATTTTTGCGAAATTACTGCATACACAAATTTTCGCTTGCCTTATTCGGCAAGAAGAGCATTGCTATTTAAACCAAAATCGCAAAATTTACCTATTCGGCACGACATATTGCAGACAGTTGATCTTAACAATGCAAGACAAGCCACGTGGGTAGAAATCTTCAGCCGAAGTATTTTCACACTTCTCAGTGCGTCATCAGGAGCTGTGTAATGTTGCAAGGGCAGCAACAGGAGAAAAGAGGGAAAGTGTGCCACTCATGCTACCATACTCTGAAAAATTATTTCATGAGATAGAATGAGGAGGAAATATGGTGGGGAGGAAAAAATGAAGAGAATGAGGGAAGAGATGCAAGACAAAAATAAAACAAAATTACATCTGAAGAAGAATAAAATATATTAAATAAGGTAATTACTGTTATTGTTATTATTATTATTACTATTATTATCATTCTTCTTCTTCTTCTTCTTCTTCTTCTTCTTCTTCTTCTACAGTGGGAGTAAAAGGTAGATGGGATACAAGGAAAATAGAATCAGTAAGTAAAAGAGAGGTGAAGGTTTATAAACTTAAAAGAGGAGGCAGTTAGGGTAAGATATAAACAACTATTGGAGGATAGATGGGCTAGTGAGAGTGTAGGCAATGGGGTCGAAAATGTATGGGGTAGATTTAAAAATGTAGTGTTAGAGTGTTCAGCAGAAGTTTGTGGTTACAGGCGAGTGGGTGCGGGAGGGAAGAGGAGCGATTGGTGGAATGATGATGTAAAGAGAGTAGTAAGGGAGAAAAAGTTAGCATATGAGAGGTTTTTACAAAGTAGAAGTGATGCAAGGAGGGAAGAGTATATGGAGAGAAAAAGAGAGGTTAAAGAGTGGTGA
Organism: Cherax destructor; assembly: GCA_009830355.1. Classification (NCBI taxonomy): domain Eukaryota; kingdom Metazoa; phylum Arthropoda; class Malacostraca; order Decapoda; family Parastacidae; genus Cherax; species Cherax destructor. The sequence continues at coordinate 279,363 of WNWK01000600.1, read as the reverse complement.
AGCAATGTAAAAGAGAGCAGATGAGAGAGTGGGTGAGATGTTATCAGCAAATTTTGTTGAAAATAAGAAAAGTTTTGGAATGAGATTAATAAGTTGAGGAAGCCTAGAGAACAAATGGATTTGACAGTTAAAAATAGGAGAGGAGAGTTATTAAATGGAGAGTTAGAGGTATCGGAAGATGGAGAGAATATTTTGAGGATTTGTTAAATGTTGATGAAGACAGGAAGCTGTGATTTCGTGTGTAGGGCAAGGAGGAATAACATCTTGTAGGAGTGTGGAAGAGCCAGTTGTGGGTGTAGGGAAGTTCGTGAGGCAGTGGGTAGAATGAAAGGGGTAAGGCAGCTGGGATTGATGGGATAAAGATAGAAATGTTAAAAGCAGGTGGGGATATAATTTTGGAGTGGTTGGTGCTATTATTTAATAAATGTATGGAAGAGGGTAAGGTACCTAGGGATTGGCAGAGAGCGTGTATTGTTCCTTTGTATAAAGGCAAAGGGGACAAAAGAGAGTGCAAAAATTATAGGGGAATAAGTCTGTTGAGTGTACCTGGTAAAGTGTATGGTAGAGTTATTATTGAAAGAATTAAGAGTAAAACAGAAAGCAGGATAGCAGATGAACAAGGGGGCTTTAGGAAAGGTAGGGGTGTGTAGACCAAGTGTTTACAGTGAAACATATAGGTGAACAGTATTTGGATAAGGGTAAAGATGTTTTTGTGGCATTTATGGATTTGGAAAAGGCGTATGATAGGGTAGATAGGGGGCAATGTGGCAGATGTTGCAGGTGTATGGAATAGGAGGAAGGTTACTGAAAGCAGTGAAGAGTTTTTATGAGGATAGTGAGGCTCAGGTTAGAGTGTGTAGGAGGGAAGGGACTATTTCCCAGTAAAAGTGGGCCTTAGACAAGGATGTGTGATGTCACCGTGGTTGTTCAATATATTTATAGATGGGGTTGTAAGAGAAGTGAATGCGAGGGTCTTGGCAAGAGGTGTTGGGCTAAAAGATAAAGAAGCAATACAAAGTGGGAGTTGTCACAGTTCCTTTTTGCTGATGACACTGTGCTTTTGGGAGATTCTGAAGAGAAGCTGCAGAGGTTGGTGGATGAATTTGGTAGGGTGTGTAAAAGAAGAAAATTGAAAGTGAATATAGGAAAGAGTAAGGTGATGAGGATAACAAAAAGAATAGGTGACGAAAGATTGGATATCAGATTGGAGGGAGAGAGTATGGAGGAGGTGAATGTATTCAGATATTTGGGAGTGGACATGTCGGCGGATGGGTCTATGAAGGATGAGGTGAATCATAGAATTGATGAGGGGAAAAGGGTGAGTGGAGCACTTCGGAGTCTGTGGAGACAAAGAACCTTGTCCATGGAAGTAAAGAGGGAATGTATGAGAGTATAGTTATACCAACGCTCTTATATGGGTGTGAAGCATGGGTGATGAATGTTGCAACGAGGAGAAGGCTGGAGGCAGTGGAGATGTCATGTCTGAGGTCAATGTGTGGTGTGAATATAATGCAGAGAATTCGGAGTTTGGAAATTAGGAGGAGGTTCGGGATTACCAAAACGATTGTCCAGAGAGCTGAGGAGGGGTTGTTGAGGTGGTTTGGACATGTAGAGAGAATGGAACGAGACAGAGTGACTTCGAGAGTGTATAAATCTGTAGTGGAGGGAAGGCGGGGTAGGGTCGGCCTAGGAAAGGTTGGAGGGAGGGGTAAAGGAAGTTTTGTGTGCGAGGGCTTGGACTTCCAGCAAGCATGTGTGAGCGTATTTGATAGGAGTGAATGGAGGCATATGGTTTTAATACTTGACGTGCTGTTGGAGTGTGAGCAAAGTAACATTTATGAAGGGATTCAGGGGAAACCGGCAGGCCGGACTTGAGTTCTGGAGATGGGAAGTAAGTGCCGGCACTCTGAAGGAGGGGTGTTAATGTTGCAGTTTTATAACTGTAGTGTAAAGCACCCTTCTGGCAAGACAGTGATGGAGTGAATGATGATGAAAGTTTTTCTTTTTCGGGCCACCCTGCCTTGGTGGGAATCGGCCGATGTGTTAATAAAAAAAAATTATTATTATTATTATTATTATTATTATTATTATTTTTGTTGTTGTTTTTGTTTTTGTTGTTGTTGATGTTATTATTAATAATAATAATAATAATAATAATAATAATAAAATATTATTATTATTATTATTATTATTATTATTATTATTATTATTATTATTATTATTATTATTATTGTATATAGTAAGTGCTAAGGACACGTGTGGTCTTCTATGTAAAACATAAGGACACGTTTGGTCCTCTGCGTAGCACGTATTTTCTAACTGCCGTGCAATATTTAAGAGGGTAATAACATATTAGCCTTGTTTCAAAGCAGCTATTTACCTGTATAAAGGTCATTTAGCTGTGCTCTGGTGAGTGTGTGATGTATATCAAGCACTGCAACGTTGCATTTGGAATTTGATGGAGAAAAGTGGTGAGGACCGCGGAGTAGCGAGGGAAGAGCTTGTTGTTGTTGGTGGTATTGGTGGTGGTTGTTGCTTGGTCTATATTTATCTTAATGGGTAACTGAGTCAACTTCATTCTTGTCACTAAATTCTCAAATCTGAGTGCGTAACGCCCACCCACCCACTGTACGTAGAGTGGGTTAGGTGGGTGGGCCTCCTGCACTCTCCCTAGGGTGGGTGGGCGTCCTAACACCCACCATACCTTACTACATAGCGCTTTCTTTTACCTCCATCACGATCATGCTTCGAGCGACAGACTTGTTCATGGGGGGAGAGGGTGGGAGAGAGGCACTCCCAGGTACTCACTGACTCCAGCCATTGTTCCAATGGTGGGAGGTAGTGCCAGGAAGCACCTTTCTCCCCTCTCTCTCCCTTCCCCTCATTCCCCTCCAGCACTTCGTCTCTTGTCTTTCGCTGAAATTCACTTACGTAGGGGTCGTCGCTTCCCCACCCGCAGCAGAATGGAAATTGCTGAGATAAGAATATTGTGTCAGAACTCTGACACCTGAAGCCGCTGGCCTTGTGCTTCTCCTTTGATTATTATTATTATTATTATTATTATTTAAACATTTTTTATTATTATTATTATTATTATTATTATTATTATTATTATTATTATTATTTAAACTTTATTATTATTATTATTATTATTATGAATTATTATTAATATTATTATTATTATTATTATTATTATTATTATTATTATTATTATTATTATTATTATTATTATTATTATTATTATTATTACATTTAGTGTCTGAAAATTATCGATACCATGCCCAGCCCTTCTAGGGCAGGGTAGGTGCCTGAGCCAGAGCTTGCTACCACCTGCAGCTCACAAGACTACCAGTCCCATTAGCTCTTTTGGGGCGGGAAAGATGGCAGACCAGAGAGACCTAGCTTCTCCCTACGAGCCCCGTGAGGGCGGGGAATGTGGCTAGGCCTGGGGACAGTTGGTCCCAACGATGAGAAGGTACTTGTACCTCCTCCCATGGCAGACATTAGTCTGAGATACTCCCGAGAAAGGGAGCCAAGGCCGTACCACCACTTGGAAAAGGCCCTGGCCGGGAGAGTACCGGCGAATCAAGAAGAAGATGTCTGAAAATAAGGGGTAAACTGATGGACCGAACACATTTATTCCAGGCTGAGGGACTGATTACCTCAAACTTCTCTCTTTATAATGTTCTTCTTCTTTGTATTGGACTGATGAAGCCACTGAGTGGCGAAACGTTTCCTGAATAAAGATTCCCAAATGTTGCACAAGTGTCTCATTCTTCAACTCGTCGGTTTTCTAAGTCATTTGTCAGAGTTGTCACCTTGCTGAGTCAGTACCACTGCTACACTGTTCCTCTCTTCTTATTCTTTTATTACAGGTTTCTTTCCAGCACAGCATCATCTTAAGATGCTGGGAGGAGGAGAGCATCATCTTAAGATGCTGGGAGGAGGAAAGCATCATCATAAGATCCTGGGAGGAGGAGAGCATCATCTTAAGATCCTGGGAGGAGGAGAGCATCATCTTAAGATGCTGGGAGGAGGAAAAGGAGGACCCATCTTAAGATGCTGGGAGGAGAGCACCATCTTAAAAATGATGAAGGAGGAGCGCTCCATCTTAAGATGCTGAGAGGAAGTGAGCACCATCTTAAGATGCTGGAGGAGGAGAATGACTTCTTAAGAGCGTTGTTTTAAGATGCTTCAAGAGGAGAGAGAGAGATTCTCAAGATATCAACTGCCACAAATGTGTTACATAACTGATGATGTGGGTCGGTCTCCCTAGCCAGGTTGTGTTAGTAACTCTCAGTCACCTCTCCAACATTGTCTTTAATTATTTCTTGCCCAAACCTTCCTCTCGAGGTCTGCCAGAGAAGGTCTTCCACCTTCCTCCTAAGGTCTGCAAGAGAAGGTCTTCCACCTTCCTCCTGAGGTCTGCCAGAGGTCTTCCGCCTTCCTCCTGAGGTCTACCAGGGAAGGTCTGCCTCCAATACCTTCCTCTGGAAATCTGCCAAGAAAGAACTGCCATCCAAATCTTGCTCTTGGGATATTCAGAGGAAATACTGCTCTCAGCCATAACTAAAAAACAATCAAAGCACATCTTAGTTTCTTAATAAAAATAATTCGAGATTATCAGATAACACAGTGTTATGACTCAAGAAATCGTATATAACACGATTGCAAACAATACCATGTATTACGTGGATTTATTTGCAAAAAATCACGGTAGACTATCAGGAAGCCGCAGCCTTCAAAATTATTATCCCAGCGAAGGGCTCTTGTTCCCAGGAGTTTGAGGTACATTCCCCAGGCGATATCTTACTTCTACTTGTCATTTCCCTACGGGTCATATCTCACTTTATCACATTATAATTTCCAACATTTCAGCGTAGGATTTTTAGGCAAAAAATATCTATGGTACCCGTGTTATACCTGAGAGAGGTGTCAAGAGTTTCCCGCAATATCTTCAAAGAGCTGGAAATGTAACGGTAACTCCACTAAATTTTCATGACATGTCAATCTACACTCACCCTACTAAGTTGTATAAAGCCTTTCTCAACGTAAGTTTCTGGATATTTACTGCAAGTTACACATGTCATGTCAATTATTTTAAATGAAGTTAGTTGTGGTTACTTATTTGCAGATAAGACACAGGTCATAATAGCGTCTATTATCAGGTCTCGAGGGAATTTTTTCAGGTGTGGAGGCTTCAAAAATTTCCCAGTTGAACTTAAAACGTGAAAGTGGGTCTTAAAAGAGTGTCAGTGGGGCTGAGAGAGTGTTATTGGGGGCTGAGGGAGGGTCAGTTTGGGCTGAGGGAGTGCAAGTGTGGCCTGAGTGCAAGTGGGGCCTGAGAGAGTGCCAGTGGGGCCTAAGAGAGTGCCAGTGGGGGCTGAGAAAGTGCAAGTGTGGCCTGAGTGCAAGTGGGGCCTGAAAGAGTGCCAGTGGGGCCTAATAGAGTGCAAGTGGGGCCTAAGAGTGTCAGAGGGGGCTGAGAAAGCGCATGTGGTGCATAAAAGAGTGTCAGTGAGGGCTGAGAGTATAAGTGGGGCCTGAGAGAGTGCAAGTGATGCCTAAGAGAGTGCCAGGGGGGGGGCTAGAGTGCGTAGTTCATTATTGCGTTGATGGCAGTGTCACAGGTGGTTATTGATTGTGGTGAGAACCAGAAGCAGTGCCACGCACGCTGCCTCATTGGGAAACTTGTAGTAATAGTATAGTAGCTGTCAGTGGCGGAGGTAGAATAGTAGCTGTCAGTGGCGGAGGTAGAATAGTAGCTGTCAGTGGTGGAGATAAGAATGTACCTTTGTGAACCAGGGAAGGACGGAGGTAGGGAGGGGAATCAGGGAGGGAGAGAGGCTGGGCAAGAGAATACGTGCCCTGGGGATGACAGTGAAAGATTTTGTTGCCAAGAAAGATGAGAAGATATCGTAAGTAAAGGAAGATGAACGACATGTCAAGTGAAGATAGGGATAAAAGAGAAATGTTATTGCTGAAGGGGTTCTGCCTTATGCCTGGGAGCCCTGTGATCGAATCTTACTGTTGCTATCAGAATAACTTGCTAATTTTTCGTAAGGTAAACTATAAGTATAAAAGAAGGTTGAGAAAAAAAAATTAATTTAGTCGTTCATCTGATAGTTTCAAAACTTTTCTTCTCTACACCTGCCTTGTCAGGAGGCAGGTGTGGGGGTCTCATAACCCTTAACCTGCCTTGTCAGGAGGCAGGTGTGGGGGGTCTCACAATCCTGCACCTGTCTTGTCAAAAAAACAGATGTGAGGGGTCTCATAACCCTGCACTTGCCTATTCAGGAGGCAGGTGGGGGGGGGGGTCTCACACCCCTGCACCTACCTTTTCAGGAGGCAGGTGTGAGGGACAATTGAACCCACACCTGCCTTGGCAGAAAAAGGGTATAGGAGAACTCAAGCCCCTGCACCTACCTTGTCAGGAGGCAGGTGTGAGGGACTCATGCCCCAACACCTGCCCTGTGGTGCACCTGACATTGTTCTTAGTCTAATGTTTGCTAACCTTATTACCGTTAATAAACTTCAATTTGTAGCACATAATTTGCATTTCATGTCATGACAGTTTTAAAAAAAATCAGCTTCACATAAAATCTAATCTCTGGGGATAGCTTTTGTTACCGTTGAATATTTCCACTATTATTTCCACCACTGTTGCAGCTATTGTGTCTTTATATTTGTAATTTTATGTGACTGATTCCTATTTAAGAAAAAGACAATATAAGTTCAGCATCAGTTTTCAAGACATGTTTGTAACATGTGTAGATAAAGACATGTATCAGAGGAAACGTTTCGCCACGAGGGGCTTCTTCAGTCGTGGCGAAACGTGTCCACTAATAAATGTCCTGAGCTGTACATAAGTGTCTTGTCCCACATCTTCTCGGTATCACCATAACATTTTTCATTTTGTAACATGTTCAGTGCAAACTGAAATACATATATCACAGTGGGTTTTTATCAGACTACATTGGACATAGTTACATCCCAGATTATTTTTGCTTTCTTGAATTCAGCAAATCCTTCAAACTGCCCAATACTGCCATGGAAATTGGACAAGTATTGTGGCATGCAAAGAGTATGTTACAATTTATCTGCGTATTTCACACTCCCATATAGGCTGCCTCCCAACCAGCGAACCGGGTGCTAAGGGTTCAACGATCAATAGGGTACCCGTCGTTAAATCAGTATCTTGGTTCATTGACCAATCACAGGCAAGCCCGCCAAAGCTGAAGCAACGTGGTTCACTTGTGGTAAGCACTGGCAGACTTGCCTACCTGCTGGTTGAGTACGGTGCTCACTCTCTGGGTTTGCCATCCCATTACGACCAGGTCTCACAGGCCATTTATTACTTATGTTCCTAATAAGTATCTTCGCCAGTTGACAGATCAACTAAGCTGTGATGGATACGAAGGTAAGCGGCACACCAGCAGCAACAGCCTGGTTTTACCAGGCAAGCACCAGACGAGCCTGGCCTGTGACCGGGCTCCTGGCGTAGAGAAACCCCCTCGGAACTCATCAAAGGTAAGGTAACATTAATGGGATCCTGGATCAATGTAACTTAAGGATAATGAATCTGTAAAACATTAAATATGAAAAAAACTGGTGATATTACGTGTCTCTTAATGATTTTAAAATAACTTTTGTCGAAACACCAAAAGTCGACCTCTGAGTCTTGACCTTTGCACTTTTAATGCCTTCAGTGGTATAATCTATATGCGACTGAAGAACCCAACTCCGCGAGCGAAACGTTCCGACAAAAAAAAAATACGTAATTGTTGTACATGAGTCATACTCATCGGCTCCCAAACTCTCAGTTCCCGACGTCTCAGTCTCAACCTCTCAGCTCCTGACCTCAAGAAAGAGGAAGTAAGGCAGAACCTCTGGCTGGTGAGAGCGACAATTACTCTCACAAGTGGTAAATTACCCGAGACGACCAAGGCTGTGTGTTCCCCTTCCCTCACCACGACCATCCTCCAAGACCCCTTACTTGTCGTCCTCTAAGACCCCTTACTTGTAGTCCCCTAAGACCCCTTACTTGTCGTCCTCCAAGACCCCTTACTTGTAGTCCTCTAAAACCCTTTACTTGTCGTCCTCTAAGATCCCTTACTTGTCGTCCTCCAAGACCCTTCAAGGAAGATTCCTTTACGCTGGTGAGGGGCTCTTGATCTAGGGAATTGGGTCTGTGATCCAGTTCCCTTAATTAAGCCTGAATACCTTCCAGCCTTCCCCCACATGTTCTGTATAATCCAACGGGCTTAACGCTCCCCCATATAATATATTGTCCTCCAAGACCCCTTTTCGTCCTCCAAGACCCCCCGCCGCCCTCCAAGACCCCTTGTCGTCCTCCAAGACCCCTTGTCGTCCTCCAAGACCCCTTGTCGTCCTCCAAGACCCCTTGTCGTCCTCTAAGACCCCTTGTTGTCCTCTAAGACCCCTTTTTGTCCTCTAAGACCCCTTGTCGTCCTCAAAGACCCCTTACTTGTTCTCCACCAAGACCCCTTACTCTTTGTCCTCGTATACCTCTTACTCGTTGTCCTCGTGGCTTCCACACTTGTTGTCCTCGTGGCTTCCACACTCGTTGTCCTCGTGGCTTCCACTCTCGTTGTCCTCGTGGCTTCCTTACTCATTGTCTCGTAGACTCCTTACTCGTTGTCCTCTTATATTTCTCACTCATTGTCCTCGTAGTTTTCTAACTCGTCCTCGTAGACTCCTTACTCGTATGTGTCTCGGTCCTCGGCCTTGTGTTCTAGCGTGTCCTCGATCCCCGTGTGAATCGAGATGCATTAATCAATTAGTCTCTCACCTGCTGCACCTAGCAGCACATTGGTACTCTGGTTACTCTGGTATCAACCGTGGCTTTGTTGACAACGCTCTCGCCTCACACGCTGTGTCCGTGGATCATTCCCCGGCATGGGTGGAAACGTTGGACATGTTTCCTTACACTTGCTGTCCTTGTTGACTTAGCAGTAAGTAGGTACCTGGATGATAGTCACCTTACACCTGCTGTCACTGTTCACCTAGCAGTAAGTAGGCACCTGGGTGTTAGTCACCTTACATCTGCTGTCACTGTTCACCTAGCAGTAAGTAGGCACCTGGGTGTTAGTCACCTTATACCTGCTGTCACTGTTCACCTAGCAGTAAGTAGGTACCTGGGTGTTAGTAGACTGGTGTGGATCGCATCCTGGGGGGACAAGATTGAAGGACCCCAGTGGAAATAAGACAGACAATTATCAATGACTTTCTTGGGTTATCCTGGGTGACTAACCCTCCCCCGGGTTACAAATCCGAACAAATCTTATCTTATCTTAACCAACTATTGTGGGTGACATTCTTCAAAACAATATTGCGACTACATTTCGCAATGAATTGATGAATTGATCAAGTTCTACACAGAGCGCTGCGTTGTCACAACAAACACTTTGTTTGGCGCTATTCAACTCTGCTTTCAAGGTGGAGTCAAACTTACAAATAATCCCATTGAAACCTCGGACACTGTGCTTATTATCATTATAATAATTGTATGCATTACTAACAAGCATATGAATAAGAGTAACTTTATTTCTGAAACGTTTTGTCCACACAGGTTGAACGACAGATGACATCTTTATTCCTCTACTGATTCTGCTGTCTCCATTCACCTTTGCATTCGACATAAGTGGTAGTACTCTTATATGGGTGTGAAGCTTGGGTTGTGAATGTTGCAGCGAGAAAGCAGTGGAGAGGTCGTATCTGAGGGTAATGTGTGGTGTGAATATTATGCAGAGAATTCGTAACTTGGAGATTAGGAAATGTGCTTGTTAAGATGATTTGAACATTTAGAGAGGATGGAGCAAAATAGGAGAATTTGGAAAGTATATAAATATGTGGCGGAGGGAAGATGGAGTAGGGGTAATTCTAGGAAAGGCTGGAGGGAGGGAGTAAACGAAGGCATGTGTGAACGTGTTAGATAGGAGTGAGCGGAGACAAGTGGTTTTTATGACTTGACGTACTGTGGGAGTGGGAGCAAAGTATCATTTATAAATGGATTCAAAGACACCGGTTAGCCGGACTTGAGTCCTGGAGGTGAGAAGTACAGTGCCTGCACTCTGAAAAAGGGGTGGAGAAATTCGGAATCTGGAGGGGCATCTGAACTACAGCATGGGCGCGCACCGACAGTGATAGTGAGTGATGGTGAAAGTGTTTCTTCTTTTTCGGGTTACCCTACCTCGGTGTTTATAAAAAAAAGACTTACTCATCTAACATACTCATTATAAAACATGTACTAAGATTGTAGGATCTCGATTATTTCTGTATCCTGGAAAGACAGTCAGAACAAGACCGAATGGATTAGTTAACAGGGAGTGTCGGGAGACACACTAAATAATACACGAGTGGGCGATGTCATAGGACATTTTTATACAGTTGTAATAAATGATCTTACGAATATTCTTGTTCTCTTCGTTCAGGGATTTCCCTGATGTACGTTTATATATATATATATATATATATATATATATATATATATATATATATATATATATATATATATATATATATATATATATATATATATATATATATATATGACGAATAGCGCACTTTCAGGAGCACAGAAAAAATATATAAATATACATAATATATTATACTGTTCACACATACATATCTAGTCATTCTAACACAAAAAATTTACATTGAATTAGGAGTGAAAAATTTGTCTTTACTACTCAGCATTTCTTCCATGTTTTACGTAGACAAACAGACATCTCAGGGAGGAAGTAAGTCAACTCACTTGAAGTTAAATACAGCGTTAATCACCTAGACTTTGGCCAGAGGGTAAATGTGAATACGGGCGCACGGTTAACATTAACATAAATGTTAAATTGGCAAGATATATATAAACTCTTGAATATTCCTGGAGATTCGGTGATTCATGGCGGAGTCTGAGGTTGGAGTGGTGACGCGAAGATCGGAGGGGGAGAGTTTCAGGGATCAAAGAGAGACTTTGAGATCTTCTTCCTCTTCGGGATATGCGTAGTTAGCTCTGGAGGTTCTTCTCCTCCAGATGACTGCTCCAGTTGTAACGTGGAGTGTCCCTAGTTGTGATGGTTTAGTGATGTCTGTTGTCAGTACAAATGCCTGTAGGAACCAGCGACCTGGTGTTCCTAACTTTGACATCGTAAGGATTCTACCAGATATGGGAACAAAACTTTCATAGATCGTACTGGGATGTTATTTTGTGTGGCGTGAGAGACACGACTTAGACACGACTCAATAGCAACAGTTAACGTGCAATAATAATAATAATAATAATAATAATAATAATAATAATAATAATAATAATAATAATAATTATTATTATTATTATTATTATTTTTATTATAATAATAATCTTTATTTTTACAAATGCATAATATAACTTTTACAGACCTAGCTGAAATCAATGACATACTAAGTTATCATAGAGGATTCGTGTCTAGAGGAATATCGGACATGTCTTCATCTAGGCAGTGAACCCTCTATATCTCCGCAAGCATGGAATAAAATCCCATGGTGAGACGATTCAGATTGTAGTAAAAGGGTCAATGACTGACAATTTGAAGGAAGTCAGCAAGAATGACTGATAATTTGAAGGAAGTCAGCAAGAATGACTGATAATTTGAAGGAAGTTAGCAAAAATGACTGATAATTTGAAGGAAGTCAGCAAGAATGACTGATAATTTGAAGGAAGTCAGCAAGAATGACTGACAATCTCAGAAAAGTCAGAAAGAACGACTAACAAGTTCATTAAAGTCAGCACAAATAATTAACAAGTTGAGGCATGTGAACAAGGATGTGTTCGCAGACCGAAACGTTTTCAGTGAAATTAAAGCAAAATGAATTCATTCGTATAAGTTTCCCTCAGTTAACTAGAACCCTAGAATCTTGCTAGAGTTGAACCTAGGAGCACTCCCAGGGAAATAAGCCATATTGCTTGGCTTCCCTGGGTTATTCTGGGTTAATATCCTTCCTGGGATAATTATCGAAAGTCTTCTTCTTCTTTCTTTCTTTCTTTCCTTTTCTTTTCTTCTCTTTCTTGTTTTTTAATTAATATTTTTTCATCTTTCTTCTTTTTCTACCTCTTCCTTGATGTCAAAAAGAGCAAAAACCTGAGAACTGAATCTTGATTCTCCTCTTCCCTCTCAACAGGCAAACTTCTTGGATAGGGATGAGGATTAGGGATAAGGATAGGGGCTAGAGGTTTTGTTTACGGATAAAGATTAGGGTTGGGATAAGGATGGGTGGTTGGATGCAGTGATGAGGGAAGAAAAAAAGGAATGGGGAATGAGTCAGTAGTGGATGTTAAAATTAGTGGCGAATATCAGGGAGGGTGAGGTAAGGTGAGAGGGATAGTAAGAGTGAGGGCGGCTAGAATGGGTTTTTATTGGCACTGGGTAGCAGTTATGAGGTGAAAGGGTAGGGAAGGCTTGGTTAATGGGGAAGAGGGGATGTGGAGTGTAGGATGATTGCTGCTGAGTGGATGAGGGAGGGGGTTAGTGGATAGGGGTTGTGTGTGTGGGCGGTAGTGGGTGGAGGAGAGAGCTAGGATAGCACAGCTGGCTTCTTCTAATCTGTATCTCTCCTGGTCTCTTCCTTCCTCTTGATAAAGACCACAGCAGGACCAGCAGGTCTGGGGGTCTCCTGGGGCAAGAGCAGAGTGCCTGGCACTCTTGCTTCACTCTAGTTTACATCTTCCATTCTTATGCCATGTCTGTGTTCTCCATAACACGCTACTGGAGTCTTGCTTAATTCTCTTCTTCATCAGATTATTGTCCTTCCTCCTATTTAAGAAAACCACTTTCCCTATTTAACGTATTCTTCGTTCCTTTCTTCCTTCCTTTCCTTTTTTCTTTCTTTTCTTCCTTTCATTCCTTTCTTTCCTTGCTTTCTATGGAACCTTAATTTTTATTTTCATTTAAGTTCGATTAGGTTAGGTTTAAGTTATGTTGGGTTACAATAGGCTCTTTTAAAATTAGGAATACGAACTTACTTTACGTTTAGTTAACCTATAATAGTGAAATAAATTGGGCGTTTTATATCTAAGAACGATAGGCCTATCGTACTGATTGCTTAATGGGGTTTAAAGACTATCCACTACACGAGGATCATTAATAAATAATAATAATTTATATTTTAACAAGTACATGTACAAGGTATACAGACCATAGCTGACATCAATGACATACTACTATATAGAAAGCCCCTTGTTATGCAGAGCATTTCGGGGAAATTAGGTCATTTTTTCCCCCAGGATGCGACTCACACCAGTCGACTAACACCTAGGTACATATTTTACTGATGGGTGAACAGGGACAGCAAGTGTCCTAAGGAAACACATCCTAATGTTTCCAGCCGTACCGGGGATCAACTCCCGGACCTCAGTGTGTGAGCTGAGTGAGCTAACAATCGAACTATGGGTTGCATGTCACCTGTTCACCACCTGTCAAGAATACTTTAATCCTTAAAATGGGGATTAAAATAAACTTTCAGCATATATACAAACTGAGAGACATATAACTCTCAGTAATGCACACTGAGAGACATACAACTCTCAGTAATACACACTGAGAGACATATAACTCTCAGTAATGCACACTGAGAGACATACAACTCTCAGTAATACACACTGAGAGACATATAACTCTCAGTAATACACACTGAGAGACATATAACTCTCAGTAATACACACTGAGAGACATATAACTCTCAGTAATACACACTGAGAGACATACAACTCTCAGTAATACACACTGAGAGACATATAGCTCTCAGTAATACACACTGAGAGACATATAACTCTCAGTAATGCACATTGAGAGACATATAACTCTCAGTAATACACACTGAGAGACATACAACTCTCAGTAATACACACTGAGAGACATACAACTCTCAGTAATACACACTGAGAGACATATAGCTCTCAGTAATACACACTGAGAGACATATAACTCTCAGTAATGCACACTGAGAGACATATAACTCTCAGTAATACACAAGAGACATATAACTCTCAGTAATACACACTGAGAGACATATAACTCTCAGTAATACACACTGAGAGACATATAGCTCTCAGTAATACACACTGAGAGACATATAGCTCTCAGTAATACAAACTAAGAGACATATAACTCTCAGTAATACACACTGAGAGACATATAACTCTCAGTAATACACACTGAGAGACATATAGCTCTCAGTAATACACACTGAGAGACATATAGCTCTCAGTAATACAAACTAGAGACATATAACTCAGTAATACACACTGAGAGACATATAACTCTCAGTAATACACACTGAGAGACATATAGCTCTCAGTAATACACACTGAGAGACATACACCTCACGGTGTATGTCTCTCAGCGTCTCGTAATACCTTACATCGTGTATTTCTTCACGAGTTGCTTAAGTTACGTTAAGTTGCATCAAGCTGCGATAGTGTTTATATTGCCACCAAGTTTAAAAAACTTTACTTAAATATATAAATGCTGGGAAGAGAGAGAGAGAGAGAGAGAGAGAGAGAGAGAGAGAGAGAGAGAAATGTAGAGAAAGCTGATGATGTACGAAACATCTCTTATCTCGTAAACAGGTTAGGTTAGGTAAGGTTAGTCAGGAAACAGGACAAGTGTTTCCTGACGCAGGTCTTAGTCAGATGAGGACCCTCTGTTCGAGCTTTTGGTCATCTGACCGAAGCCTTCAGCTGGCTTACCATTTAAAAATTATGGTTCTTGTAAACAAACCTAACCTATGTAAAAGAGATAGAGAATGGAGAGACAGACAGACAGAGAATAATAACATCTTATGTGATCATCAGTTATCAAGATCACAATCACATATGTTGTCTACCACTGAAGTGGGAATATCTGAAACTAAAAGTAGTGTTGGAGGTGGTGGGGAAGACTAAGTGACGTCATCATGGCGTGAAGACAAGTGGTGGTGGGGAAGACTAAGTGACGTCATCATGGCGTGAAGACAAGTGGTGGTGGGGAAGACTAAGTGACGTCATCATGGCGTGAAGACAAGTGGTGGTGGGGAAGACTAATGACGTCATCATGGCGTGAAGACAAGTGGTGGTGGGGAAGACTAAGTGACGTCATCATGGCGTGAAGACAAGTGGTGGTGGGCAAGACTCTGACGTCACATGACGTGAAGACAAGTGGTGGTGGGAAGACTAGTGACGTCATCATGGCGTGAAGACAAGTGGTGGTGGGAAGACTAAGTGACGTCATCATGGCGTGAAGACAAGTGGTGGTGGGAAGACTAAGTGACGTCATCATGACGTGAAGACAAGTGGTGGTGGGGAAGACTAAGTGACGTCATCATGGCGTGAAGACAAGTGGTGGTGGGAAGACTAAGTGACGTCATCATGGCGTGAAGACAAGTGGTGGTGGGGAAGACTAAGTGACGTCATCATGGCGTGAAGACAAGTGGTGGTGGGGAAGACTAAGTGACGTCATCATGACGTGAAGACAAGTGGTGGTGGGGAAGACTAAGTGACGTCATCATGGCGTGAAGACAAGTGGTGGTGGGGAAGACTAAGTGACGTCATCATGACGTGAAGACAAGTGGTGGTGGGGAAGACTAAGTGACGTCATCATGGCGTGAAGACAAGTGGTGGTGGGGAAGACTAAGTGACGTCATCATGACGTGAAGACAAGTGGTGGTGGGGAAGAATAAGTGACGTCATCATGACGTGAAGACAAGTGGTGGTGGGGGAAGAATAAGTGACGTCATCATGGCGTGAAGACAAACAAGTGGGTGCCAGTGATAAGGAATTAGAACCCTCTAATTGGCACTATCAGTGGTGGCACTCACAATGTGGCTCTGGTGATTATTGCTCCCTCACCCTTCCTCCCTCACTCTACCTCACCCTTCCTACCTCACCCTTGCTCCCTCACTCTCCCTCACCCTTCCTCTCTCACTCTCCCTCATACTTCCGCGCACCTCCTTTTCTCCCTACCTCTTTCTCCCTCAACTCCCTCTTTCTCTCTCCCTCTCTTTGTACCACCCATCCTTACTATCCTACTTCCTTCTTTATACGTCTCAATGACTCTAACATACTCATTGGAGAAGCCGGGTATAGATACTCAAAAATCCGGGAAAAAGGAATTAATGTACAATTGTTATGGATCCCATCACACATTGGATTACTCCTTCATGATAAAATTGATATGTTAGCCCAGAAAAGTACCCTGAAGGATAATGTAGAATATAACTTTGGAGTATCTGTGTCTAGCATTAGGAATAATAACAGGAGAGAAGTAAAAAATTAAACTGAATGTAATGGGAATGCAATTAGAAGACTGAGTAAATCTATAACCCACTAAGATAACATGAACGTAGATAAGTATATTTATGGAACAACTTTCAATGTGAACAGACTGACTGATGTTGATTACAAATACTGACTTGATTACAAGTACTTCTGGCAGTTTGACACACACAGATGATGATCAGACCAAATGCAAAGTATGTGACCAACCCTATGGTCACTATTATGAACACTAGATGCTTAACTGTCCACTTATTGAAGAATATAGAGATGGTATAATAACATATGTAACATGTCTTATTATTGAAAATAAGATTTCAGATATATTAAGCAAATTTCCTAAATTTGCTTGTAAGTGAACTGTAGATATAAATCCAAACGTACTTCTGTTAACCCTTTTGGGGCCTAGTTCCTAGGCTTTTGTGTATCCATATGCTCTTGCGCTACCGTCCACAGAATGGATATGGGGTGCACAATAAACTAGCCACTTCGGTGGCAAAATCTAAAAATCTGATCTTCTCCCTCTCTATACATCCTTCCCTCCCTATACCTCTCATTCTCCTCTCTTTGTATTTCACATCCTTCCCTCTCTGCATTTCACATTCTTGCCTCTCTGCATTTCACATTCTTTCCTCTCTATTCCTCTCATTCTTCCCTCTCTATACCTCTCATTCTTCCCTCTCTACACCTCAAATCATTCCCTCTATATACCTCATCCTACCCTCTCTATACCTCATCCTTCCCTCTCTATACCTCATCCTTCCCTCTCTATACCTCATCCTTCCCTCTCTATACCTCACATCCTTGCTTCAGTAGAATAGATCAGGTGTTGAGTCATTAAAGGAACAGTTTACTCGTAATTAGAGTAATTTCATTCAATAATTACCTCGCCAGTTTCCTAATGACGCAGCGATTGAGGTGACAATTTATTGCCTAATTGTTTCAGCCACTCTAGTGACGACACACACACACACACACACACACACACACACACATACACACATACACACACACACACACACATACACACACACACACACACAGTATTCAAAAACTTTTTCAACAACATCAATTCTAAACGGAGTAAAAACATCAACTCGTAAATAACAAACATGTCAAACAAACACTAATATGTAAATAAACACCACGTCAATAAATGTTTGTAAGTAAATGACTCACGATAATCTGTAAATGAAATCAGCATGTAAATTTATCAGGATAATCTGTAAATGAAATCAGCATGTAAATTTGTCAGGATATGTAAATGAAATTGACGTGTAAATAAAGAACACTAACTCGTAAATTAAACAACCAACAAAAATGTGTAAACGATATGCAACATACAAATTAATACAACGAGAGGTATGTATTTCAGTGTATATACAATGAGAGGTGGGTATATCTCAGAATATAGTTACCGTGAGGTGCATATATCAGTGTAAATATCTTAGTGTATATACAATATCTTAGTGTATATACAAATATCTTAGTGTATATACAAATATCTTAGTGTATATACAATAATTAGGATTATCAAAGTATATACTCATTGTGTGGTGTGTATGTAAGAGTATATACGATACCTACGAGAAGTGTATATCTCAGTATATTCTCCCCGAAGGTATGTATCTCAGTGTATATACAATAAGTGTGTATACCTGAGTATATACACACCTCAAGGTGAGTATATACTCAGGTATACACACTTCTTGAATATACACTGAGATACATACCGTCGGGGAGAATATACCGAGACATACACTTCTCATATAAACTCTTAGATACACACCGCACAATGAGTACGGTGTGTATCTAAGTGTAAATACAATATGAAGTTTGTATTTCAGTATATACTCACCGAGAGGTATACATCTGAGTGTATATCATGTATATCATTGCATATCTCGGTATATACTCACCGTGAGGTGTTTATCCCAGTGTATATGTTCACTTCACGAGATATGAAATGAGATATACACTTAGTTCGCTTAAGTGTCTAAGGGAAGGAAGTGGTCTTTACTAATGAAGGTCAGGTTACAAGCAGTCTTAATGACCTTCATGCAGTAGATAGGATTTAAACCTATCCAATTTTACTCCCTATTTACCAGCACTCATACAACGTAAGAATATATGCATATACACTCTTCTTATCAGTTAGCACACAATAACACTAACAAATAGGAACAACAACAACACTCAGAAACAAAAACACACAGCAACATCAACATATAACATCAACTCACAGCAGCATCAACACGTAACATCAATTCACAACAACATCAACACGTAACATCAACACACAGTAACATCAAAACAGCAACATCAACACGTAACACCAACTCACAGCAACATCGACACACAGCAACATCAACACGTAACATCAACACACATCAACACGTAACATCAACACACATCAACACGTAACATCAACACACATCAACATGTAACATCAACACACATCAACACGTAACATTAACACACAGCAACATCGACACACAGCAACATCAACACACATCAACACACATCAACACGTAACATCAACACACAGCAACATCAACACGTAACACCAACTCACAGCAACATCGACACACAGCAACATCAACACGTAACATCAACACACATCAACACGTAACATCAACACACATCAACACGTAACATCAACACACATCAACATATAACATTAACACACATCAACACGTAACATTAACACACAGCAACATCGACACACAGCAACATCAACACACATCAACACACATCAACACGTAACATCAACACAACATCAACACGTAGCATCAACACACAGCAACATTATCGACAATATTTTTCCATAACAAGAATATAAACTTAAATCATTACAACGCATCGAGGTGAATGGTAAACAAGCCAATTTAATACAAGGAAGAATAACTCTAATTCCTTGAATCAAAAAACCTTCACCAGCATCAGACCAACAGAATAATGCATTTATTACACACGGAGAAAAAATGTACTTCAATAGGATGTACTCACCTAGTACTCGGAGAGTAGAGGGAATCCAAAGAGCCCGAAGCACCATCTTCACCAAGAGTACATTCCTAATTACCTTCAACTTAATAGTTATGTAATTTCAGCTTATCTGAAGTAATTAGTATTCTAATACATCACTTGTAGTACATCTTGTTTCTTGTACCTTATTTTTAGTTCACTTGTAGCACATCTGCCGCCTTGTACTTTATTTGTAATTCACTTTTAGTTCACCGTTTAGTTTTTAGTAACACGTAAATCACTTTAGTACACAACAAGTATTTTATTCACCTTGTGGGTTCACTGTTGTACCTGCTAGTATTCTAGTTACCTGGTGGATCACTGTTGCAAATTACTAGTATATTAATTACCTTATATTTCACTGTTATACCTGCTAGTATTCTAGTTACCTGGTGGATCACTGTTGCAAATTACTAGTATATTAATTACTTTGTATATCACTGCTGTGCTCTACTAGTATTCTAGTTACCTGGTGGGTCACTGTTGACTACCGTTAATATTTTAGTCACATTGAAGTTCACTGTTGTACATTGCTAGTAGTGTATTTACTGTTTAGCTCACTGTTGTACACTGCTAGTATTTTATTTACATTCTGGTTCACTGTTGTACACAGCTAGTATTTCACTTTCTGTTTAGTTCACTGTTGAACACTGCTAGTATTTAGTTACCACTGTTAGTATTTTACTTTCTGTTTAGTTCACTGTTATACACTGCTAGTATTTAGTTACCACCGTTAGTATTTTACTTTGTGTTTAGTTCACTGTTATACACTGCTAGTATTTAGTTACCACCGTTAGTATTTTACTTTGTGTTTAGTTCACTGTTGTACACTGCTAGTATTTAGTTACCTTGCCGTGCACTTACAGAAAGCTTGTTTTAACACACTCTGCTAGACAGGCTACAGTTCATGCACTGTATCAGGGACACTTCAGACACAACACTGGTGATCTTGAAGCCCCAACCACCTGTAATCACCAGGCATGTGTGTGTGTGTGTGTGTGTGTGCACACGTGTGAGTTAATGTGTTTAATTCACTATTTTCTTATTCTCTCTAATTACCACTTCCTCTTTTTAATTATATTATCTGAAACAAAAATAAATCATTGATTAAATTAATCTACAAGAGAAAGGATATATATATATATATATATATATATATATATATATATATATATATATATATATATTTATATATATATATATATATATATATATATATATATATATATCTCCTTAGAGTCACTACTCATGTGAGTCGAAATTAATATACACAAATAACCCGCACATTGCAGAGTGACACTTGTGACTATTAACTAGTCACAGAGAAGCACGAAGGAAGGGCGCTAGTGTATATACGATAGGGGGTTAATTATATTTAATAAGAAGCGTTAATATCGTAGAGGAACATACAGCGTGAAGTTCGAGGTAACGGAGAGTAGCTTCGGTGCCGTGGATCAAGAACTCTTCACCGACGTGAAGACCCTGCCATCGGTACAAGACTCATACCTAAGGTTCCAGCTCTTGGCACTGTAATAAAGGGTGATTGGCACTGCAGTAGGGAAGGTGTGGCAGCGCGCCAAGATGAAGTCACTAGAGCAAATGGAAAAGCACTGAAGTATGGGAGTGGCACTGTCCTATGGGAGTAGTGGCACTGTCCTATGGGAGGAGTGGCACTGTCCTATGGGAGGAGTGGCACTGTCCTATGGGAGGAGTGGCACTGTCCTATGGGAGGAGTGGCACTGTCCTATGGGAGGAGTGGCACTGTCCTATGGGAGGAGTGGCACTGTCCTATGGGAGGAGTGGCACTGTCCTATGGGAGGAGTGGCACTGTCCTATGGGAGGAGTGACACTGTAGAATGGGAGTGGCACTGTCCTATGAGAGGAGTGACACTGTGCTATGGTAGGAGTGACACTGTGCTATGGGAGAAGTGACACTGTGCTATGGGAGAAGTGACACTGCTATGGAGAAGTGACACTGTGCTATGGGAGAAGTGACACTGTGGTATGTGAGGAGTGACACTGTGCTATGGTAGGGGTGACACTGTGCTATGGTAGGAGTGACACTGCTATGGGAGAAGTGACACTGTGCTATGGGAGAAGTGACACTGTGGTATGGGAGAGTGACACTGTGCTATGGTATGAGTGACACTGCTATGGGAGAAGTGACACTGTGCTATGGGAGAAGTGACACTGTGGTATGGGAGGAGTGACACTGTGCTATGGTAAGGGTGACACTGTGCTATGGTAGGAGTGACACTGCTATGGGAGAAGTGATACTGTGCTATGGGAGAAGTGACACTGTGGTATGGGAGAAGTGACACTATGCTATGGGAGGAGTGTGGAGAGTCAGGTGGAGAATGCTGGGTAGGCTGGATTTGAGGACTAGCATGGGTCCTTATGACGACGTTTCGGTCCATCGTGATTGGAACGTTTCGCCTACGCATCAGATCTCTTCAGTCATTTTGATGATAAATGAGACATTTGTGCGACATTTGGGTATCTTTATTCTGGAAAAGTTTCCCCAGTAAGTGGCTTCTTCAGTCAAATCCAGAGAAAGGTGGAATATGAGGAGATTGAGGTAATCTGTCCCTCAGTTTGGATGGAGTCGATGTGGAAACAGCACGCAAAGAAGCTATGGAAAGATGATATAATCCATTGACAAGTCACAATTGGGTTGAGAAAGGTAGATAAGGCCAGAAGACAACACGATATCGGTAGGAGAATTGTTGTGGCAGCGGTAATGTGATTGCTTATCTTCCGTGAGTTCAAAATTTTTGGGAGTTGTAAGGATTTTTCACTGTGGCTCTGGAGTTATTGTTACTTTGGAATGATTTTCTTTTAGAATATCCTGATCCAGAGATTGAGTGGTTGATATGGCACTAGTTGGAAGGGTCATTGCACTGATTTTTTGGCACTCGGAGGTCATAATGGCATGGTACCCCTGGATCTGTTGGCACCATAAACACTTGTCCTCTTTCCTGATAAACCTAACCTTACCTAAACAGAAGTTTTGTCCGAGTTTTGACATTCCTTAGATGACCCCACGAGTCGACCCCACAGGTCGACCCCACAGGTCGACCCCACAGGTCGACCCCACACAGACAGTTCACAGCTTGTCTCATTCCACTCAATGACCAGCATACAAGCATCACTATCTGAATCACCACCACTACCACCACCACTCCACCACTACCATCATCACCACCACTACCACCACCACTCCACCACTACCATCATCACCACCACTAACAAAGGATGTAGGTAAGCTATGACACATGTCCAACATAATTAACAGGAAATAACAACATAACTGAGAGGGTGGCTGTCAAGGCTTCAGTTATGACTCATAATGACTGTCTCTCCCCTCACTCCATGTCTTTCCCCTCACCCCATGCCTCTCCTTTCACCCCATGCCTCTTCCCTCACCCCTTGTCTCTCCCCTCACCCCATGTTTCTCCCCTCACCATTCCTTTCTCACCATGGAAAAATCTAATACTTAAAGACTGAGACAAAGCCTAAAACAAATTCTAATCCTTCAATAAAGTAGAAACCTGGGAGCAAAAACGTCAGAGAATCTAACGTTCAATGATAACAATAATGTTCCTGGTTAACTGCGAGGAAAATGATAAGTTTAGATAACTAAAACATTCAAAACAAGAGATGCCAAGACAATATCGATTCTCTAGGCTGTAATATTGGTGTATACTAACGACCCACTTCAAGGCAGGCGAAACTGCTTGCATTAATCAAGCCAAACATCTGAACTAATTGTTACAATTGAATTTCTTTGAACTGTACTCTTTGGAACGGAGGCGATAAAGGTAACATGATAATCTACATCTGGAAAATCATGGAGGAACTGGCTCTAAATTAACACACTGAAATCACTTTTCATTAAAGCAAGAGTGAAAAACAATTCCATTCATAAGCGGGGGGGGGGCTGCGGTTGACCCCCGGAACATCCTGCAGGTATAACCATCCTCCTTTCCCTCCAGAAGAGGAAGGAGGAGGAGGAAGAGGAAAAGGAACAGGAGGAGGAGGGTGGAGGAGGAGGAAGAGGGAAAAATAAGAATAGAGGGCTACCTGTAGTTGCTTCCGGAAGCCAGTGCCCCCACGGCCTAGACCAGGACTCCTGGTTACTGGTCTGATCTTTCAGGCTGTTTGTGTGCTCCACCAACAGGCCAACATATGCATGCACCCTTGCTTTCCACAGGAGGAAACCAGCACCATCAACCTAGCCTCTGGTCTTCATAAGTAGCACTTTCGGTGTGAAGATTTGGGACCAATCCCTCCAAAATTTTCCAGGTGTAGATTATGATATATCTTTCTCGCCTACGGTCTGAGGAGTACAGTTCGTGGGACTTCAAGGGTTCCCAGTAATATAGGTGCTAGTCTGAGCTTATACGAGCTGTGAAGGTTCTCTGTTTTTAAGGAGGCCGTTAGTATTTAACAATGTATCAGCCTGGAGAGAACGAGAAATCTGAAGAGTATCATTACTGGTTTGGTATCACATATTTTGAAAGTTCTAGTTATCCAATCTATCTTTTCCTTTAATCTGCTATAATGTTATTATTGTGCTCCTTGAACGTAAGCTCTAATATTATCACTCGCAGGTCTCTCACGTTAGACTTACGCTATATTGAATTATTTGACTTCATCTTGTATTCCGAGCCTGTTTTTGTTTTCTCAATCCTTCCATAACGAGTTACTGAAATTACTAGTATATATCACCTTGAAGTTCCGCTGTGTCTTCAAAGAATGCCATTCTTGTTCAGATTCTAGTATTGTCATCAAAGTATGATGCAGTGCTGTTAATGTCCCTATCAATGTCAGGTATCAGAATGAGAAAGACAAGTGGGATACGTATAGTACCTTGTGGAACAGAATTTTTCACTATGGCAGCCCCTGATTTCAATTTTTACTATTATTCTTTGGATTCTGTTTGTTGGGAGATGAAATATCCATCCACCCACCTCTCCATTTACTCCTTTTGCTGTCATTCTGTGATCAATTACTCCATGCTCTCACTTATAAGCTTAAGCGAAATCAAATCAGCATTATGCTCGTCTTCCATTGAATCCATGACTACGTCGAGAGGCAGGAGAGTCCTGTTCTGAACCCATGTTGACCTAGGTTCTGCAACTGCTGTGAGCCTACGTGATTGGAAGTCTTGTTTCTTGAAATCCTTTCAAAAAATCTTGATAATGTTGGATGTCAGGGCTGTAGTTTTTTTTTTTGGGGGGACCTATTTTGCTGCTACGTTTGTGGAGTGGGGTTTATATCAGTGGTTTGTAATGACTGTGCGATGACTCCAGAGTCCAGACTCCTCCAGTTGGAGACGAGAGGGGAGAGGAGAGACGAGGGAACAGAGGGAGAAAGAGAGGGGGGAGGTCCCAACTTAGCTCGTCTCTCACTACAAGTTAAGCTGGGCACACTTGTGTACATTGTCGACCAAGACTCATTCATCAGTGAGATGGCTTCCCTCCCGTGCTGAGACTCCATCATGGGTGTGCTGATGGAGGGGTGGGAGTCAGGGAAGGGTTGACGTGATGGAGGAGTGGGGGATGAACAGGGGTCTGGGAGGGAAGGAGCGCTGAATTGGTGAGAGACTTTGGGTAGTGATGAAGAGAGGAAGTGGAGATATTAGAGGAATTGGTAGTAGAGGAAAGAGAGAGAGAGAGAGAGAGAGAGAGAGAGAGAGAAGAGAGAGAGAGAGAGAGAGAGAGAGAGAGAGAGAGAGAGGAAAGAAGGGTAGGTAAATTTGAGTGGAACTGAGATAGACGAAGAAAGGAAGAGGAGGAAGGGAGGGAAGGAAAAAAAGGAGCGTATGGAAGATGGGAGAGAAAGAGAGAGAGGAAAGAGTTCAAAGATAATGAGGAAGAAGAACATGGGAAAGAAAAAAGGCAGGAAATCAGAAACAGATTTTTAAAACAAAAAAGATAAAAAATATATAGAGAAATGAAAAGGCCATAGCAAGAGCAGCATATAAGGCATGGGATGGAAGGGAGGAGGACGGGAAGCAGGGAAGGAGAGAGGGAAGGAGAGAGGGAAGGAGAGAGGGAAGGAGGGTCTGGGGATACCTGGTCTCAACAAACAATGGATGTCAGTTTAGGTATTTGTACAGAGTGACATCTTATGAGGATATTCAGGCAGGCAGATTTTATCATGACTGTGAGGTGCACAGTGCTCTAGCACACACACGAGGTGCACAGTGCTCCAGCACACACACGAGGTGCACAGTGCTCCAGTATACACACGAGGTGCACAGTGCTCCAGCACACACACGAGGTGCACAGTGCTCCAGCACACACACGAAGTGCACAGTGCTCCAGCACACACATGAGGTGCACAGTGCTCCAGCACACACATGAGGTGCACAGTACTCCAGGAAATAGGACTAACAACACTGGAGGAAAGAAGGGTCAGAGGAGACATGATAACGACATACAAAATACTGCGGGGAATTGACAAGGTAGATAGTGACAGGTTGTTTCAGAGAGGGAACACAGAAACAAGGGGCCACAACTGGAAGCTGAAGACTCAGATGAGTCAAAGGGATGTCAGGAAACATTTCTTCAGCCACAGAGTAGTCAGGAAGTGGAATGGACTAGAGAAAGATATAGTGGAGGCAGGAACCATCCATAGTTTTAAGACAAGGTATGATAAAGCTCATGGAGCAGGGAGAGCAGAGACCCAGTAGCAGACAGCGAAGAGGCGGGGCCAGGAGCTGAGTCTCGACCCCTGCAACCACAATTAGGTGAGTACAATTAGGTGAGTGAGTACACACGAGGTACACAGTGCTCCAGCACACACATGAGGTGCACAGTGCTCCAGCACACACATGAGGTGCACAGTACTCCAGCACACACACGAGGTGCACAGTACTCCAGCGCACACACACACAAGGCGCACAGTACTCTAGCACACGCACACAAGGTGCACATACATGTGCTGGACGAGGGAAACACACACTCATGTGATGGACGAGGGGAACAAACACACATGTACTGGACGAGGGGAACAAACACACATGTGCTGGACGAGGGGAACAAACACTCATGTGCTGGACGAGGGGAACAAACACACATGTGCTGGACGAGGGGAACAAACACACATGTGCTGGACGAGGGGAACAAAGAAGGTTGTGAACGTCCACATGAATTACAGAAATGATAGGAAGTACTCATAAGAACATAAGAATGGAGGAACACTGCAGAAGGCCTACTGGCCCATACAAGGCAAGTCTTTATCAAAACCACCACTACCTAAGAATTTACTCCCGTACTCACGACACCAATCATTCACCACTTAAGAGTAGTGGAGAAGTTGAATGAACTGAAGGACATTAGTCTTCTCTCTCTCTCTCTCTCTCTCTCTCTCTCTCTCTCTCTCTCTCTCTCTCTCTCTCTCTCTCTCTCTCTCTCTCTCTCCACAGCCTATGTATAAATATATACAACATTCTATAGACTCATCTTTTCGCATCAACCAACAGAATATTATGATGCCAAGAACCAGGAGCGGGGACTCGACTCCTGCAACCAAAAATAGGTGAGTACTAATTTGTTAGTTTGATTTTATTTCATGTCTATCGCCTGCACGAGGGTCATTAAGGCTACATGTCACCTGTATACCACTGTTAGGTATACTTTAATACATAGCCTAGTGAGTTAAACTCTCTATGTATATACGTTGAGATATACACACCCCTCGGTGTATATCGACGAATACATACCTCTTGATGCATATATACAATGAGGCACATTATTCTTGATGTATATACCTTGAGAGAGATATGCCAGTCAATGTATATACTGTGGAATTCATATCAACGGGGAATATACATTGAACGATCCATACTTCTCGGCGTATATACACAGTGGGATAGTATACACCTTGGTGTACAGTGTACATACACTGAAGGATACATTCATCTAGGAGTACGCAATGAGAGAGATATAATTCTCACATATTAAGAGATATACACCTCTCACTTTCAATACACCGAGAGATACACACTTACTGAGTGTATACACACCTCTCTGTGTATATTCACACACTTACCTGAGTGTATACTCACAGCAGCAGAAGTATATGTATACGTATTCAGAGAAGTAAGAGCACCCTATGAGGGTTATGGGGTCGTGTGGGTCTTGAGAGAGATATATAGGAGGTCAAAGATACTCCCTGTTGGATGGTTACGGTATATTTACAGTAAGTGAAAGAAATCAGCCACGTTGTTCACCTGTGTGCCTGTCCTATGAGGCCGTCTGCCATGATGCTGTGACTGCTCTGAGCCTCTGACGTCAGCGGTACCGTGACGTCACCCCAAGGACCACTTATAAATATACCACAAGTGCATATATATAACTGACACGACAATGGGGCATTACTGTGAAGACGTTTCGGCCGCTGGAGACTATTCATTGATGAAGTCCCCGGTGGGCGAAATGTCTTCACAACAAGTACAATAAATCCCCTTTGTGCCTCATATACAGAGTTGTCTCTGACCACTGATCTCTGAAAACTGGTCTCTAACCACTGGTCTCTAACCACTGGTCTCTGACCACTGGTCTCTAACCACTGGTCTCTAACCACTGGTCTCAGACCATTGGTCTCTAACCACTGGTCTCTAACCACTGGTCTCTGACCACTGGTCTCACACTGCTGACCACTGGTCTCCACGGTCTCTGACCACTGGCTGACCACGGCTAACCACGGTCTCACCACTGGTCTCTGACAACTGGTCTCTAACCACTGGTCTCTGACCACTAGTCTCTAACCACTGGTCTCTAACCACTGGTCTCTGACCACTGGTCTCTGGCCACTGATCTCTAACCACTAGCTTCTACCCACTGGTCTCTAACCACTAGTTTCTAACCACACGTTCGAACATGAAAAGGTAACCTATTCTAGCAGAACTATTGATATGCGTGCATATTTGAACGCTTTCTAGTGGTTCCGAGCCTCCGTGCTGCCAAACGTGTCGCTGCCGTGTAAGTATCCAAACTTATCTTCACTTGGAAGGCATAGAACACGTCACTAATTGAAAAGATGGGGCCCCAGAGCTGGAGTTTGTTCCCATAACACAAGTACAAGTACAAAATATGTTGGTGTAAGTGGGAGAGGGAGAGAGAGAGGGGGGAGGGAGAGAGAGAGGGAGAGAGAGAGAGGGGGAGAGAGAGAGAGGGGAGAGAGAGAGAGAGAGAGAGAGAGAGAGAGAGAGAGAGAGAGAGAGAGAGAGAGAGAGAGAGAGTCTCCTCGTAACTCCTGACAACAAGATCAACTTCCCACACAACTTTAGAGACAGAGACGAAGAAGGTCACATCTCTCACACTCCCAACTATGTCATTAAGTAGAGATAATACAGGTTAACACAAGAGAGCACCACGTTATCTCTCTCTCTCTCTCTCTCTCTCTCTCTCTCTCTCTTGCTCCCTCTCTGTTTTACACAGGGTTTTGCAGTGCTAGGTTGAGGGTTCTTAACTTTATTTACAAGCTAAGAGCTGTTATATACATTTTTTTTTCTCTCTCTCTCTCTCTCTCTCTCTCTCTCTCTCTCTCTCTCTCTCTCTCTCTCTCTCTCTCTCTCCCTCTCTTAACTAGTCATATTTGGCAATGACACTTCCCATCATCAACATAACAATAACATTATATCACACCATCACCCCACCACACTATCAGCCACCACCACTACCACTATCACCCCACCACACTATCAGCCACCACCACTACCACTATCACCCCACCACACTGTCAGCCACCACCACTACCACTATCACCCCACCACACTATCAGCCACTACCACTATCACCCCACCTCACTATCAGCCACTACCACCATCATCATCACACAACTACCACCACCAACCACCACTACCTCCAACACCCCAGCCATTATTCACCAGGCTCTGCACCAGTGCCTCGCAGTTGTCCGGCACCGTGCCAAGATGATGTCAAGTTCGGGAAAGCAACATAACACAATAGAAAAATCTGATGGAAGTTTGAGGGTAGAGATTACAAGGATTATAAAGATGTTAATGTGGACTTTGAAAGCCAGCAACCTTGGCAGTGGCTAGTGTTTGGAGGACAGGGGATAGTCACTCTCTTGAACAGTCAGCATAGTGACTGTCTTGAAGACGTGACAGAGAGATGAGGAGAATCATTTTTTTTCAAAAAAGGGAATAGTCTTTTTTGAGGTGATAGTGATTGTCTTGATGACAGGTGATAATGATTGTCTTGATGGCAAGGGATAGGGACTGTCTTGATGGCAAGGGATAGGGACTGTCTTGATGGCAAGGGATAGGGACTGTCTTGATGGCAAGGGATAGGGACTGTCTTGATGGCAAGGGATAGGGACTGTCTTGATGGCAAGGGATAGTGACAGTCTTGATGGCAGGTGATATTGACTGTCATGATGGCAGGGGCTGACTGTCTTGATGGCAGGGGATAGTGACAGTCTTGATGGCAGGTGATATTGACTGTCATGATGGCAGGGGCTGACTGTCTTGATGGCAGGGGCTGACTGTCTTGATGGCAGGGGATAGTGACTGTCTTGATGGCAGAGGATAGTGACTGTCTTGATGGCAGGGGATAGTGACTGTCTTGATGGCAGGTGATACTGACTCTCTTGATGGAAGGGGATAGTGACTGTCTTGATGGCAGGGGTTAGTGACTGTATTGATGGCAGGGGATGTTGGCTGTCTTGATGGGATGGGATGGTGACTGTCTTGATGGCAGGGGATAGTGACTGTCTTGATGGCAGGGGATAGTGACTGTCTTAATGGCAGGGGATGTTGACTGTATTGATGGCAGGGGTAGTGACTGTATTGATGGCAGGGGATAGTAACTGTCTTGACGGCAGGGGCTGGTGCAGAAAACACACAGGTCGCAGAACAAGCATATACAGGGGCAACATTTCGCTCTGTTCACAGCGTTATCACTTCAGATCTACACAGAGCGAAACTATGTCCCAATAGAAGATAGTTTTGCCATCTATGTCTCTCCTATATTTGTGCCTGAATTACTGCATTTCGATCTAAGACAGTAGCTATTAAGTGTATTGAAGGTAGTGGGTATTAACTATCGTGATGATTTGTATATACTGCCTTGATGACGGTGTACATTAAATGGCCCTGAAATCAGAAGAAAGTTTTGCTAGGAAAGCACTTGGAACACTATTAACCTAGGGTCGATACGGCGTAACCTCTCAGTGGCCCTATATACCCACAACAAAAACAAAAACAAGATAGTTTCTCGAAGGGCTCGATACAGCATAGGCTGTCAGCGACCCTATATATGTACTCCAACAAGAAGAAGAAGAAAAAACTGGCGGCCTTAGTGTGGACGAGATGTAAGGCGTCATTCCACGAGGGGATTACAGGATTCCCAGGATTGGCAGAAGCTGGACAGGACCTTGAAGGTAATCCCCTGGAAGATGACGCCTGCGTCCCTAGGGTGACGGAAACTACTGTCTTGAAACATTGGTGTAAATTCTTGTATATGTTTCTTCTAAGAGGGTTTTGTAAGATATATATATATATATATATATATATATATATATATATATATATATATATATATATATATATATATATATATATATATATATATATATATATTAATAACAACACTGTGACTAGCCGAGGGCTCGAACCCGTGTTGTTTTTGGCCGCTTCATGGTGAGCGAAAATCACACGATGCTCTAATCCACAGGACCACCCAATCCTATAAAAATCACGCACTCAGCAGAGCTAGGTGTTGTACCGTGATCCGAGGATATACGGTGGTGTGGGTACCTCAGAACTAATTTCATTCTACTCCCCGTTTGGTGTACTAGCCTTCACAAGCAGTATTTATATTATTGTAACCAGAAACTAGTGGTATTTAATCAACAATTGATAATAATAATAATAATAATAATAATAATAATAATAATAATAATAATAATAATAATAATAATAATAATAATAATAATAATAAATAAATAATAATAATAAGAATAACAGTAGTGGAAGTTGTAGTAGCAGTAATAGTAATAGTAGTAGAAGTAGTAGTAGTTGTTGTAGTAATAGTAGTAATAGTCGTAGTAGTAGTAGTAGTAGCTGTTGCTGATGTTGTTGCAGTAGTAGTAGTAATAAAATTAACAATAAT
The DNA here is from genome assembly GCA_009830355.1 of Cherax destructor. Lineage (NCBI taxonomy): Eukaryota > Metazoa > Arthropoda > Malacostraca > Decapoda > Parastacidae > Cherax > Cherax destructor. Next base: position 247,887 of record WNWK01000600.1, on the reverse strand, counting down.
AATAATAATAATTAGCATTGGTAAAGCATCGTGTCAATTCACAATTATTGACGTAACCGGAAATTGGTGAGTTATAATTGAGGGCTGCAGGACTCCAGTAATGGCCCGGAAGTTTGGGATTATGTGTGTGTGTGTGGGAGAGATACGTGTGTCACTACTGGCACTTGTAGTGCCCAGGTCTTGTACTCACCTGTTTATTTTTGCAGGGGTTGAGTCACAGCTCCAAGAGCTTTACTGTACGTCTTCTTAAAGCTATGTATAGATCCTGCCTGCACTACATTACTCTCCAGATTGTTCCACTTCCTGTCAGGTCTATTACTGAAGAAATACTTTTTAACATTTTGTGTATCGGTGTAAATGCTGGTACACACACACACACACACACACACACACACACACACACACACACACACACACACACACACTCACACATACACACACAAACACACACACACACTCACACATACACACACACACACACACACACACACACACTCCACAATCGTACGAAACAGATTCATAGGAGTGATGTAAATACTTTGGAAAACAAGCAAGTTGAAGACTTAGACACCTGTGCAACATTTGGGAATCTTTATTACGTCATAAAACTTTCCAAATGTTGCACAGGCGACTCATTCTTCAGAGTCATAGGAGAGAAAACAACTTAAAAAAATAATATTGTTGCTGCCACTTTTGTATAGATATAGACATGAAAGGAGATGCAAAGTGACTAGGTGAAAAACAAGACAAAAAAAAATTCAGTAAGGCGGAAAACAGGTACAAGAGAGCATGGAGGAAATTAAAGATGCAGTTGAAGAAGAGGAACGTGAGAAAACATGTCATTTTCAGGTAAGAGATGAGGCCAGGAGCTGAGACCCAACAACTTCGTGAGTTTTATTGTACTAGTGGTATACAAAACGGAAAAGGGTGTACAAGATATTCAACTACACTTAATAATTTCACTCAAAGTTGAGGGACTGATCACCTTAAACATTGTCTTCACGTCTTCCACTGTCTCTAACTTACCCATCAACGCTCAGGGACTAATCAACAAACTTCATAACATCTTCCACCGTAGTAGAGACAGAAGAATGTTTGTGGGGATGCAAAGAGGTTGAACAAAGGAGAATAACGAGAGTGAATGAGACAAAACAAAGGAAGAGAGAATTGGAAAGGAATTACTGGACATGTATCTGTTATGTCTGTTAAAGGTTTTGGAAAATAATGCTCCCGTATCTTGGTCTTAAACCAGGCTTTCTAAATTATCACTCCCGCATCTTGGTCTTAAACCAGGCTTTCTAAATTATCACTCCTGCATCTTGGTCTTAAACCAGGCTTTCTAAATTATCACTCCCGCATCTTGGTCTTAAACCAGGCTTTCTAAAGTATCACTCCCGCATCTTGGTCTTAAACCAGGCTTTCAGAATTATTACTCCCGCATCTTGGTCTTAAACCAGGCTTTCTAAATTATCACTCCCGCATCTTGGTCTTAAACCAGGCTTCCTAAATTATCACTCCCGTATCTTGGTCTTAAACCAGGCTTTCTAAAGTATCACTCCCGCATCTTGGTCTTAAACCAGGCTTTCAGAATTATTACTCCCGCATCTTGGTCTTAAACCAGGCTTTCTAAATTATCACTCCCGTATCTTGGTCTTAAACCAGGCTTTCTAAATTATCACTCCCGCAGCTTGGTCGCTGAAGGTGAACGGTGTTCATTCTAACTTAAAATATAATTCGCATACGAGTGGCGTCCACAACACTTGCGATAACTCCCGTTGAATACAGGTTTATGGCTCAACAACACATAAGAGGCTCGGACTAACAGGTTTAGGGTTTAACAGCACATGTGAGGCTCAGATTCACTTTCTCTTAGGTGTGGGCTCAATCCCGGGTCTCTAACATTTATGAGCCCCGCTCTCAGAAAGGAAGTTCTCATGCGCTCCCTAACAAACTTTTTCATCCTGAAGACTACTTGGGCCAACTTGTTAACAGAAGCGGGTTTACAATTCCCAAGTTGTTGGACAGTTAGGCGAAGATAAACAGCTTTCCTGCTTCAGTACGTGAGGCTCAAAGTTACAAATCATGCATAAGTCCGCTTTCCTCCCTGTAAGTTCGGCCAATTTGCAATGCCTCACTCTTTTGTTTACAAAAGTATCACGATAGAACCACAAGGATCCGCAGACTTTGGAGAGTTTCCCCTCACACCTTTTCCCCTCTGTTCGGAATACATAAGTGCCGCAGTGGTCGATATAACCGATTCCCTCACTGTTCGAAATGCTCGAAACGAGGACCTATCTGTTCGAAACTCATGCTATCCTCATGGGACTTATCACAAAATGCTGTCACTTTTCGAAACATCGGATTCGTTCACTCTCGGAATAAACGAGGATCAAATTGTTCGAAACGTGACGGTTTCAATAACCGGAATATACGCTGACTTCGCTGTTCGAAACACCAGATCTTCACACAGGAATAAACATGGATCTCACTGTTCGATACACGATACTCTCAGTGTTCGGAACACAATCGAATGGAACACGGACGAGGGTGTTGTATGCAAATGTATCAGAGGAGATCAGCATAGGCGAACGCTACAGTAATGAACTCTGATGGAAGCTGGTTTCTGAACCTTGATACAAGCTAATTTCTGAACCTTAATTCAAACTAGTTTCTGAACCTTGATTCAAGCTAGTTTATGAACCTTGATACAAGCTAGTTTCTGAACCTTGATACAAGCTAGTTTCTGAACCTTGATACAAGCTAGTTTCTGAACCTTGATACAAGCTAGTTTCTGAACCCTGATACAAGCTAGTTTCTGAACCTTAATTCAAGCTAGTTTCTGAACCTTGATACAAGCTAGTTTCTGAACCTTAATTCAAGCTAGTTTCTGAACCTTGATACAAGCTAGTTTCTGAACCCTGATACAAGCTAGTTTCTGAACCCTGATACAAGCTAGTTTCTGAACCCTGATACAAGCTAGTTTCTGAACCCTGATACAAGCTAGTTTCTGAACCCTGATACAAGCTAGTTTCTGAACCCTGATACAAGCTAGTTTCTGAACCCTGATACAGGCCAGTAACTGAACCCTGATACAAGCTATCACTCAGAGGATGAGCACAGGATGCACAACAAACTCGCCACAACAAATTCTCAGAACATGTTGTGATCCCGACCTTCCTTCTATACACCCTTCCTCCCGTTCTCTCCTATTCCCTCTCTCCGGTCCTCCCAAAATCCTCCCTCCTGTTCTCCCAGACTCCATCCATCCCGTCCATCCCAGACTCCATCCCTCCCGCCCTCCCAAACTCCCTCTTTCTCCAGTGCTGTTCACGCAGTAATTGTAGCAGCAGTAGTGGTAGCAGCAGTGGGGGTACCAGCAGTTGTGGTAGCACCAGCAGTGGAAGCAGCAGTAGTGGTAGAAGCAGTGGGGGTAACAGCGGTGGTGGTAGCAGCAGTGTTGGTACCAGCAGTGGTGGTAGCAGCAGTGGTGGCAGAAGCAGTGGTGGAAGATACAGTGATAGTAGCATAATTAGCAGTAGTAGTAGCAACAGCAGCACTAACAGCAGCAACATCAGAAGCAGCAGCAGCAGCAGTAGTAGTAGCAGCAGCATCAACAACAGCAGCAGCAGCAGCAGCAACAATATCAGCAACAACTGCAGCAACAACAACAAGAGCAACACCAGCAGCAGCAGCAACAGCTACATCAACAGCAGCAGCAGCTACATCAACAGCAGCAGCAGCTACAACATCAACAGCAGGGCTTGAAACTGCGTCAGTAGTTAACTGTATTTGACACGTACGTACGTAGCTGTCTGAGTGTCGGACTGACACAAGAGTCTGCCACAGCTATTAGTCACGTGACTGACACTTTGACAGACACTCATGTCCACTCATACACACAAGCACACACACACACACACACACACACACATATGCCTAGGACAAAATGGTAACTAACACACGCACACACGCACACACACACACACACACACACACACACGCACACACGCACGCACACACACACACACACACATTGTGTGACGCAGAGAGTGCAGTCAATCACAGAGAGTAACGAGGTATTGAGAGTGTAGTAACACCAGTGCTGGGCTGGACCACACCACTTACTCCTTCTTGTCCACAAATCTAACTTTGTCGGACGATAGAATTCAGAACTTTCTTCTTTTCTTAGCAAGGACCTGATATATATATATATATATATATATATATATATATATATATATATATATATATATATATATATATATATATATATATATATATATATATATAGGAGGTACCACCTCTAGAACTTTACTGGGAACCTCATCCTCAGAGAAGACAATAAACGTATATGAATATAATTAATTGTAGTAATAATAATAATAATAATAATAATAATAATAATAATAATAATAATAATAATAATAATAATTAGACACTGTTGTCTTTGAATATGAAGCAGATTATTTGGAAAAATACAAGTGTTTTCCAAAGATGTAACAATGTCTACAAAAAAATAGAAGAGTTTTTATATACAATAGCATTTCCCAAATGAAGTTTTTTTTTTTTTTTGTAACTACCACAGCATTTGCGAAATACAACAACACCATAAAAATGCAACACGAGTTATAAATACAACACCTCCAAAATTATAACACAGGCACAATAAATATAACACCTTCAAAAATACAAAACAGGCTCCATGAATACAGCATTCCCTCCAAAAATACAGCATAGGCTCCATGAATACAACATCCCCTCCAAAAATACAACATAGACTCCATGAATACAGCATCCCCTCCAAAAATACAACATAGTCTCCATGAATACAGCATCCCCTCCAAAAATACAACATAGTCTCCATGAATACAGCATCCCCTCCAAAAAATAGAACACAGGCACCATGAACGCAATACTCCTCCAAAAATGCAACACAGACACCATAAATACAACACCCCCTTCAAAAATACAACCGTGTCTCCAGATTTACAGCTGTACAGCTCACAGCTAAGGTGAGCTGCCTGGTTGGGAAATCTGCTCATTTCCAGTCAATAAGTTGTTGCTTTTAATGGTTAAAGTCCAGGAAGTTGAGGTCTTACACTACCACACCCGGTGCTGGTAGTGGTGGTGGTGGTGGTAGTAGTAGTGGTATGGGTAGTGGTGGTCGTGTGGTGGTAATGTTAACGTTGGTTCTGCTTAAGGTGAAGATTGTGGTGATGCTGGTTCTCGTAATTGTGGTAGTTGTGGTTGGGGTGGTAGTGGTGATGGTGGTGGATGGATAGTGGTGATGGCAATGGTAGCGTTGTTGGTGGTAATGATAATAGTGAAGATAGTGGTGATGATGGTGCTCGTAAGTGAGGGAGTGATGGTAGTGATGGTGGTTGTGGGGGTGTTGATGGTAGTGGAGGAAGGGGGATAGTGGAGCTGGTAATGATAACGCTGGTGTTGGTAATAACAACAACAACAGCGGTAATGGTGGAGCTCGTAAATGTGTGATGGTGGTGGTGGTGGTGATGGTGGTGGTGGTGGTGGTGATGATGGTGGTAGTGGTGGTGGTGGTGGTAATAGTGGTGACGAGGATACACCCCATTAAGCATAATGGTGATCCTTTACTCCCTCCTCCGCATATTTCTAACCAACCACACTCTATACCTTCAAATTTATGCTCTCCAAGCGACGCTATTTACAGCAAAAATATCTTAAATGCAACGAATAGCGTGAAGAACACAGATTAGCCGATAAAAATATTTTTCTTATTGATTTTTGGCCTAAAAAGACGGAAGGTTAGATTAATGTTGTTATTGATAATCTGTGAATATTTGTGTCTTCCAAAGATTTGTAGAGCTTATCAGTGAGTTAAGAGCTGGTAAAATAATTCTCTCTCTCTCTCTCTCTCTCTCTCTCTCTCTCTCTCTCTCTCTCTCTCTCTCTCTCTCTCTCTCTCTCTTATTTTAAGGTCACGTTAAGGATTCCTGACTTTATGTACAAGCTAAGAGCTGTTACCTACATCAGCTCATTTTAAAGCTTTTATTATTGTGAGACGTACAAATAGGAAATGGGATGAAGTTGATGCCTATTACATTTGTCTGTGAGGGAAAAAATGGCTATGGCCTCTAGGCACCATGATGGCAATGCTGGAGCAATGGTAAGAATGAATGGAAGAGTGTTGGAACGTGGGGATAAGGTGGATATGCTTGGGGTGAAATTTGATTCCACAATGTCTACTAAAAACCACGTAGTAAATCTTGCAAGCAAAACATCCAAGAAGATAACAGCACTAGGTGAATATCGTACCTGCTCGAGAATAAAGGTTGCAAGAGTCTGTACGAGGCGCAAGTGCACTCACACCTTGAATATGCTTTACTTTCTTGAATTGCCTGCCCCCTGTCTCATCTGCGACATCTTTATGAAATATAGAACCAAGCAGGACGACTTATCTATCGCCTGGATCCGTCCTGGAAATATTAGTCATTTCAGCAGAACCTTCAACACCGAAGAGATGTCGGTGGCCTTACCGTTATACACGAAGCAAATAGTGTCAAGGTACCATACGTGACTCCACTTCGAGGACAGCGTGAAGGCAGCTTCTATACCACAAGACGGGCAGCAAACAGCAACCACACTCTGGCTGTCTCTGAAGAACATCACTTCATCTGGGATCATTCATTCCTAGATTGACTCTGAGTCTGGAACATGTTCGTACAGTATAACAAAGTCGATCAAATAAAGACAGTTAACCAAATGAAATCGATTACACGACAAGTGAGTCGTAAACCTCCAAGCCAGTGCGTAAGCCACTGGGCCTGGAGCTTTACGACTCATTTGCCGTGAGTTTGAGCCCCACCCGTAACGTGATTTGTTTGCAATCGTGAAATTACGACTTTGCTTATAAATATAAGTAGTAACTTTTAACCTAACCCAGTAAAAACCCTTATTTAAATTAGAGAGAGAGAGAGAGAGAGAGAGAGAGAGAGAGAGAGAGAGAGAGAGAGAAGATATTAGAATGGTTGGGTAGGATATCTTTCAGAGTCATTCAGTAAGTAAAGTGTTGACTGTTGGGGATAAAACACTGAACGTTTACACTTTCATTTGTTATACTATCACTTGTTTTACTCACTACCACTTTTTTTTACTCACTACCACTTTTTTTACTCACTATCACTTTTTTTTACTCACTACCACTTTTTTTTACTCACTACCACTTTTTTACTACTACACTTTTCTACCACTTTTTTACTCACTACCACTTTTTTTACTCACTATCACTTTTTTTACTCACTACCACTTTTTTTTACTCACTACCACTTTTTTTTACTCACTACCACTTTTTTTTACTCACTACCACTTTTTTTTACTCACTACCACTTTTTTGAAGACTCAGATGAGTCACAGGGATGTTAGGAAGCATTTCTTCAGTAATAGAGTTGTTAGGACGTGGAATAGTCTGGAAAGTGATGTAGTGGAGGCAGGAACCATACATAGCTTTAAGAAGAGGTATGATAAAGCTCGTCGAGAAGGGAGAGAGAGGACCTAGTAGCGACCAGTGAAGAGGCGGGGCCAGGAGCTATGAATCGACCCCTGCAACCACAATTAGGTGAGTACACTCACACATACACACACACGGAGATGAGATCTCTCACACATGAATAAACTGATGATGTCTCCTGAAGTCTCTGATAAACTAAGGAATTTAAACTACTCTTCTTGCACGAAGAAAGACAAGCGTCTTCAAGTGAACATTTACACTGAGTGGACGCACTCACGAGGCAACCAAAACACAGTATTACTTGACGTAAACGGTGGGGAAAGAGAGATTCATGATTGGTAGGTTGAGGAAAGAGGGATTCACGATGGAAGGGTCAGGTGGGAACGTTTATTTCTGAGAGGAGGACGACATATATGCAGTAACTTGGACATTTACCTAAGGAAACGTTTCTTGTCACTGCGAATAATTAAGCGAGCTTCTGGTGGATGGGTCCTTTCCTCTGTAAATGTCTTAATACCACCTTCGTTTTTTGATAGTTAAGAATGTAACATAGAAGAACACTGCATGAAGCCTACTCCACTAATGGTGCTAACCATCAAGTGTAACCTCATGACCCTGTGCTGGTGATACTACGGGTCTAACATGATGTACTGCCGCCCGGGAAGTACTCCCACCCGTACCCTCGATGTTCAAAACGGGGGAAGTAGTAAAAGTTGTATGAGGTAATCAGTGATGAGTCCCTAAGCGTTTTCAAGGCTGAGGGAGTAGGTAGGGTAGGTTCGTCAGGACACCGGACAGGTGGTTCCTGACGCGGGTCTTAGTCAGATGATGACCCGCCGGCTGAGGGAGTGATCACTGACTTCCACTCATTCTGTACTCTCACTCTCGTCTTATTCCACTACTAGACTCACTTCTCCGTCTTCCTTTACCTCAATTTGCTTACTAACTCCACCTTAACAACTGATGAAGTCTCTTTGAGTAGGCGAAACGGCTTTCAGTACAGGTGTATCCAGTAAATAGAGATCTCTTGACATATCTTACGTGATATACTGTTACTTTTCTGTGTGAAACATTCCTTTCTCTCTCTCTCTCTCTCTCTCTCTCTCTCTCTCTCTCTCTCTCTCTCTCTCTCTCTATCTCTATCTATCTATCTATCTATCTCTATCTATCTACCTCTGTCCCTCTCTCTCTCTTTATCAACACGACACCCCTTGACTGACGCATCAGCATATCTAGTTCTACACTTAAAGCTAAAGATATATAGATAGATAAATAGATAGATAGATAGATAAATAGATAGATAGATAGATAGAGAGAGAGAGAGAGAGAGAGAGAGAGAGAGAGAGAGAGAAGAGAGAGAGAGAGAGAACAAGTGTCAGGAATAGTCTCTCATACGGAAAGAAATCATTGGTGTCAGCGTGGTCAGCGGAACCAGTCAGATGGTGATGGATCCCCAGTGTCAGCTGGGTGGACACCACCCGGAGTGCAGATTAACCTGGATCTCATCCACTCTGGATAACACCCACTCCATGGAAAACACCCACTCCCTGGATAACATCCACTAACTGGATAACATCCACTCCATGGATAACACTCACTCCCTGGATAACATCCACTCCCTGGATAACAATCACTCCCTTTATAGCATCCACTCCCTGGATAACATCCGCCCCTGGATAACATCCACTAACTGGATAACATCCATTCCCTGGATAACACCCACTAACTGGATAACATCCATTCTCTGGATAATGCCCACTCCTTGGATAACATCCAGTCCCTGGATAACAATCACTCCCTGGATAATATTCACTTCTTGGATAACATCCGCCCTGGATAACATCCGTCCCTGTATAACATCCACTACCTGGATAACATCCACTCCCTGGACAATATCCACTACCTGGATAGCATCCACTCCCTGGATAACACCCACTTCTTGGATAATATCCACTACCTGCATAAAATCCACTCCCTGGATAACATCCACTACCTGGATAGCATCCACTCCCTGGATAACACCAAATTCCTGGATAATATCCACTACCTGGATAACATCCTCTCCCTGGATAACATCCACTCCCTGGATAACATAAACTCCCTGGATAACATCCACTCCCTGGATAACATCCCCTCCCTGGATAACATCCACTCCCTGGATAACATCCCCTCCCTGGATAACACCCACTCCCTGGATAACATCCACTCCCTGGATAACACCCACTCCCTGGATAACATCCACTCCCTGGATAACATCCACTCCCTGGATAACACACACTCCCTGGGTGAGACCGTCCGTTGCTAACGCCAAAATTACATGACATCCATCAACGCTGATCTATCCGACTTACACACAAACGATCGCGGCGATCAAACTGACGGGCGCACGATTGCTGGCGATTGCACACGCAAACACGCACGCGAGGATGTACAAATCACTCAGGCGAAAGCTCTCACCTGAACATAAATCAATATTCTGAGGGGATTTAACCCTATTAATGTTTTAAATATAAAAAGAAAGAGAATTGTATTTAAAAAAGTCTGTCAGTTTATTCGATTTTAAGTGTTTAAACATTTGTTTAATAATAATAATTATAATGATGATAATAATAATAATAATAATAATAATAATAATAATAATAATAATAATAATAATAATAATAATAATAATAATAATAATAATAATAATAAAAACAATAATAATAATAATACTGTACTACTACTATTACTACTACTACTGCTGCTGCTACTACTACTACTACTACTACTACTACTACTACTACTAGTAGTACCATTACTACTAAAGCTACTACTAATGCTATTAGAACCACTTCCACCGCCACTACAACGTGTATATATATATATATATATATATATATATATATATATATATATATATATATATATATATATATATATATATATATATATATATATATATATATATATATTCACAAATAATATAACAACAACTCTGATCCGTTTTTAAAAACCGTAGTAGCGAGAAATTCCTTTTTAACTCCGATACCTGATGGTAAACAGGTGTTGATGCAGCGACTCCATTGTGTGAAGCACCTGGGGACCGCACCTGTTACCTGTAGCACACTGGGATAGCACCTGTAACTTGATGCACCTAGGGATAGTATCTATATTACGTGTAGCACCTAGAGATAGTACCTGTGACCTGATGCACCTAGGGATGGTACCTATGACCTGTAGCATCTGGAGATAGTACCTATGATCTAATGCACCTAGGGATGGTACCTATGACTTGTAGCGTCTACAGATAGTACCTGTGAGCTGAAGCACCTGGGGATATTACCTGAGTCCTAATTACCTACACCTGAACTGAGTGCTCACCTGCTTGCTGCACCTGGGGTCGATACCTGATTGACTGTCCACCACATGATCCACACCTTTTTCCTGACACCCACAACTGATCTCTGGCACCCACACTGACAACCACAACTACTCTCTGACACCCTCATCTGTTCTCTAGCACCCACACTGACACCCACAATTGCTCTTTGACACCCTCATCTGTTCTCTGGCACCCCACAACTGCTCTCTTGCACCAACAATTGCTCTCTGGTACCCATATCTGCTCTCTGGCACCCACAACTGCTCCCTGGCATCTACACCTGCTCTCTGACACCCACAACTGCTCTCTGACACCCACACCTGACCTTTTACGTCAACACATGACATCTTCCACCCACACATGACCTCTTACACCCACATCTGACCTCTAACACTCAGATATGACCTCTCACACCCACCCAACACCTTACCACCTACACCTCACCACCACACCACACCATCCACACCTCACCACCTACACCCCACCACCCACACCTCACCGCCCACACCTCACCACCCACACCCCACCACCCACACCTCACCACCCACACCCCACCACCCACACCTCACCACCCACACCTCACCACCCACACCCTACCACCCATACTTCACCATCCACACCAAACCACCCACACCTCACCACCCACACCTCACCACCCACACCTCACCACCCTTACCCCACCACCCACACCTCACCACCCATACCTCACCACCCACACCCCACCACCCACACCACACCATCCACACCTCACCACCTACACCCACCACCCACACTTCACTACCCACATCTCATCACACACACTTCACCACCCACACCTCACCACCCACACAGAGACCAGAATTACAATTGAAAATTGTGATTAATATTTCAGGAACAAATGTAACTGCCCTCAATCCTTATCTATCACTCCAACCCAAAAATAATCAATTTCCATCATTTTTTCTGTAGCCTTTTTTGTGTATAGTTTAATACATTTAAATGTGTATTTGTCTCTCAATGTATATACACTGAAGTGTGCATGTCACAGTGTATATACACTGAGACGTGAGTATCTCTCAGTGTACATACACTAAGACATGTAGTAGTAGTAGTAGTAGTAGTAGTAGCAGAAGTAATAGTAGTCGTAGTAGTAGTAGTAGTAATAGTAGCAGCAGCAAGAGTAGTAGTAGTAGTCGTAGTAGTAGTAGTAACAGTAGTAATAGTAGTCGTAGTAGTAGTAGTAGTAGAAGCAGCAGCAGCAGCAGCAACAGCAGCACAGCAACAGCAGCACAGCAACAGCAGCACAGCAACAACAGCACAGCAACAGCAGCACAGCAACAGCAGCACAGCAACAACAGCACAGAAGCACAGCAGCAGCACAGCAACATAAGCACAGCAACATAAGCACAGCAACATAAGCACAGCAACAACAGCACAGCAACAGCAGCACAGCAACAACAGCACAGCAACAGCAGCACAGCAGCAGCAGCACAGCAACATAAGCACAGCAACAACAGCACAGCAACAACAGCACATCAACAACAGCACAGCAACAGCAGCACAGCAGCAGCAGCACAGCAACAGCAGCACAGCAACAGCAGCACAGCAACAACAGCACAGCAACAGCAGCACAGCAACAGCAGCACAGCAACAACAGCACAGCAACAGCAGCACAGCAACAGCAGCACAGCAACAACAGCACAGCAACAGCAGCAGGTTACATGGCAAGGTTGAAACCCTCTCGACTGCACCATGGGTCATGAAGACGTAATGTACCTGGACAGGAAAGTCTGGTACATTGGCAAATATACTTTTCACAGTGCATAAAATTTGAAATATATATACCTGTCGGTGTATACATACCCTGACAGCTGTTCACTTCTTCGTGCGTATATTTAGAGAAAGATATACACCAGTTGTTGTATTCAATTGAAGATATACAATTTTTGGTTAATATACTATGAGAGATATACACTTTTCTAAGCATATATATTGCGAGATGCACATCTCTTAGTGTATATACACAAGAGATATATACCTTTCTATGTATATGAACTAGGAGGTGCAAACATTTTCAGTGTATATAGCCTTAGAGATGCACACTTCTCAGTGTATATACACTGAGAAATGCACATGGCTCAGTGTATATACACTTACCTGTTGCTGTTGCTGTTGCTGTGCTGTGTTGTTGCTGTGCTTATGTTGCTGTGCTTATGTTGCTGTGCTTATGTTGCTGTGCTGCTGCTGTGCTTCTGTGCTGTTGTTGCTGTGCTGCTGTTGCTGTGCTGCTGTTGCTGTGCTGCTGTTGCTGTGCTGCTGTTGCTGTGCTGCTGTTGCTGTGCTGCTGTTGCTGTGATGTTGTTGCTGTGCTGCTGTGCTGCTGTTGCTGTGCTGCTGTTGCTGTGCTGCTGTTACTGTGCTGCTGTTGCTCTGCTGCTGTTGTAGTGCTGCTGCTGCTGTTGTAGTGCTGCTGCTGCTGCTGCTGCTGCTGCTGCTTCTACTACTACTACTACTACGACTACTATTACTACTTTTACTACTACTACTACGACTACTACTACTACTCTTGCTGCTGCTACTATTACTACTACTACTACTACGACTACTATTACTTCTGCTACTACTACTACTACTACTACTACTACTATTACTACTATTGTTACTATTGCTACTACTACTGCTACTACTACTACTACTGCTACCACTGCTACCAGTACTACTGCTACTACTACTACCACTGCTACTGCTACCAGTGCTACTAGTACTACTTCTACTACTACTACTTATGTTAATACTACTGCTGCTGCTGCTGCTGCTGCTGCTGCTGCTTCTACTACTACTACTACTATTTCTGCCGCTACTACTACATCTACTACTACAACAAATAATACTTCCACAAATACCATTACTAATACTACTAGGAATACTACTACTACTACTTCTCCAAATATTATTACATCTATTATTATTATAATTATTATTGTAATTATCGTTATTATTATTATTATTATTATTATTATTATTATTATTATTGTAACAATTACTACTGCTTCTGCTACTATTATTATTACCACTATTACTATTAAAATTATTAAAAATACTTCAACTACTTCTACAACTATCATAACAACATCTACTACTAATATTACTACCACTACCACTACCAACCACTAGACAGTTCCAGAATAAACAACAGATGGTTATTCTTAGCTATTATTCAAGACTTTCTAGTTTTGATCAGTAGTTAAAATATTTTGAGTTTATTCCTGAAAACATTTTATTTTTTTTAGTATTTTCGTGATTAATTTTGTTTTCAGTTTTTTTGGTGAAAACATTTTTTTTAGTTTCTTCGTGAAAAATTGTTTTAGTTTCTTAGTGAAAACATTATTTTGTTTAGTTTCTTAGTGAAAAAAATTGATTTTTTTGTAAAATCATATTTTATTGAAGTTTCTTTGTGATTTTTTCTTTTACATTTCTTCGTGGATTTTTTTTTTTCAAGAAAGCATTTTTTTTTTTTTGTAAAAACAATTTTTTTTATTTTTTATTTTCGTGATTTTTTAATTCTTTCGTGAAAACATTTAAAACAATTGGATTTTTTCGTCATATACAATTATTGTGAAGGAGAAACAGTTTCAAAATGCTTGGGTAGCTTAAGGAAGCTTAGAGGTAGCGTCGGAAACTACAGGGTAGCGTGGGAAATTACGGGGCAGCGTGGGAAATTACAGAGTTGCACTGGAAATTACGGGGTAGCGTGGGAAATTACAGGGTAGCATGGAAAATTACGGGGTAGCGTGGGAAATTACAGGGTATCGTATGAAATTACAGAGTAAAGTGGGAAAATACAGAATAGCATGGGAAATTACGGGGTAGCGTGCGAAATTACTGGGTAACGTTGGAAATTACAGAGTAGCGTGAGAAATTACGGGGTATACAGAGTAGCGTGGGAAATTACGAGGTAGCGTTGGAAATTACAGGGTAACATGGGAAAATGCAGAGTAGCCTGGGAAATTACGGGGTAGCCTGGGAAATTACAGGGTAACGTGGGAAATAACATGGTAGCGTTGGAAATTACAGGGTAGCGTTGAAAATTACTGGGAAACTTGGAAAATTACGGAGTGAGAAACTTCTGATATCGTGGGAAACTAATGGATAACGTGTGAAAATAAAATTTGCATAGCGTTGAAAAATTCTTGAGTAGCGTGGAAAGCCGAAGTGGCAGTAGTGTGGGGAAATTATGGAGTTCAAGGTTAAAATAAGCGGAGGTAGCGTGGGAAACATAGGTAGTAGCGTTTAACGTTGTCAATAATATCTAGAAAACTTAGGTTATAGTGCTGAAAACTTTAAGTATCTTAGGAGGCAGTTGGGGGGGTTAGAGTTAAGTTAAAAACTTTTGTGGTTATTTTGGGAAACTGTATGAGAGGCTTGGGGAAAACAGTGAACGATAGCGTTGGGATCTCTGGTGGAAGCGTGGAAAATTATGGGAGTAGCGTTTTGAAGCGTGAGGGAAGCGTGGAAATCTACAAGGTAACGTTCGTGACTATTAAGTAGCGTGGGAAATTCTAAGGTAGCGTGGGAAACTATGGGGGCTGCATGGGTAAGTATATGGTAGCGCTTCAAGCTATTAGGATGGAAAACTGAGATGTAGCGTGGGAAATTATGAGGTAGCGTGGGGAAATTATGAGTTGGCGTCGGAAACCCATGCAGTTGCGTGGGAAATTATGAGGTAGCGTGGGGAAATTATGAGTTGGCGTCGGAAACCCATGCAGTTGCCTGGGAAATTATGAGGTAGCGTGAGAAAAACCATGCATTAGCGTGGGAAATTATGAGGTAGCGTGAGAAAAACCATGCAGTAGCGTGGGAAATTATGAGGTAGCGCGGGAAAACCCATGCAGTAGCGTGGGGAAATCATGCAGTATCGTGGGAAATTATGCAGTAACGTGGGAAAACCTCTGCAGTAGCGTGGGAAATTATGAGGTAGCGTGGGAAACGGCCACGTACAGCATCAACCCTCCCACCATCCTCACCCTCCCATCTCCTCTTATAAGCTGACAGGAAGCACCATCAACGTTTTTTGCAACCTCCCTTTTTTTCTGCCTATCCTTTACTCACGTAATGTGGATTTGGGCCCAGCTGGCGTCCGGCTCCGATAATTTGGCCCAGCTGGCGTCCGGCTCCGATAATGGGGTCGTGTAATGCACTGTACTCTCACTGTCTTTCATCTCACTATTTTTTTCCGGCACTGAGAGATTTTCGGCTTCTATCTCATCTCTCTCATTTACACTGCGAAAATTCACTGTCATTATCGGCTCAGTTAGAAATTCATGAATTGTAATTAAGCATTATTAGGCATGATTCAGTTAAAATGGGCTGTTAGTTCTGGTATTATGCATGGTGGGGAGTACTGAGGGATTCAGAGGGATGAGGGATGCTCGTACGGGGGATTTATGGGAAGCTGGTTACATGTGAGTCGGGATTTACTCGGGGTGATGCTCACACGGACTCACAAACACGTGGTCTGGCGAGCAGGGGAGAGACGGCGTGTAGCCCCAATGACGGTCTGCGGGCGACTGACTGTCCCAGCCTGGCCCTCCTGGCCCAGCTGGTCTTGGCCAGTGGGAGGGGCTTGCAGGGTAAGGGGGCGTGGTCATAACAGGAGTGTCACAGGCTGTGTATATTTCTCATCAAATGTCAGTGACTGGGAGGGAAACATATGTTGAAATTACACTCAGTTCTTCACAGTGCAATTTTCATAAATGCTATTATAAAAAGTATATCTTAAATTTTTTAGCCCATGGGAAGGCCATCATAGTACATGCTGTTCAATTTTCAATGGACTTTTTCAATAGCATTAATGAAAACTGCAATACAAACAGAGTAACGTCATGAGACAGCTGTCTGTAACAAACTTTGAATTATAAGTAAGTTTACTTAGGCACAGGTACACACAAGTACAATTATTATACATAGTGCAAATTACCTAGGATAACCAAAAAATGTCGGACAAGGTGACTTATTTCCATTGGGGTCCTTGTATTTCCATTGGGGTCATTGTAATTTTAATTGGGGTCCTTTGGTTTCCATTGGGGTCCTCGTAGTTCCATTGAATCCTTATATTTTAATTGGGATACTTGTAATTTCAATTGGGTCCTTGTATTTCCATTGGGGCCTTGTATTTCCATTGGGGGGTCCTTGTATTTCCACAGGGGTTTTTAATTATTTCAATACACTATGTGATAGACATGTAAAAACTCCCAGGGAACAGCCAACAGAAAGTCCCCTGCATGAGGGGCTCTCACTGACAGGAGACGGGCTCTATCCTTCCCTGACACACTGAAGCATTGTTGAGGCTATATTCTGTGTTATTGGGCCATCCCAGTGCGACTGTTTGTAGTTGTTGGGGGAAGCAGGTCTGGTTTCAAAGCCCATTCCTCCACCCTATTCTATATGATAAAAAAATATTCTATACCGAAGCAGCTAAAGTCTAGCTAAGTTTCCCCTGCTATAAGCCATCACTCAACATGGGTTAAATGCACTAGTGATGAAATCTGTCAGCCTGAGCTGGGAGACTTCAGTAGAGAGAGAGAGGAGGACATGGTCTAGCGTTCCGCTATGAGTTGGTCAGCTAAGGCAGCTTTAAAGCTTTCATTGTATCGGAGCTGGAGTTACTATGACTTGGGAACTGCTAGCTCTCTGGATGGCTTATCCAACACAGAAAGGAAGGTGAAGCGGATGTTTAAATAATAATCCCAACACATTTCATTACGAATGTGTATAAATATTATTACGTATTATTATTATTATTAATATTTTTATTATTATTATTATTATTATTAGTAGTAGTATTAGTAGTAGTAGTAGTAGTAGTATTAGTAGTAGTAGTAGTAGTAGTAGCTGTAGTATTAGTAGCAGTATCAGCAACACTAGTAGAACTATCATTAGAAGTAGCAACAATAGAAGCAGTTGTTGTTGTGGTGGGAGTTGTAGTAGTAATGGTAGTAGAATTATTAGTATTAGTAATAGTAGGAGTAGTAGTAGTGGTGGTGGTAGTAGTAGCAGTATTATTATTATTATTATTATTAGTAGTAGTAGTAGTAGTATTGTTGTATGTAGAATCAGCAACAGAAATCAAGAACATTATTTTCCTAATTTATCGTACACATCTCCAATACTTTTATTCCTATATTTCTCTATTCACTATTTCTCCCCTATTTGCTTTACTTTACTTTAAGAGAGTATAACTCAGAGGAGACTTTAGCAGCAGCAGCAGCAGCAGGCACTGTGCCTCATATACTGTAGGAATTATGAGGACCATTGAAGGATGGGGAGCCGTGGCCCAGTCATGCTTAGTGGGTCGTGAGGCAACCCGTGTGTGTGGTGTGTGTGTGTGTGTGTGTGTGTGTGTATGTGTGTGTGTTTGAAAATATACACCGAGAGGTGTATATTTATCGAGAGATATACACCTCTCATTGTATATGTGCACTGTAGAGGAAGTCAACTTTGACTTGAGCCGAATCATATGAATTTTGACGTAAAATTATATATAATTATTAGTGTTTGAACATTTATCTAAATCTATTCCAATTATTATATCTTTAATTTTCACGTTAACTATTTAATTATCTTTTACAAAATGACTTTTTAACGAAAATTATTATATACTGCAACGAGTTATTTAATAATGAACTTGTCTCTGTCCTAACAACTTGCTGTTGAGTTTAAATGGCCTTGGTGGCCACCTCTCTTTCTAGATTTACACAGCACAGACTCAGCACAGCACAGACGCTACCTCATAGCACAGCACAGACGCTACCTCATAGCATAGAATAGACGCTATCTCACAGCACAGCATAGACCTTATCTCATAGCACAGTGTACATGCTACCTCATAGCACAGCAGAAACGCTATCTCACAGCACAACACCGATGCTATCTAACAACACAACACAGATGCTATATCGAAGCATAACATAGATGCTGTCTCACAACACAGCATAGACGCTTCCTCACAGCACAGCATAGATGCTACCTGCTCACAGGGACAACGTACAATAGATTCTACCTCATCACAACACAACATACACTCAACCTCAACACAGCACAACATAATCTTTATCATGGCTCACGAAATTGTAATAGCTCGATTGGTAGCGCACTCAGCTCACACATTGAGGTCCGTGGTTCGTTCCTCGTACGAGTGAAAACATTAGGACGTGTTTCCATAAGAGAACTTCTGTACACAATACACACAATACCTTCTGTCCCTGTTCACCCATCAGTAAAATAGGTGCCTGGGTGTTAGTGGACTGGAGTGGGTCGCATCCTGGGGACAAAATTGATCAAATTTGTGGGAAATGCTCAGCATAACAAGGGGCTTTCTATATAGTAGTGTGTTATTGATGTCAGCTATGGTCTGTATACTTTGTACACGTACTTGTAGAAATAAAGTTTATTATTATTATTATTATTATTATTATTATTATTATTATATTATTATTATTATATTATTATTATTATTATTATTATTATTATTATTATTATTATTATTATTATTATTATTATTATTATTATTATTATTATTATTATTATTATTTATTATTATTATTATTATTATTATTATTATTATTGTTATTATTATTATTATTATTATTATTCTTATTATTATTATTATTATTATTATTATCTGACTCATCATCTGTGACTCACAGAGACAATAAAGCCTCAACGGGAACAGCCAAAAAAAAAAAAACTATTAACACAAATTTGTTTCAGTGTTTTGTTTGTGTGAGTTGTATGACGTGTGTAATATTTGCGTTCATGAATATCTTTAGTTATTGGAGTTTTTTTTATAGAATAGTGATAGTTTCGTTTTATGTATTGAATATATGGAATATATTTTTATTATACCATTATTTATTTTACGTAAAATCAACTGTTCCACTTGTTAAACGTTTTATTTTTTAATAATAAGTTTTTTCCTGATAGGTTTCGGACTCCGAAAAGTTTGGTGAAATAAATTGAATTGGTTTAAATCACCTTTGGTAATGATAAACAAGTCAGATTTCCCAAAATGAAAAAAAAAAAGCCATAAAATGTGGAAATAAATTTTTGAGAGAGGTTTGTGGGGAATATTTTTTTTACGAATAGACAGGAGGATACAGACGAGGAAACAATAATGGAGGATCAAGAGAGCAGTGTAATTTTTATTTCTGGGGGCAATAAAGTGCTGGATGTATGTATTAGGTAACCCAAAAGTGCAAGTATACTGTAAATTACAGTTACATAGATTGTAAATTGCACGTACACACATTGTGAATTTCACGTACACACATTGTGAATTGCACGTACACAAATTGTGAATTGCACCTACACAGATTGTAAATTGAACGTACACAGATTGTAAATTGAACGTACACAGATTGTAAATTGCACGTACACATATTGTAAATTGAACGTACACAGATTGTAAATTGAACGTACACAGATTGTAAATTGCACGTACACATATTGTAAATTGAACGTACACAGATTGTAAATTGAACGTACACATATTGTAAATTGAACGTACACAGATTGTAAATTGCACGTACACATATTGTAAATTGAACGTACACATATTGTAAATTGCACCTACACAGATTGTAAATTGGGGATCCATGTCCTCGGTAAAAAAAACATAAATAAACAGAAGTGAAAAAACGAGAGATATCTCTCCTGGGGCAGTTTGAATATTTTCTTTCCTACACACTCTATATAAATATATATATATATATATATATATATATATATATATATATATATATATATATATATATATATATATATAATATATATATATATATACTATATACATCCAGGTCTGTATCTTAGGTTAGGTAAGATTGGTAAGGAAACAGGACAGCTGTTTCCTGACCCGCGCCTGGAGCTTTTGGTCATCTGACCGAGGCCTTCCGCTGGCTTACCTCTCCACCCCTTCAAAAATTATAGTTATAAAAATCCTTTCCATCAGACTCTCACATCCTTCTCCTAGGTGTGAAAAAGACACATGTATTAAAGACTGGCTACTATAGGTGACCATCCTGGTTGATAGTACACTATTACTGCCTGCTAGTGAAATCATATCAGAATTAGCATTAATATTTGCTCAGGTTAATCTCATTAGTTAATTGTCTGCCAGTTAAAGGCCTAATTATTTTCTCTTGCGAGTAACCCTTTTTATAATTGTAATATCTCTCTCTTTCTCTGTCTGTCTGCCTGTCTCTGTCTCTCTCTGTCTCTGTCTGTCTGTCTGTCTGTCTGTCTGTCTGTCTGTCTGTCTGTCTGTCTGTCTGTCTGTCTCTCTCTCTCTCTTTCTCTCTCTCTCTACCTCCTCTTGCTCAAACAGTATCTCTAATATCACACTGACCATTTAAAGCAGTGTAAACAAGGAAACAAAAAAACACTATAATATACGCAAGACATTCGTTAATACAGAACATAACACTGTATGCTACGCATGACATTCGTAAATACAGAAAATAACACTGCTTGACATGCATGACATTCGTAAATACAGAAAATAACACAGCATGATATGCATGACGCATGACATTCGTAAATACAGAAGATAACACTGCATGACATTCGTAAATACGGAAAATAACACTGCATGTTATGCATGGCGTACTGACAACCTCTTCCGCTATCTCTTAATTTATATTCATGTTAAGTGAGCGTCAGATATATAATTAGGTAACAAGTTTAACCGTTGAAGTCATTACGCTTGACTGATGGAGGCTTAACCTTCTCCTATTCACCATATGGTTACAGTACCTACTTATTACATAATTAGGTACTGTACCTAATTATTGCATACTTAGGTGGTGTACCTAATAATTACATAATTAGGTACAGTACCTAATTATTGCATACTTAGGTAGTGTAGGGGATTCGAACTGAGGTTCACTAGAGTGCCACTGACCACTCTGCACTAGTAACCACAAGGCAGTAACTACTACCGGAGCCCCACCTCAGCAGAAGGTGCCAATATCAGTGCCACACACATCAGCAGGCAGTGCCAATACCACCTGCGGTCCAACCCGTGGTAATTACCTGGGTGGGCGTTATTATGTAGACACCTGCGTCAGGTGACAGCACCTGGGTACAACATCACGTAATAATTAGGTGCTACAAGGTGGCAATTAGATGATTATGAACGTAGATGGTCGTTACGACGAGAGAAAAGCAGGTACAGGGAATCAGAAGTCACCGGAAAGAACGGTCAGCCAATTATTATTATTAATAATAATAATAATAATAATAATAATAATAATAATAATAATAATAATAATAATAATAATAATAATAATAATAATGATAATAATAATAATATTATTATTATTATTATTTATTAACACATCGGCCGTTTCCCACCAAGGCAGGGTGGCCCGAAAAAGAAAAACTTTCATCATCATTCACTCCATCACTGTCTTGCCAGAGGCGTGCTTACACTACAGTTATAAAACTGCATCATTAACACCCCTCCTTATTATTTATTTACACACTGTATACTCTACCATTGTGTTACCATAACTTGGTTAATCAAAGCTTGGGTTACTGGCGGTAGTAATTAATGTTGATTTGACATGTGGTGTACAGGTTTCGTTAGGTTAGTTTAATTTAGATTAAGTTAGGTTAGGTTAGTTTAGTTTAGGTTAAGTTAGGTTAGGTTAGTTTAGTTTAGGTTAAGTTAGGTTAGGATAGGTTAGGTTAGGTTGTGTTAGGTTAGGCTAGGTTAGGTTACATTAGGTTAGGTTATGTTGGGTTTGGTTAGGTTAGTTTGGGTAATATTCGTCAGGAAAGAGGAGAAGTGTTTTCTGACGCGGGTCTTAGACATATGATGACCCGAAACTTGAGCTTTTGGTCATCTGACCGAGGCCTTTCCCTGGCTTACCAGTCCACCCCTTTTAAAATTAGATATAAATCAGTTTTCCTGTTGAGCTCCTCTACATAATGAGATTTTATTTTTGGAAATGTGATTAAAAAATACAACCAAAATTGAATACCACTTAAGTTAGTAAGTAAGTAAGTTACTTTATTTAAGCACAGGTATACAAAAGTACAATTATCATATATAGTTTAAATTACGGACGATAAATCAAATTTAGAATGCACTTTTTTAATGACTTTATAAAAGAGTTTTTTATAACAGCAAACGATTTTTTAGTTGGCTATGTACTGGTTGATAAGCTCCAAACTTTATATTTAGTTAGTGTGTACTAGTAACATGCAGTCATAATGAGAGTGCAACGGACAAGTGCCGTGGCAGCAGCAGCAACACTCACAGCAAGAGGCATTCTTGAGCTTCCCCAGCGCTCAGCCGTAATGTCCAAAGCTGGGGTGACTCCAAAAGGATCCTGTAGTGCTTGCTGCCTTTGCACCTCCTGACATCGTCTGCTGCTATGCAGCTGCCACACCCTTCGAGCCCAGTGTGGGCGGGGTTTGTGGCAGCCCAAGGTGCCTAGTTTCTCCCTCCGAGCCCCGTGGGGGCGGGGAATGGGGTTAGGCCTGAGGACAGCTAGTCCCAGATGACAAGGAGGTACTTGTACCTCCTCCCGTGGCAGACATTGTTCTGAGACACTCCATCGACAGGGGGCCAAGGCCGGGCCACCTCTTGGAAAAGGCCCTGGTCGGGCGAATATACCGGCGAATTTACAAAGAAGAATGCAGTTTTAATGACCCTAGTGTGGTTGATAGGCTTTAAACCTAATCAAAGTGTGAGTTCTGGGCAAATGTCTTTCCAGCAGGATGGTTCAATCTTCACACCTAGGTGTTTTCGTCACACCTTCTCGCCTAGGTGTGTTCATCACACCTTCACACCTAGGTGTGTTCATCACAACTTCTCACCTAGGTGTGTTCATCACACCTTCACACCTAGGTGTGTTCATCACATCTTCACACCTAGGTGTTTTCATCACACATAGGTGTGTTAATCACACCTAGGTGGGAAAGATTAGGTACTAGTGGTCAGCGTCCTGCTAGATAGTACACTATTACAATCTGACAAAGAAACGAAATCAAAATTAGCATATTAATGATTTGGCTCAGATTAATTATAACTAATTGCCTTTCCAATTTAAGAGATTATTTTCTTAAGTTTGAGTCAATTTTGTTTTATAATCCCGATCAAATCTCTCTCTCTCTCTCTCTCTCTCTCTCTCTCTCTCTCTCTCTCTCTCTCTCTCTCTCTCTCTCTCTCTCTCTCTCTTCTCTCTCTCTCTCTCTCTCTCTCTCTCTCTCTCTCTCTCTCTTCTCTCTCTCTCTCTCTTTCTCTCTCTCTCTCTCCTCTCTCTCCTCTCTTCTCTCTCTCTCTCTCTCTCTCCTCTCTCTCTCTTCTCTCTCTCTCTCTTGCACCCCTCAATACCAATTACGAAAATAATTGAAGTTACTCCTCCATTTCCTTGGATCAAATCTGATGATTCCAATTACCTAAGCGGTGACTGACCCATACGGCTTTACAGCTCCGTATTAAATAATAATAATAATAATAATAATAATAATAATAATAAGAAGAAGAAGAAGAAGAAAGAAGAAGAAGAAGAAGAAGGAAGAAGAAGAAGAAGAAAAGAAGAAGAAAAAGAAAAAGAAGAAATATTATTATGTTTATTATTATAATTTATTATTAGTAGTAGTAGTATTATTATTAATTTTAGTCTCTGTCAATATATTCTTAATTATCATTCACAAAACCGTTTTTATATTTTATACAAAATTCTAATATATTACAAGAGTCAATCAGAGAGGCTTTTAATTTAATAAACATTTTTTGCACTGGATCCAACTATTAAATTAACGAAGCTGATTAACGTTAGTTAAGAACGGTGGTAGTAGTGGTAGTAGTAGTAGTGGTAGTAGTAGTAGTAGTGGTAGTAGTAGTAGTGGTAGTAGTAGTAGTGGTAGTAGTAGTAGTGGTAGTAGTAGTAGTGGTAGTAGTAGTGGGTGAACTCTTTGAAATGTTGGAAATTAAGATACTACTACTTCTACTACTACTACTACTACTACTACTACTACTACTACTACTAATAATAATAATAATAATAATAATAATAATAATAATAATAATATATTATTATTATTATTATTATTATTATTATTATTATTATTTGTACAAGTACATGATACAACTTATGCAGATATAATTGACATCAGAGACATACTATATAGAAATCCCCTTTTTATGCTGAGTATTTCGGGCATCTGAGGTTAATCTTGTCCCCCAGGATACTACCCACACCAGTCGGCTGACACCCAGGTACCTACTTTGCTGCTAAGTGAACAGGGGCAGCAGATACAAGAAACATGCCCAATGTTTCAACCCGTGCCGGGGATCGAGCCACGGACACTCAATGTGTGAGCAGCGTGCGCTACCAACGGAGCTACGGAATACACCATATGCATCATAATTTACACCTAAAAAATTCTAGAGGGACCGGTGCCAGATGTCCATACATGTTCCACTCCCTTTGGAAGTAAGTTGCTTGACCAACTTATAAAATACTCCAAGTGAAAAGCAAAGGCATATTGATTTTACTAAGAGATAATTCTGTTAGTGTAAAGGGAACAAGACTCTTCAGCGCCCTTCGTCAATTAGGCAGATTACCAACACACTCCTTGCCATCATCCAAAGAGAAATTGATGACTTCCTCAAGTCTGTTTCCGACGCTGAGGTACAGTCTTTGGTGGATCAGGTCATCCATCAGGAAGCCTGGTCTGGGACCGGGCCACGGACCGGTCGGCGGGGAGGAGGGGGGCGTTAACCCCCGAAATCGCCTCCAGGTTAACCCTTGCTTAACATAATCTAATCTATATTGACTCAATTTTTTTTAAGAAGAAGCCTCTCAAGGGAAGTTCCAGACCATGGAATTGAACTTCTCTCCCACTTCCTTGGATCGAACCTTATTGCTTTAAAAATTCCCAGGTGCTGTATGACCCTTACGTGTTTAGCACTCCTCCCTAGTTTTAATAGAAATATTGGATTTTTTCGATTTTAATTTTATTTCCTCTTAACACCTGAAAATTGACATCTGCCAGAATTCAGGACGTCCAAATCAATGTATATATGTTAACAATATTAACCAGGGTTAATCAAGAGAGAAAGATCACCGTGACAGTGATAACATTATTCACTTCTCTTACAAAGCTTAGCAGTATATTTGTTGTCTTTGTTGCAAAGTCAACTAAAGAAAATGCATGGAAAGTTGAACAGTCTGTGGACTATGAAGGGCTTTTCACGTGCTATTTAATTTTGGATGGCCTTTTTCAATTGTATTTATGCAAAAAATATTAGTATATAGACGAGCTTCATACGAGAGCTGACTGTATGCTGACTGTCAGTCAGCTGTCAGTTGGGTCCTCAGGCAGCTGTCAATTGGGTCCTCAGCAAACACTCTGCTAACTTATAAAGCAATGATCTACAATAGTGAGATTGAGACCCAAGAGATCAGAAACTGGTGATGCCGATCATAGTATAGGAGGCAGGGCCTGGAGCTAGGTCTCGACACCCACAAACTCAACTCAGAAACACACACACACACGATAAAACTCTTGAAGGAGGTGGAGTGGACCTAGTAGCGACCAGCGAAGAGCTGGGGCCAGGAGCTGTGACTTGACTCCCTGAGACTACAAATAGGTGAAATAGGTGAGTATACACACACACAGGCGGGGCCAGGAGCTATGACTCGACCCCTGCAACCACAAATAGGTGAGTACACACACACACTATAACAACACCCATACATAAACATACCCGGGGGGGAAAAAATAAAATCTTTACGATGTATTTACAGCATTAATATAAGCCGCTGTAGCGAATATAGCAACATGAAATTTTAAATAATTTTTGCAGCATTACTCTGGATTACAGCTGCAACATGCACAGGCATCCACAACAGCCTTTGACGAGTAAGCAGCACTCTCATAAGCAAATCTGTTTGCGTATCAACTCCTTTTCAATATGTAATGACGGTCATTACATGCACAACGGAAGCATGTACCTGACTGCACAGCTTCTAGATGAGGAAACAGTGGCAATTTTCTCTTTCAATATGAGAAATTAAAGCCAAACTGTGTTGAAGAAGCTTTTGTTGTGCTGACGCTTTTGTTTTATATTTATGATGTACAGTACTGACGAGTTAATGAGTAAGACACATGTACAATACTTAGGTGTGGAAACTTCTCCTGGTTGATCAGACCCTGATCCCCCGCGAGGCCTGGTCTCAGACCGGGTCGCGGGGGCGTTGACCCCCGAAACCTTCTCCAGGTATACTCCAGGTATACACAACATGCTTCGTCAGGGTAAGAGACTAATAATCTTCAAGGCTGAGAGACAAGGTTCGGGGAATGTAAGACTAGGTGAAGAGAATGTGATGTACAGAGAAGTACTATTGAATGTAACACCAGGTGAAGGGAATGTTATGTACAGAGAACTGGGGAATGTAACACCAGGTGAAGGGAATGTTATGTACAGAGAACTGGGGAATGTAACACCAGGTGAAGGGAATGTTATGTACAGAGAACTGGGGAATGTAACACCAGGTGAAGATGCATCTAGAGTTATAGTTTCAATTAGAGAAATATAGTGATAGATAGATAGATAGACAGAGAGAGAGAGAGAGAGAGAGAGAGAGAGAGAGAGAGAGAGAGAGAGAGAGAGAGAGAGAGAGAGAGAGAGAGAGAGAGAGATAAGAGAGAGAGAGCAAGACTGGTTATGATGGCAGACTTGTATCAACTTAAGACAGTAGGAATAATATTTTCTTTGGAGTCAGCCTTCACTGCGGGTCACCGACTTAACCCACTAGTCTGTACCAAAGTTATATTCGCATGAATTAACAGAATATTAGGCGGCGACTCGAACAGTAGTTCTTGTACCTACCAAGCTTAACGCTATACTATGATAAATTTACAACCAGGACAACTGTGACATTGTTGTATGAGCGGCAGAAGGGAATAAATAGGAAGCGGTGTAGTTAGGGTTGGTAGAGAAGAGGAGGACAGGGAAGAAAAACAGAGTGGCAGGATCATGGGAAGAATTTAAAATGAAAGGAATAGGAAGGAGGAGAAGAAAGAGGTGTTGGTACTGATAAAGAAGAAGAGAGATAAGAAGACTGGGATTACGGGGTCAAAGTAGGGCATGAAGGGATGTTGGGAAAAGTCATGCAATGAAAGGAGGGGATAGGTTAGACTGGTATGAATGTGAGGTGTTACTGGCTATTATCCCTGGTTGATGGTTGTTAGTGTACAGTAGGTGGAGAGGGTTGAGGACAGATGGTGAGAGAGTATGGAGGGGGGGGTAAGAGGGAGTTAGAAAGTAATATAGAAAGAGGGAAGTGGGAAACAGTGAGCTACTGTTTTGTTTGCCATTCCTGTTTATATCTCGCTCTGAAGGGATTCCATGAAGCCGGGTAGCTGGACTTCAATCCTGAAGACCTAGTCATGGACCAGGCCGCGGGGGCGTTGACCCCCGCAACACCCTTCTGATATACTCCAGGCATACTGTTGTTCGGAGGGCCATCTGAGCTGTGATAACAGCTAGCTTCTGGCAACACAACAGTTAAATGAATGGTTGTTAATGTGTTTCTTCTTTTTTGGCTCTCCCTGTCTCTCCTGGAGACTGTGTGGTAAAAACAATTCTAATTCCTCTAGTTCTTTATTTTCCTCTTCTATCTTTGGTTCAGTGGTTTATTTTCTCTGCTGTTCCTTTCGCCACACCTAAAGTCAGTCCCTGACCAGCCGGGCTGTGGTTCGTACGTCGGTTTAGGTGTGGCCAGCAGTAACAGCCTGGTTGATCAGGCCCTGATCCATCTCGAGGCTTTGGTCATAGACTGAGGTGCGGGGGCGCTGACCCCCGGAACACCCTCCCTCTACTCGTACATCCGATCCCTTTATATAAAAAATCCAGTAGTATCCATCCTGTCGCGCAAAGTTGGACTAAATTCTTTTTCAATCGCGTTCATTTTATGAGAAAACCAGATCAGATCTCCCTGGCTCGTCTACCCTCGTTGTTTCCTTCATATGATCTTAATTAGTGCTTCCATAGGGTTTCTTCTTCATTTTTCTAGTCCTCCGTTGGGGTTTCACTTGTACTAGTGCTCAGTAAAGTGTTCAGAGTTTTCATTTGTTTTCTCTTGCCTTCTCAGCCACTTTTTCTAATATCTGAATAATCGTAACAGGTGTTCTATTCCTATGTTCTGTTCCTTTGTTGCCTCCTCCTCCTTTCCAATGTCTCTCTCTCTGCTCTTTCTGTGTGTGTGTTCTCACCTAATTGTGGTTGCAGGGGTCGAGACTTAGCTCCTGGCCTCGTGTGTGTGTGAATGTCCATTTGTAAAAGGTACTTGTAGGCAGATACTTGACCTTTTTTATGTGCATGTATATATGTGGAAGTGTGCGTATCTGTTCGTGTGTATTTGTGTTTTCACTGTATAAATTACAGGGAATAGAAATGTTCAATACATCCACATATGAACATATTCACCTCTCACATCTTCCTCTTCTCTCCTCGCACAATGGGTTTCTATTCAATTATTAAACAAAAACAAAAACTGCTTTAGGCTTGTAGGGCTGAGAGTGAGGCTTTTGTTACACTAATATTCAGCTCAGCCTTGATGCTTAATAATGATGAATAAGGAATGCGATTAGTGATTAATTATTAATCAAGCAACTTAGCATAACACCGAAAAAAATATATTGCAGAATACACAGAATTTTACACTACAACATGCACCTATACACACACACACACACACACACACTCACACACACACACACACACACACACACACACACACACACACACACACACGAAGAAAGGTTGAGGGAAATAGGACTAACAACACTGGAGGACAGAAGGGTTAGAGGAGACATGATAACGACATACAAAATACTGCGGGGAATCGACAAGGTAGACAGTGACAGGATGTTCCAGAGAGGGAACACAGAAACAAGGGGACACAACTGGAAGCTGAAGACTCAGATGAGTCAAAGGGATGTTAGGAAGCATTTCTTCAGCCATAGAGTAGTTAGGAAGTGGAATAGTCTAGCGAACGATATAGTGGAGGCGGGAACCATACATAGCTTTAAGACAAGGTATGATAAAGCTCATGGAGCAGGGAGAGCAGAGACCCAGTAGCAGACAGCGAAGAGGCGGGGCCAGGAGCTGAGTCTCGACCCCTGCAACCACAATTAGGTAAGTACAATTAGGTGAGTACAGTTAGTTCTGAAGAATATGTAACTGTTAGTTCCCAAGGATATGAAAGAAGTTATTATCCACTTGCCATGAATATCCTAGCCTTGGTAAGTGCCCTGTGAATTTTTTTTTTAATCCTCCGGAACAGAAATTAAGGTTTCGAGGGAAGAAATTCCGTATGTAGAGTAATATTCTGAGAGGCTGCATTAAGGCAGTTGAAGTTGACTCAATACACACAAAATGCAACATCAAATCTAATGCTGAACTTTTATGTGTAAAGACCAGTCGCACAAGAGCCTCCAGGAAGACTTTTGTATGTCTGCTGGAGATTCTTTTCCAGGAATAATATTTGTATTTTTGTTCCCCGTGTATACGAGAGGAGAGCGAGGCTGTATCTGTTTGTAGCTTATTAAACCAATTCTTTGTTTTATTGTCTATGTAAAAAAAACATTTTACAACTTATTTCCAAAAAGTATATTACAACCAAATGACTGATTGACAATATTTATTAAATTAAAAATTATGAATTCAAATGAATGAAATATAGACGGAGTGGTGTATGTCTCTCAGTGTATATACAATTAAAAGTATACATTATTTAGAGGATTAAATTCTTCTTGACTAGTGGTGTACAGGTTACAAG
Organism: Cherax destructor; assembly: GCA_009830355.1. NCBI lineage: Eukaryota > Metazoa > Arthropoda > Malacostraca > Decapoda > Parastacidae > Cherax > Cherax destructor. The sequence continues at coordinate 217,202 of WNWK01000600.1, read as the reverse complement.
GGACCCTCTTGTAGTCGATAAGCTTGAAACCCCATTAACCAAACAATTGAAATAAACCACAATACCACAAATGAAGGTAAACTTCAAGGTCACCACTAGGCAGGTAAACCACCACAAAACACTGTGTCACCACAAAACACTGTGTCACCACAAAACACTGTGTCACCACAAAACACTGTGTCACCACAAAACACTGTGTCACCACAAAATAAGTAGCCTCCATCAAATCATTAAGCCTCCATAAAGTGATTCAAGGTTCCCCTCCAACTTGCTACGTTCCCACAGAGTAAACTGACCCCCTCCTTCCCCTGATTAACAGAAATGACCCTTACACGAATCACCATGTCGCCACAAAACTAGCTGACCCCAACAAACCCCAGGTGGGTACAAGGTGACCAGACCCTCACGCAAATCCCAGGTGGGAACAAGGTGACCAGACCCTCACGCAAATCCCAGGTGGGAACAAGGTGACCAGACCCTCACGCAAATCCCAGGTGGGAACAAGGTGACCAGACCCTCACGCAAATCCCAGGTGGGAACAAGGTGACCAGACTCTCACGCAAATCCCAGGTGGGAACAAGGTGACCAGACCCTCACGCAAATCCCAGGTGGGAACAAGGTGACCAGACCCTCACGCAAATCAAAGGTGGGAACAAGGTGACCAGACCCACACACTGTCAGCTCCACCGCAAGTCCAACCTTACAATTCATTATACATGTCCAGACTCTCACCTCTCCAGTAATAATGCATGAGAGTCTTTACTTACTGAGTCTGACAGACAAGTGTTGTAGTAGATCTCTGAAGACTCGCTACAGTGTTCCTTTTATCTGACGTGTAGTTTCATCTCTTTATTTCCTATTAATTTTCAAAAAAAATGTCTCATTGCCTTATTTTTCCACAAATAAACACACACACACACACACACACACACACACACACACGTGCCTTTGACATCTAGTAACTACACACTATTCTAGTTTGCTTTTATGGTTCTGGCAGGCATGTGCCTGAAATGCATTGCGTAGTTGATATTACATATCAACTACGTTATCTATCTATTGTATAAAACATAAACATTAAAATTGGAATATATTGTTTCCATTTTTGTGGTGACGATACGATATTTAAGCTACCACCATCTACATTACCACAGATACTTCTAGCAGCACTAGTACTGCCATCACCAGCATCCCCTCTACCAGCACTACTACCACCACTACCACCACCACCCCCACCACCATAACATAGCCAGCAGGCTTTTACCCAAATTAACAACAGGGTGTGAATTTCCGGAGAGCGTGGGATTGGATCCTTTAAGCCACTTCAAAGGGAATTCGGCGGCCCAGAACGCGCAAGTGAAACCAACTTAAGTGAACGACAAAATCGACTCCGTAAAAAGAACAAACTTTACTCACAATTCAAGTTTTTTTTACTTAAGTTTTGTAAAAAAAAATTAAGACGAGTTAGTTTACACACAATGTAACTACAATAATATTGTTTAAACTAGTGAGTTAAGTTTTTTAATTAGTTTTAAAAATAAAAGGTACATATATTACTATAGCATCTTGGGGACTCTGGAGCAAATACATGCACCTTGATACCGAAGAGCTCTTGATCCTTGGACCTGGAGCTATCTTCTCTTGGGTCAAACATAATTCTTTTTCACAGGCGCACTGGTGCCACTACGGGTTTAGCGCTTCTTGAATATAATAATAAAAAGAAAGTCTTGAGATGGCATTTTGGGTTTTTTTTTATCACTGCTGAAAGAATTTTGAAGACGTTGGTTAATGGGGTTTATATCGGGGTTTATACTGGGGTTTATACTGGGGTTTATATTGGGGTTTATACTGGGGTTTATACTGGGGTTTATAATGGAGTTTATACTGGGGTTTATACCGGGGTTTATACAGGGTTTATACTGGGGTTTATAATGGGGTTTGAACTGGGGTTTATACTGGGTTTATACTGGGGTTTATACTCGGGTTTATAATGGAGTTTATACAGGGGTTTATGCTGGGGTTTATAATGGGGTTTGAACTGGGGTTTATACCCTATTGATTACACGAGGATCATTAATGTCACCTGTTCACCACCAGTCAACTGGTATTGAAATAACTGGGCCAATAGTTACAGCTGGTAAACATGAGGGTGAACTGACCCATACATTTGCAATCTTTCCTCCAGTCGTTGACTGCTACTTGCAGTTCATACGAACATCGCAGCCGATGGCAGAATATATACTGAGACATAAACCTCTCGTTACATGTTCCTGAATAAACTTAGTCACTAGGCAATATCTCCAGACAAGACAGTCGACGAGTGCATAATAATAATAATAATAATAATAATAATAATAATAATAATAATAATAATAATAATAATCATTATTTCAATAAGTACATGATAAAACTTATACAGACCATAGCTGACATCAGTGACATACTATATAAAAAGCTTCTGGTTATACCGGGCATTTCAAGTTAATTTTGTTCCCTGGATGAGACTCACACCAGTCTGCTAACATCCAGGTACCTACTTACTGCTAAATGAACATGGACAGCAGGTGTCTTAAGGAAACACGTCCTGATGTTTCCACCCGTACCGGGGATCGAACCACGGACCTCAATGTGCGAGCTGAGTGCGCTACCAACCGAGCTACTGGACACCTCAAAGTCATATGATGGAAAATCCCTCAATACGAGGCAGCTAGAAGCTTCTAATTAATAATATTGGTGTAAGTCACTAGTGAAATTCCTGGGGATAATATTCTTACGACAAATGGTAGTAAGTTATTACTTTCTCGTATTATGTGACCATCATCAGTGTGTCTTCAGAAAAGGTCACTCTCTCGTTGTTAAATATTTTCATAATGGACAACACTCAGTGGACGGATCCCCCCTAATCACTGCAGTGATTGGATTGATAAGACCGACATGCTCAGGACGTAGGCACTTATAAACATTTATCCCAGGCCTGAAGAGACTCGAACCTATGAGCTTTAGGACAAGTAGTAGTTGTAGTAGTATTACTGCTACTAACACTAACACTTCTACTGCTAATAACACTACTACTACTACTAACACTACTACTACTACTACTGCTACTAACACTACCACTACTACTACTACTGCTGCTAACACTTCCACTACTACTGGTACTAACACTACCACTACTGCTACTAACACTAACACTACTACTGCTACTAACACTACCACTACTACTACTACTAACACTACCACTACTACTGCTACTAACACTACCACTACTACTGCTACTAACACTACCACTACTACTACTACTAACACTAACACTACTACTGCTACTAACACTACCACTACTAATGCTACTAACACTACCACTACTACTGCTACTAACACTACCACTACTACTACTACTGCTGCTAACACTTCCACTACTACTAGTACTAACACTACCAATACTGCTACTAACACTAACACTACTACTGCTACTAACACTACCACTACTACTGCTACTAGCACTACCACTACTACTGCTACTAACACTTCCACTACTACTGCTACTAACACTTCCACTACTACTGCTACTAACACTTCCACTACTACTGCTACTAACACTTCCACTACTACTGCTACTAACACTTCCACTACTACTGATACTAACACTTCCACTACTACTGCTACTAACGCTACAACTACTACTGCTACTAACGCTACCACTACTACTGATACTAACACTTCCACTACTAATGCTACTAACACTACAACTACTACTGCTACTAACGCTACAACTACTACTGCTACTAAAGCTACCATTACTAATGCTACTCTTGAAACCAAAACATTAACGTAATGTCCCACATTTTTAAGCCTATGTAACCATCACTGAACTCAACTTTGTATGTAACTCAGACATATGCCTGGTTAACATATTAATTACTACATGTTTATTATTATTATTATTATTATTATTATTATTATTATTATTATTATTATTATTATTATTATTATATTATTATTATTATAACTATTATTATTATCATTATTATTGTTATTAGTAGTAGTAATAGTAATATTATTATTACTAATAGTAGTAGCATAGTAATTTTTGACAAGTTAATTTATGAAAAAACCTTCGTAAGTGGAGCTTATTAGGTAAGTCACATATGCAACAATTAGGTATATTTATTTCGAAACGTTTCGTCTACACAGGAGGCTTCTTCAGTCGAGTACAGAAAAGTTGGTAGAAGCAGAAGTGGAACTTGTTAGAAAATATGCACCTTCCTTCGTATTATATCAAATATTTTTTTATCACTGCTCTGGGAATAAAATAAATCGGGGGAAAAATATTCGAAAAATATCACAGAAAATAATCGGATCGCTTGTCAATACTCGCGATAACTGAGGGAAGTAAAGTGGGAAATAAAGCAATAGATGGCAGTAAAGTTTAACCTTCTTGATTCTTGGACGGCACTGAGTATAGCTGGAGTCAGTTTGTTTTGGTAATGTGGGGGTTGGGTTTAGGTTGAGTTGGGTGGGGGTTGATGGTGGGTCTAAATGGAATGGTTTTGGGAGGGTGAGTCTGCTTGGAATGGGTTAGAAAGAGATGGTTTTTAATGGGATGGGTTTGGTCGAAATTGCTTTTATTGGAGTGGATTTGATTGGGTCAGGATCGAATGAGTTCTGAGTAATTCTGACTGGATGGTTTACCTAGAGTAAAACTAATGGTTTATTCTGTTAATTGTTGTCATCTTAGGGGTCAAGGATAGAGAGAGAGAGAGAGAGAGAGAGAGAGAGAGAGAGAGAGAGAGAGAGAGATTAAACTAGCTTCACAAACACCTTCCTGTATCCACTGCCCTCCCTCCAGTCATCAGTAAATCCCGACTACCCTTCTTTTTCTTCCTCCCTCCCTCCCTCCCCTCTCCCTCCCTCTCTCCCTCCCCCTCTCTCTCCTTCCCTCTCTTCCTCCTCACTGAGCTTAAAAAAAAAAATCCACTTTTTATTGTTTTTAAACAACAATAAAGGTTTTCAGGTAACACTGTGTATTTTATTTTCCGCTAGATTGCTGCTGTTTTTGTGTGTGTTTTTGTTCTGCGTGTTTTTGTTCTGAGTAATGTGTGTAGTTTGTTGTAGTGGGAAGCTGGAAGCTAGCAGCGCCAGGTGTGGTGGTGCTGGTGGTGCTGGTGGTGCTGGTGGTGCTGGTGGTGCTGGTGGTGCTGGTGGTGCTGGTGGTGCTGGTGGTGCTGGTGGTGATGGTGATGCTGGTGGAGCTGGTGGTGATGGTGGTGCTGGTGGAGCTGGTAGTTGCTTTTGTCCTTGTTTTTTGTTGTACGTGTTGTTCTTGTTTTTGTTCTTGTTGTTGGTTGGTTAATGGGATTTCAAGTCTATCAACGACACGAGGGTTACTAAGACTGCATGTCAGCTGTCCACCACCAGTCCAGAATACTTATTACCTAACACAAGGATTAAAGTATGCTTTCATTGTATATACACAGACAGATATACACCCCTCAGTGTATATACACTGAGAGATATACACCCCTCAGTGTATATACACTGAGAGATATACATGTTAGGAAGCATTTCTTCAGCCACAGAGTAGTCAGGAAGTGGAATAGTCTAGAGAAAGATATAGTGGAGGCAGGAACCATACATAGTTTTAAGACGAGGTATGATAAAGCTCATGGAGCAGGGAGAGCAGAGACCCAGTAGCGGACAGCGAAGAGGCGGGGACAGGAGCTGAGTCTCGACCCCTGCAACCACAATTAGGTGAGTACCCATCAGTGTATATACACTGAGAGATATACACCCTCAGTGTATATACACTGAGAGATATACACCCTCAGTGTATATACACTGAGAGATAGACACCCCTCAGTGTATATACACTGAGAGATGTACACCCCTCAGTGTATATACACTGAGAGATGTACACCCCTCAGTGTATATACACTGATAAACATACACCTCTCTGTGTATATACACTGAGACACATACACCTCTCAGTGTATATACACTGACATACACCTCTCAGTGTATATACACTTCTCAGTGTATATACACTGAGAGACATACACTTCTCAGTGTATATACACTGAGATACATACATCTATCAGTGTATATACACTGACATACACCTCTCAGTGTATATACACTGAGAGACATACACTTCTCAGTGTATATACACTGAGACACATACACCTCTCTGTGTATATACACTGACATTCACCTCTCAGTGTATATACACTGAGACACATACACTTCTCATTGTATATACACTGAGAGACATACACCTCTCAGTGTATATACACTGAGAGACATACACCTCTCAGTGTATATACACTGAGAGACATACACCTCTCAGTGATATACACTGACATACACCTCTCAGTGTATATACACTGAGAGACATACACCTCTCAGTGTATATACACTGAGAGACATACACCTCAGTGTATATACACTGACATACACCTCTCAGTGTATATACACTGAGAAACATACACCTCTCAGTGTATATACACTGACATACACCTCTCAGTGTATATACACTGAGAGACATACACTTCTCAGTGTATATAACCTAACAATGGTTCCTACCTTCATTTATCTTCACTAAATAGAACATTGAACAGGTACATAATTTATCTCTTTATTTCCTCATTATCATTGTCACTCGTCCTAGTCCTTGGATCAAACCCGATTATCTCTCATTATCTGGCCTGCCCACTAGGTGCTTTTTGGGCAGGGTGAAAGTTTCTTGATCCCAGGAATTGGAGCTATTCTCACTTTTCTCGGACACGATTGATCTAGGAGCTGCTTGATCCGTACTTATTCCCACTTACACCACTGTGTACACTTGACTCACACCTACACCACTGTGTATACTTGACTCACACCTACACCACTGTTTACACTTGACTCACACCTACACCACTGTGTATACTTGACTCACACCTACACCACTGTGTACACTTGACTCACACCTACACCACTGTTTACACTTGACTCACACCTACACCACTGTGTATACTTGACTCACACCTACACCACTGTGTATACTTGACTCACACCTACACCACTGTGTATACTTGACTCACACCTACACCACTGTGTATACTTGACTCACACCTACATCCAAAATCATCTTTTTGCTAAATCATCAGACTCTATTCTTATCTGAACCCCACTACTGTTACTGTTACTACTGTTATTGTTACTACTGTTACTGTTACTACTGTTACTGTTACTACTGTTATTGCTACTACTTCTACTACTTGTACTACTACTGCAGCTACTACTACTAGTACTACAACTATTTCTATTACATCTACAACAAGAACAAACAACAACTACTACTACTACAACTACTACCACTACTACTACTACTACTACAACTACTACCACTACAACTACTACACTACTACTACTACTACTACTACAATTACAGCTTCAATAACTAGTGGTATTACTAATACAACAACTACTACTGCTGCTTCTACTACTACAACTTCTACTACTACAACTTCTACTACTACTCTTACTACTGCTGCTACTACTACTACTCTTACTACTGATGCTACTACTACTACTAATCTTACTACTGCTGCTACGACTACTAATACTACTACTACTAATTATAATAATAATAATAGTGCTGTTGCTGCTACTATTCCTCCTCCTCCTCCTACTACTACTACTACCACTACTACTACTGATACTATTACTACTTTTTACTGCTGCAACTACTAATACTATTGCTGCTACTGCTATTACTGAAACTACTACCTTTTTCCTCTTCTTACCTCTTCTGGTCTCTATTTTTTCTCGCTCGTCTGTGACTTGACAATGGTCCAGGAGGAACCAAAACGTCTTCCTCTTAACTTTCCTCTCGTGAGTTTATATGAATTTATTTCCAACTTAACCAACTTCGTGCGCCCTCCTCCCCAATCTCTCTCTCTCTCTCTTCTCTCTCTCTCTCTCTCTCTCTCTCTCTCTCTCTCTCTCTCTCTCTTACACACACACAAACAATACCTAGTATCCTCCCCTCACTCACACCCTCATTCTGAAACCCTCGAATTTAGTTTCTCCCCTCTCCCTCCCCTCCCTGGGTCACACCCACTGTGGGTCTCTTTGGGAAGCCACATGTGGCTCCCCACGAGGGTATTGTGTGTATACCAAACAGGAACTAATCTTCTCAGTGCTTGTCCATGCCCCGTGATCAATATACCCTCCTTCCTGAACCAGCCTGCTGCCCCTCCCTGAAACAGCCTTCTGCCCCTTTCTGAACCAGCCTGCTGTCTTCCTGAACCAGCCTGCTGCCCCACCCTGAAACAGCCTACTGCCCTTTTCTGAACCAGCCTGCTGTCTTCCTGAACCAGCCTGCTGCCCCTCCCTGAAACAGCCTTCTGCCCCTTTCTGAACCAGCCTGCTGTCTTCCTGAACCAGCCTGCTACACCTTCCCGAATCAGCCAGCTGTCCCTCTCTGAACCAGCCTGCTGGCCCTTCCTGAACCAGCCTGCTGCCCTTTCCTGAATCAGCCTGCAGCGCCTTCCTGAACCAGCCTACTGCCCTTTCCTGAACCAGTCATTAAGACTGCACCCAACTCAAGAATAATTCAATCCCTAAAACAGTGATTGGATATACGTACTCTCAGCGTATATACGCTGAGAGTATTAATACACCTCTCGGTGAATATATCCTGCGAGACAGAGGTATAACTAATATTTAATGAAACAAAATGAAAAAACTCCTATTTTTGTAACGTTCACTATATAAATAACATGTTTCTAATTACACTTCCTTAATATAAAATAGAGATCTTCCTTTTTCATGTAAATCACTATTATTTTACATAAATATACTACGTTTTATGTAAAATATCCTCACTGCCTTTAAGTATAACAGAGCACTTCTTTTTTATGGAAAATGAGCTGTATGGGAAAAAATATCCTTGTATGGCACCGTGTTTGCTATGGCACGGTGTTTGCTATGGCACGGTGTTTGCTATGGCACGGTGTTTGCTATGGCACGGTGTTTGCTATGGCACGGTGTTTGCTATGGCACGGTGTTTGCTATGGCACTGTGTTTGCTATGACACGATGTTTGCTATGTAGGTTTACGGTGAGTAGAAGCCGATGAAAGAGGTGTTGTAGTGGATGGAAGTAGATTTGAGGTGGGAGGAGGTACAACATGTACCCATGTGTGGGTAAGTCGACTCGTGGTTAACAGTGCCTCTGTCCCCAGTACGACTGGATAGCAATTCAAGTAACAGTAACTTCAGCTCTGCTGGAACGATGCTGGCGTAGCTGCTGAACTTCTACTGAAATACTTCATGGTATTATCACTGCCCAGTTACTAACACCACCATCTATCCTTCATATCCCCAACAAACACTAACAGCTCCTCTCAACTCACTTCAGCCAAAAGTTAACATTAGTTTTATCATTCACAACACAGTTCTATCTGACATCTTATTCCCTTGAAACTCATCTACCTAGAACTTACCTTACCTTGTTGTTATTGATGCTTATGTTGTTGTCGATGTTGTTGACATTGTTTATGTTATTGTTGTCGATATTATTGATGTTGTTGATATTTTTCATATTATTGTTGTTGATACTGTTCATTTTGATGATGTTGTTGATATTGTTCATGTTGATGTTGTTGATATTGTTCATATTGATGTTGTTGATATTGTTCATATTGATGTTGTTGATATTGTTCATATTATTGTTGTTGATATTGTTCATGTTGATGTTGTTGATATTGTTCATGTTGATGTTGTTGATATTGTTCATGTTGATGTTGTTCATATTGTTCATATTGATACTGTAGTTGTTGGTTTGTTCGTTAGGGGATGTTACCTGAGGCTGGTTCGTCACTAGGTGAACCGTACTGAGGCTGGTTCGTCACTAGGTGAACCGTACTGAGGCGGGGATCCATGGCTGGCCATGAAAGGGGTGACCATTAGTTTGTTGGGGTCACTGTCAACCTTCCATGGGGTACGTAATTGAGATGGTTCAGTGAGCTTGTGTCTGTCTCCAAGAGATGAGAATATCTGAGGTAGTTCAGTGAGCTTGTGTCTGTCTCCAACAGAGGACATCATTAGGAAGAAGGCTCCAACTATGAGAGGTGTATGGAGACTGTCCTTCATTCCGTCAATTACTGTCCCACCGTCGTCCACTGCCGTCCCTAGCACCAGTTAACTCAGGTCTTCTCTTTGTCCTGGAGATATCTACTTGTTTTAGCCCATTCACAATTTTTGTGGTTTAAGTTGGTACTTTTTCTCTACGAGATTCGAGCCAATATTGTGATCTGGAAGCCTCGCTACCTCGTAAATATTGATGGATAATCCGAAACATTTCAAGAACTTACCCGTGGACACTGTAGGAAGAGGAAGCTGAGAAGACGTAACTTTTTTGTGCATGTGTGTGTGTGTGCTCACCTAATTGTATTTGCAGGGGTCGATCCATAGCTCCTGGCCCCGCCTCTTCACTGGCCGCTACTACGTCCACTCTCTCCCTGTTCCATGAGCTTTATCATACCTCTTCTTAAAGCTATGTATGGATCCTGCCTCCACTAAATCACTCTCCAGACTTTTCCACTTCTTGACAAATCTGTGACTGAAGAAATGCTGAGTCTTCAACATCCAATTGTGACCTCTTGTTGCTGTGTTCCATCATGCATTGTGTGTGTGTGTGTGTGTGTGTCTGTCTGTCTGTCTGTATGTGTGCGTGCGTGTTCTTCTGTATATATAAGTATACTCGTCGAGTTGTGTTTTGCGGGGGTCGAGACTCGACTCCTGGGCCCCTATCATACCTGTTCTTGAAACTGTGTATGGACTTTTCCACCATGAAACAGAAGAACTATTTCCTAACTTCTGTATGGCTCATCTATATTCTTAGCTTCAACTCATGAGCGCTTGCCTCTCTCTGCTCTGTCTAGTCATCTGAGTATCTGTCACGTTGTAATCATATCTCTCCTGATCCATCTTTCTTCCGAGGTTGTCAGTTTTACTTCTGTAGTTTTTTGGTCACCGTCACCGTCGGTAGCCACTGTCACAGACAGGACACGGCAGTGAAACTTTCCTATTAGAAGCCTCATAGCTCAGCTCACTGGTAAAGTACTGCATCTGTTAATCTTGGGACCACGGTTCGATCCCCCCTTCCACCTTTCTGTTTATTCATTTACACTCGCTCATTATAACCAAATTTAAATATATATATATATATATATATATATATATATATATATATATATATATATATATATATATATATATATATTTTTTTTTTTTTATTATTTTTTTTTATTAACATATCGGCCGATTCCCACCAAGGCAGGGTGGCCCGAAAAGAAAAACTTTCATCATCATTCACTCCATCACTGTCTTGCCAGAAGGGTGCTTTACACTACAGTTATAAAACTGCAACATTAACACCCATCCTTCAGAGTGCCGGCACTGTACTTCCCATCTCCAGAACTCAAGTCCGGCCTGCCGGTTTCCCTGAATCCCTTCATAAATGTTACTTTGCTCACACTCCAACAGCACGTCAAGTATTAAAACCATATGCCTCCATTCACTCCTATCAAATACGCTCACACATGCTTGCTGGAAGTCCAAGCCCCTCGCACACAAAACTTCCTTTACCCCTCCCTCCAACCTTCCTAGGCCGACCCCTACCCCGCCTTCCCTCCACTACAGATTTATACACTCTCGAAGTCACTCTGTCTCGTTCCATTCTCTCTACATGTCCAAACCACCTCAACAACCCTCCTCAGCTCTCTGAACAATCGTTTTGGTAATCCCGCACCTCCTCTAATTTCCAAACTCCGAATTCTCTGCATTATATTCACACCACACATTGACCTCAGACATGACATCTCCACTGCCTCCAGCCTTCTCCTCGTTGCAACATTCATCACCCATGCTTCACACCCATATAAGAGCGTTGGTATAACTATACTCTCATACATTCCCTCTTTACTTCCATGGACAAGGTTCTTTGTCTCCACAGACTCCGAAGTGCTCCACTCACCCTTTTCCCCTCATCAATTCTAAGATTCACCTCATCCTTCATAGACCCATCCGCCGACATGTCCACTCCCAAATATCTGAATACATTCACCTCCTCCATACTCTCTCCCTCCAATCTGATATCCAATCTTTCGTCACCTATTCTTTTTGTTATCCTCATCACCTTACTCTTTCCTATATTCACTTTCAATTTTCTTCTTTTACACACCCTACCAAATTCATCCACCAACCTCTGCAGCTTCTCTTCAGAATCTCCCAAAGCACAGTGTCATCAGCAAAAAGCAACTGTGACAACTCCCACTTTGTATTTGCTTCTTTATCTTTTAGCCCAACACCTCTTGCCAAGACACTCGCATTCACTTCTCTTACAACCCCATCTATAAATATATTGAACAACCACGGTGACATCACACATCCTTGTCTAAGGCCCACTTTTACTGGGAAATAGTCCCCTTCCCTCCTACACACTCTAACCTGAGCCTCACTATCCTCATAAAAACTCTTCACTGCTTTCAGTAACCTTCCTCCTATTCCATACACCTGCAACATCTGCCACATTGCCCCCTATCTACCCTATCATACGCCTTTTCCAAATCCATAAATGCCACAAAAACATCTTTACCCTTATCCAAATACTGTTCACCTATATGTTTCACTGTATATATATATATATATATATATATATATATATATATATATATATATATATATATATATAAAGTTATTATATTGAGAACAAAATTTTGTACATTTTTATTAAAAGCTTTTTGGAATTATTATTAAGCTCGGTTTTTTAATTCAGACACAAATAAAAAATTATGTATCATGATTTTATGTAATATCCTAATGTGTGTGGTAGTCAATATTTTTTTTTAAATAGAAAGTCGTTGCAAATGGCAAAATTCAAAATGCCATTTTTTTTGAGAATTTTTTGGCCAATGAACATCAGGAATAAAACGCATTCAGAAAACCTCCCCATCCAAAGAAAAAATTAATAGCAATATTTTATTCATTCTGATAAAGCGCTTCAGCCATTGAAGATTAAAATTAGGAGGGAATGAAAGGCCTGGAGCCTGAAAGGGCCTCTTCACAGGCACACTCGTTAATATTGGTCTTATAATTGACCAGGAGTGCCAAGCGGCCCTCAAAGTTGCCACCATCTCTGTGCCAACATGGTAGAAACATTGAACGTGTTTCCTTACACCGGTTGTCCATGTTCACCATCAGTAAAATAGGTACCTGGGTGTTAGTGGACTGGTGTGAGTCGCATCCTGGGACAAAACTGACCTAATTTGCCCGAAATGCTCTGCATAACAAGCGGCTTTCTATGTAGTAGTATGTCATTGATGTCAGCTAGGCCTATATACCTTGTACATGTACTTGTAGAAATAAATATATTCTTATTCTTATTATTATTATTATTATTATTATTATTATTATTATTATTATTATTATTATTATTATTATTATTATTATTATTATTATTATTTTAAGCCTGCGGAAACTAGGCTTTCAACCCTATAAGTGTAAAGGGACCACGACTCTTCAACACCCTCTCTTCATGCATTAGAGGATTTAACTGGGGAAGTATGGAGATACAGATAGCATGAAGACGAAGATATTTCTCAGTTCATGGTTCTGAGGGAACTTTTAGTCTCAAGTAGCTTTATTTAAGACTAAAGAAGCCATTTGTGGCTTCTTCATGTCTTGAACTGTGCATATGTGACTTTAGCTACACAAGTGGAATTACCAATAGAGCCCTGGCTTCTTCAAGACCCCTGGCTGTCTTCAAGACCCCTGGCTGTCTTCAAGACCCCTGGCTGTCTTCAAGACCGCTGGCTGTCTTCAAGACCCCTGGCTGTCTTCAAGACCCCTGGCTGTCTTCAAGACCCCTGGCTGTCTTCAAGACCTCTGGCTGTCTTCAAGACCCCTGGCTGTCTTCAAGACCCCTGGCTGTCTACAAGACCCCTTACTGTCTTCAAGACCTCTGGCTGTCTTCAAGACCCCTGGCTGTCTTCAAGACCCCTGGCTGTCTTCAAGACCCCTGGCTGTCTTCAAGAGGAAACTCGATAAATTCCTGAAATCAGTTCCTGATCAGCCGGGTTGTGGTTCACACGTTGCACTAACCACGGTACGGGTGGGACTCCAATTCACGGCAAGTGAGTCTTAAAACTTCAGGCCAGTGCGTAAGCCACTGGGCCAGCTGGCTACAATAAGATTCATCCAACTAGGTATATTTATACACCATAGGAAGGTTAGCATGAGCCACCACGGTGACCACAAATGTAAGTTTTTACAGAAGAATCTCCCGCCAGCGTGGCCGTGACGAACTCTAGCTCAAGTTCCCTAGTTGGATGAATCTTATTGTAACCAGCTTGGCCAGTGGCTTACGCAATGGCCTGGAGTTTTACGACTCACTTTCCGTGAGTTCGAACCCCCACCCGTACAGTGGTTTGTTTGCAATTGTGTTATTACGATTTCGTGAGTTATGTTGGACTACGGACGACGTGCACCAACAGCCTGAATGATCAGGCCAGCAACCAAAAAGCCTGGTCTGGGACCGGGTCCCGGGGGACGATGATACCCTCTAGCGACTACAGGTAACTAAAGAAAATCATAACTATCGTAAGCGGGACCAAGAGCTAAGCTCGGGAGAATTAAGCCAGTTATCTTAATTACAGTCATCATTTCACTGTTGTAAAGACAGTCACATGGGTGACTGATGAAGCTGCCCCTTAAGATTATTATTTCCTTCAGCTTTATATATTTTTTATTGTTTCAGCTGTGGCATGTTATAATTGGTTACTTTTTTATTGATAGAGAACAACTTAATCTAACCAAAACTAACCTAATCTAACCTAACTTAACGTGACCTAAACTAAAGTAACGTATCATAACGTAACGTAACCTAACCTAACCTAAAGTAACCTAACCTAACCTAACGTAGCCTAATTTAACCTAACGTAACGTAACCTAATGTAACGTAACCTAACCTAACCTAATGTAACGTAATGTAACGTAACCTAACTTAATGTAACGTAACCTAACCTAACATAATGTAACGTAACCTAACCTAACCTAACCTAATGTAATGTAACCTAACCTAACATAATGTAACGTATCCCAACCTAACCTAACCTAACTTAACTGAGCCATACCTGAAATCTTGCATGTTTATGAGACAGAAAAAGACACCAGCAATCCTATCATCATGTAAAACAAGCAATGTGTGAAGATTAATTACGTGTTTCTGGACTTGAAAGGGAATAGTGGGTTAGACTAATGAGGTTCTAATTACCTGGTAGTATAGAGTTGGTAGGCAGTTGTTAAGATGTTAAGAGTAGTAGGTAAAGGTATGTAGTCTCCCAAATTACATAAGGGGGGATTACCAATTGACCTCTAGCTAGATAAAAGGGACACAAGTACAACTAATGTGACATTTTATTGTAGCAACGTTTCGCTCTCCAGGAGCTTTATCAAGCCGTTACCTTGATAAAGCTTGACAAATCTCCTGGAGAGCGAAACGTTGCCTCAATAAAATGTCACATTAGTTACACTTGTGTTCTTTTACCTGATATTGTCGGTAATTCTACCAACATTAATACAGACCTCTAACTGTCTTCAAGATAGTAATTAGTGTGAGTGGAGGGTAGTAGTGGTGGTTGGTAGTAGTGGTGGTTGGTAGTAGTGGTGGTTGGTGGTAATGGTAGGCAGTTGTGATAGCGATGTTAAGGGTAGTAGGTAAAGGACTGTTTCCTAGCACCATTCATAAGGTGGATTAGCAATAAACCCTGGTCTATTGCTAATCCACCTTATGAATAGATATTTAGAGTAGGTACCCGATCTGCCGGGCTGTGGTTCGTACGTTGGTTTGCGTGATTGGTCAATCTCTGATCCACCGGGAGGCCTGGTCAAGGGCCGGGCCGCGAAGGCGTTGACCCCAGAACGACCTCAAGGATCCTCGTTAAACGAGTATCAAATTGTGAACTCCTGAAGGAGTTAATAGGTGGATTTTTCCCAAGTGGAATCCAATCCTGGCCTTAAATGATCCTAATCGATGTTTGTTTATGTTCTGTTGTGTTTGTGACTTGTGTTACCTGTTGCTTCACTTGTTTGTTCGTTTTGGTGTATTTGTTATCTGTGTTTATTTATTGGAGTGTGTTGAATGGAGTGTGTTTGTTGATGAAAGTGTGTTTGTTAAGAGAAGTGTGTTTCTTGATGAGTGTTTGTTGACTAAAGTGTGTTTACTTTGAGTGTTTTTACTGATAGGAGTGTGTTTGTTAAAACAAGTGTGTTTGTTGATACTAGTGTATTTGTTGACGTGTGTTTGACAGGAGTGTTTGTTGTCAGTAGTGTGTCTGTTGTCAGGAGTGTGTTTGTTGTCAGGAGTGTGTTTGTTGACAGGAGTGTGTTTGTTGACAGGAGTGTGTTTGTTGACAGGAGTGTGTTTGTTGCAGTGTGTTTGTGACAGGAGTGTGTTTGTTGACAGGTGTTTGTTGACAGGAGTGTGTTTGTTGCAGGGTGTTTGTTGACAGGAGTGTGTTTGTTGTCAGGAGTGTGTTTGTTGACAGGAGTGTGTTTGTTGACAGGAGTGTGTTTGTTGACAGGAGTGTGTTTGTTGACAGGAGTGTGTTTGTTGTCAGGAGTGTGTTTGTTGACAGGAGTGTGTTTGTTGACAGGAGTGTGTTTGTTGACAGGAGTGTGTTTGTTGACAGAGTGTGTTTGTTGACAGGAGTGTGTTTGTTGACAGGAGTGTGTTTGTTGACAGGAGTGTGTTTGTTGACAGGAGTGTGTTTGTTGACAGGAGTGTGTTTGTTGACAGGAGTGTGTTTGTTGACAGGAGTGTGTTTGTTGACAGGAGTGTGTTTGTTGACAGGAGTGTGTTTGTTGACAGGAGTGTGTTTGTTGACAGGAGTGTGTTTGTTGACAGGAGTGTGTTTGTTGACAGGAGTGTGTTTGTTACAGGAGTGTGTTTGTTGACAGGAGTGTGTTTGTTGACAGGAGTGTGTTTGTTGACAGGAGTGTGTTTGTTGACAGGAGTGTGTTTGTTGACAGGAGTGTGTTTGTTGACAGGAGTGTGTTTGTTGACAGGAGTGTGTTTGTTGACAGGAGTGTGTTTGTTGACAGGAGTGTGTTTGTTGACAGGAGTGTGTTTGTTGACAGGAGTGTGTTTGTTGACAGGAGTGTGTTTGTTGACAGGAGTGTGTTTGTTGACAGGAGTGTGTTTGTTGACAGGAGTGTGTTTGTTGACAGGAGTGTGTTTGTTGTCAGTAGTGTGTTTGTTGACAGGAGTGTGTTTGTTGACAGGAGTGTGTTTGTTGACAGGAGTGTGTTTGTTGTCAGTAGTGTGTTTGTTGACAGGAGTGTGTTTGTTGACAGGAGTGTGTTTGTTGACAGGAGTGTGTTTGTTGACAGGAGTGTGTTTGTTGACAGGAGTGTGTTTGTTGCAGTAGTGTGTTTGTTGACAGGAGTGTTTATTGACGGGTGAGAGTGGTTGTACAGAGTGTTGCTACAGACTACTACTACTAGGAGAGTACTTACTACTACTACTACTACTACTACTACTACTACTATACACTATACACTACTATTCTATAGTACTACTACAACTACTACAGCTACTACTACTACTACGACTACTACTACTACTACACTACTACTTCTACTACTACTACTACTACTCTTACTGCTGCTACTACTACTACTGCTACTATACAACTGCTTGCAACAACATCAATATCATCAGCAACAACATCAACAACAACAGTAACAACAAACACATCATTAACAACAAAAACAACACCACCACCACCACCAACAACAACAACAACAGCCTTAGCAACAACAACAACAACAGCAGTAGCAACAACAACAACAACAGTAGCAACAACAACAACGTCCACCACAACAATTTTTTCCCACACAATAAATTAATTCAGCAATCATAGCTTGGGGGCGCAAATCGAAGGGGTATTTTGCGCAGCGCACTCTAGCTTCGCCCCCTGCCAACTAAAACACGTGAAATAGCTGGGATTAAATAGCTGGCTCTTTGAGGCTAATACCCACCTGGCCCAGGTACCTGGTTCCCACCCAGGAAGTGTCTAGTGCCAGGGATTACTCCCACCCTCCCATGCTTCTCTATGTATGTTTGTATGTGTGTGTATGTATATTTGAATGTACGTATGTGTGTGTGTATGTGTAAATATATGTATGTGTGTATGTTCGTATGTGTGGGTGTATGTATGCTTGTATGTATGTATATATATATATATATATATATATATATATATATATATATATATATATATGAATGTGTGTGTGTGTATGTATCTATGTGTGTGTATGTATGTGTGTGTGTGTATAAGTAAGTTTATTCAGGTACAGATACATATAAATACAGTTACATAAATTATCATACATAGCAGCATATGTATAAATTACCCTCCAAGATTAAACCCCAAGAAGTCAGACAAAGTGACTTATTTCCATTAGGGTTCTTATTAATTAAACCTTAACTGTTAAAACAGCTAAGTAACTTGTGTGAAAATCAGTTACACATACATATACACACATAGATATTAGGTATAATGTAAACTGAGTTATTCACATTAATATTAAAGGGAGGATCATATCACAGTAATGGGTACATGGATGTTACAGTGATAGGTATATGTATGTTAGCTATTACAAGGTTAAGTTAGGTAAGGCTCGTCAGGAAGCAGGACAAGTGTTTCCTGACGCGGGTCTTAGATGATGACCCGCCGTTGGTGCTTTTGGTCATCTGACCGAGGCCTTTGGCTGGCTTACCGGTCCACCTCTTTAAAAATTATGGTCAAAGTTATAACCATTTTTTATATTATTTAGCTATACAAGAAATCACTCTCCTCCCTTTCTGTAGCTTCATACATCAGGCTCCTTCTAGCTGTCTTCCTGTACCGCCTCATGATAGGCTTTGACATGTGCAGGCAGTCCGTTCCACTCCTTTATTGCCGTACAATAAATGGTATTTGAAGTCTGACCACCTACTGTAGGTGCTACAAAGTTATGTTTATTTCCCCTAGTACTATAATTGTTTTGGTTGCCAGCCTTGACAAACCTGGCAGCAAGATGTTTTGGTCTCTGCTTGAGAGTAGTTTTATAAACATGATTTAACTTCAGTTGTTTTACTCTGTCTTCAATATTCAGCATATCCAGTTGTTGTAATTCATCCTGGCCAACATGCTCTCTTGATCCCAGTTTTTCCTTCTTAAAACAGAGTACCATAAAGAACAAGAATAATCTATATGGTATTGTATACGAGCTGGATATAGTGTCCTGCGAGCCTCAGTAGGTAGACACTGTGACCCTCTGTAGAGGAACTTTAACCTGGCATTTGCTTTTGTCTACTACACTATATGTATGTATGTGCTCACTTATGTGTGCTTACAGGGGTTGATTCGCAGCTCCTGGCTCCATTTCTTTGGCAGCTACTAGGTTCACTTCTCTCCTGCCTTCGAGAGCATTATCGCATGTATGCCTCTATGTTCTTATGTACGTTAATTCGCATCTATTTATGTATGTCCGTGTTTTCCTATGTCTGTCCGTAAGTTCTTCGAAGTACAGTGAGGTTCATTTAGAACCCCGTTAACCTTTGACTTCCTCACTTTGTTAATACACTGTGGCTTCTACAAGCAGTCTTGTAGATATTGTTCCACTTAAACTACCCATATATACACAGAGAGGTGTATGTCTGTCAGTGTATATTCGCTGAGTTTAACTTAATCCCCATTTAGGGATTTTTAACTGGGGATTAACAGGTTACGTGCAGCATTAATGACCACTCGTGCAATCGCTAGATTTTAAACCCCTTTAACCAGCTTGGCCAAATTACCAAACTTCAGGAAAGAAAGAACTAAACACCGGAGGAAGCCCGGAGAAGGCTCCATCTTTTCGTTAATTCCGAGATATGATTTTTTATTCCCTCGTCAACGTCACTAATGAGAAAGGAAGACATCTACAGAGGCACAGCCAGTACTAAGATTCATTTTAGGATGGGATTCATTTTAGGATGGGATTCATTTTAGGATGGGATTCATTTTAGGATGGGATTCATTTTAGGATGGGATTCATTTTAGGATGGGATTCATTTTAGGGATGATTCAACAAGGGGGTGTCTATCAAGGCTAGAAGAAGAGTAGACAGTTTTAGCAGAAGTACCGGTCAGTAGGACGACTGTGATTTCTAACATGACATGTCATATGCTCCAAACTTCACAAAATCACTAATGTCGTTAACGCACAACACGAAGCCCAAAACTGACCTCTGTAAGATGCCACTTGTGACCAATTCCCATTCTGATTTCCCCTTGTTTATGCGCACTCTTTGTTGCCTGTTAACCAAACAAATATACTATTTCCTCCTATACTATTTGTTGCAACTTCAACAGTTACATGTGTGGGACCGTCAAACCTGCTTAGTTGACTCCTAGATAGTTCCTTCACCTGCTTCCTTGACTCCTAGATAGTTCCTTCACCTGCTTCCTTGACGCCTAGATAGTTCCTTCACCTGCTTCCTTGACTCTGGAATAGTTCCTTCACCTGCTTCCCTGACTCTGGAATAGTTCCTTCACCTGCTTCCTTGACTCTGGGATAGTTCTTTCACCTGCTTAATTGACTCTGGGATAGTTCCTTCACCTACTTCCTTGACTCTGGGATAGTTCCTTCACCTGCTTCCTTGACTCCTAGATAGTTCCTTCACATGCTTCCTTGACTCCTAGATAGTTCCTTCACCTGCTTCTCTGATTGTACGATAGTTCGTCCACTTACTCCCTCTCGGAAATGGGTCATCCACTCGTCCCTCACCCATGATATGTCTGAAAAAAAAAATACAAGCAAATTCTCACCAGTTACACCTCCCCTTCCCACCTCCTTCACTCTCACCCCACCACCAAGCTTCTCCCCAACACCCCACCATTCTCCCTCCCATCCCTCACCTCCAAGGAGAGTCCCCAAGGATTAAAACAGCAATATCCAAGCAGATGGGAACTACAAGCACCCAGTCCCTTGGAACATACTTTACCATGAATGAAATTAGGGATTTTAATTAAATTTGCATATTGCTCCCAAGTCTCGACATGGCTTTGCAGATATGAAGCCTATTTTTTAAAGCGACACAATTATCCATCTTTCTCGATATCACTCAGTGAAGATCTGTCCACCGCACCAGTGGAAAATAACAGTTCCTAGCACCAGTGTACTATAGTCAGCACCACTGTACAGTCATCAACATCACTGTAATGTCACCATCACCAGCGAAGCGTAACACTATACGATTATAATTTCAGTGTCTTGAAATTATTATTTGCGAGCAAGGTCTCCAATGGAAATAAGTCACTTTGACTTTTTTGCGGGGGCTAGCTTAGGTAATTTACACTGTGTATGATAATTGTACTTATATCTATCTGTGCCTAAATAAAATTACTTAACGCATTCCGTAGACATAAGCTCATTCACTGTACTGAGTCAGGTTAGGTAAGATTCGTCAGGAGACAGGACAAGTGTTTCCTGACGCGGGTCTTAGTCATATGATGGCCTCGCCTAACCGAGGCCATCCGCTGGCTTACCCCCACCCTTTTAAAAATAAGGGCTACATACGTACTGAGTTGTCCAGCCGATGCAACACCATCGTACTGGCCACACATACGTCTCTCTAAGTACTTCCTTCTTAACAACGAACACTCAGTACAGTGTGTTTCCAGTTGTTATGCTTTCATTGTATTTCTGTTATTGTGATTTTTAGTATGTTTAATGATGATATTTTTACATTTATTCTGAATTATTAAACGTTTGATAATGGAGTTAAAGCCGAACCTAGTCGATCGTTAATAAATAATGTTCTAAGTAGTAGTGCTGGCACCATTAATACACAAATAACCAGCACTTAGGACATTGGAGATTATGATTACTTGTGACTTGTTAATAGTCCAAGTCGGACCGAAACGTCGTCATGCGTCATGTGTGTAAGCACATGAAAGCCCTCAGGTTTTGTCTCATGTTGCTGTGTATGATAAGTGTACTTATGTTGACCTGCACCTAAATACACTTATTAATTCCCTGCATCGTCAGGTTAGCCGGAGGAGGCAGCCTAGGAGGCAGCCTAGGAGGCAGCCTAGGAGACAGCCTAGGAGGCAGCCTAGGAGGAAGCCACACAGCCGGACCGTCCTAGTGGACCATTCTGGTGGACCTTACTAGCGAGCTGTACCATCATATGATGCGTTGTAAATGGTTATTGACTCGCTATTCGACCAAGGCTTTAACATACCAATAAAAAATCAACATATAATAATATTTTAAGCTTTGAAATGAGCTCTGAGGTAGGATAACATCTCTTAGCCTGTAAATAGGCTGAGGTAAAATAACAGCTCTTAGCTTGTAAATGAGACAAGGTAGGATAACAGCTTTTATCCGCCTGAAAAGGAGCTGAGGAATGATAATATCTCATCTCGTAAAAAACTTGATGTAAGATAACTTTCAGTCTGTAAATACTCTGAGTTAGGATAACAGCACAAAGCCTGTAAATGCGTTGAGGAAAGATAACAGTTCTTACCCTGTAAATTGAACGATGTAAATAAAGCCTGAGTGTTAGTTGAAAGATCAACGGAGGAGAAGGAGGGAGAGAGAGAGAGGGGGGGAGGCAGAGAGAAGGGAAGGAATGGGGGAGGGTTGACTGTTGCTTACATTTCCCACACTACTGTTATTGAACGGTAATTTAAAAGCGTTCTTGGCTCCGTTATTAACTAGCGGATAATGGAGTCACAACACGGCACTGACATGGTATCCCACTCACTCAAAAGGTATATACACCGAGAGATGTATATCTCTGTGTATAACACCGAGAAGTCTGTGTATATACACATAAAGACGTATATATGTATCTCAGACATTATAAAATAGGTTCATAGTTCTTAATATATATATATATATTTATGATATTGTAACCACGAAAGAGTGGTACTGATCAATAACAACACTGCGACTAGCCAAGGATTCGAACCCATGTTGCTTTGGCCCGCCTCATGGTGAACGAAAACCCCATGACTCTCTAACCCACAAGACCACCATTCTTGTAGGATTTGGTGGTCCTGTGGGTTAGAGAGTCATGTGGTTTTCGTTTACCATGAGGCGGGCCAAAACATGGGTTCGAATCTGGCTAGTCGCAGTGTTGTTATTGATATATATGTATATATATATATATATATATATATATATATATATATATATATATATATATATATATATATATATATATATATATATATATATATATATATATATATATATATATATATATATATATATATGTGTGTGTGTGTGTGTGTGTGTGTGTGTGTGTGTGTGTGTGTGTGTACTCACCTAGTTGTGGTTGCAGGGGTCGATTCATAGCTCCTGGCCCCGCCTCTTCACTAGCCGCTACTGGGTCACTCTCCCTGCGCCATGAGCTTTATCATACCTCTTCTTAAAGCTTTGTATGGAACCTGCCTCCACTACATCGCTTCCCAAACTATTCCACTTCCCGACCACTCTGTGACTGAAGAAATACTTCCTAACATCCCTGTGATTCATCTGAGTCTTCAACTTCCAACTGTGTCCCCTTGTTGCTGTGTCCCATCTCTGGAACATTCTGTCTCTGTCCACCTTGTCAATTCCTCTCAGTATCTTATATGTCGTTATCATGTCCCCCCTATCTCTCCTGTGTGTGTGTGTGTGTCTGTGTCTGTGTGTACACACTGAGAGCTTCCTTTAATCCATATTATAGATATTGAAATGAACAGGTGACATTCAATTATAGACAGCCGAGTAGCCGACAGGCTTTGAACCTCATACAACGACGAGTCTTCTATACCGTGACGACACACACACACAAGAGACGGGGCTAGGAGCTATGAATCGACCCCTACAACCACAACTAGGTGAGTACACACACTCAGAGCTACTGTTGTACAGTAGTCAGGCAGGTCTCGTGTTTCTACTTACTAAGTGCTATTGACACAGTGTCAGTGCTTTTACGCTTGTTGACATTACCCAGCGCTGGCACTAGCTGGCACTAGCTTCTACTTGTCGTAGATTTACTCAAATATACATTCTAAAGTATTTGCGCATAACGTCTCGCTAAAATATACTTTTTTTTCATTACTCTCTATGAATATTAAGAGTGATAATAGTGAAACGTTATGCTTTTATGGGGAGATTAAAGTCGTGTATATAAGTGATAAAAAATTATTTGATCTCTTCCTCGCAATGAACACTAAAGTTCTTATTTTCACAGAACACTCGGAGTGTTCTACACACTGAACACTTGATGGTTCTAGTTGAAGGTTGTACTGTTGGCAAGAACCAAGCCGAAGACATGCAAGGAAGGTGCCTTGATACCGGTGAGGGGCTCTTGATCCAAGAACCTATACTAATCCGCCTCTTGAATCGAACATTCCCCCAAGGTGATATATGGCCCCTGTGGGTGTAGCGCTTCAGCCCTTGATTAAAATAAAATATCGTTTCACTTTGTTGTGTATTTGTTACGTTTATAGGGCTAATGATATCTTATGTCGTATTGAGCCCCAGGTGTTATTCTTGTTGTGGGTTTATAGGGCTAATGATATCTTATGTCGTATTGAGCCCCAGGTGTTATTCTTGTTGTGGGTTTATAGGGCTACTAATATCTTATGTCGTATTGAGCCCCAGGTGTTATTCTTGTTGTGGGTTTATAGGGCTACTGATATCTTATGCCGTATTGAGCCCCAGGTGTTATTCTTGTTGTTTGTTTATAGGGCTACTGATATCTTATGTCGTATTGAGCCCCAGGTGTTATTCTTGTTGTGGGTTTATAGGGCTAATGATATCTTATGCCGTATTGAGCCCCAGGTGTTATTCTTGTGGGTTTATATGGTTACTGATATCTTATGTCGTATTGAGCCCCAGAGTTAGTCTTGTAGTGGGATTATTTAGCTACGGACAACTCATGTCGTATCGAGCCCCAGGTGTTATTCTTGATGTGTATTTATAGGGCTACTGAAAACCGGAACACATGTCGTTTTGGCGCACATCATGGTGAGCGAAAATCACATGACGCTCTAACCCACAGGACCATCATATCGTTCGTGGTCACGATAATATATATACTGCTTGTAGAGGCTAGTACACCAAACGAGGAGTAGAATGAAATTAACTCAGAGGCAACCACACCACCGTATGTCCTCGGATCAAGGTAAAACACCTAGCTCTGCTGGGTGCTTGATTCTTGTAGGATTTGGTGGTCCTGTGGGTTAGAGCATCATAGGATTTTCGCTCACCATGAGGCGGGCCAAAACGACATGGGTTCGAGTCCTTGGCTAGTCGCAGTGTTGTTATTGATTAAATACCACTCGTTCGTGGTCACATTATATTATATATATATATATATATATATATATATATATATATATATATATATATATATATATATATATATATATATATATATATATATATAGTAGGTTTGCCTCTTTTACACAGGGACCATCATAACGTGATGGAAACACATATTAACATGTTTTTTCCCGCGAATTATTCAGGTCGAATGAGCAATGCGAAGTTAGGTTAGTTACATTAAGTTAGTTAAGTAATTTATTTGTTCTCTTTACCGTGAAAATAGCGAACAGCGTTATTTCACCGTTCCGAAAAATACCCTGAGTTTTTGTTTAATTTATTTTCTGGATTTGACGTACTACTTTTTTATATAATTTTACGTTTTCTGTATACTACAAACGTCGTAAAAAGTGAACATAGATAAGCGTAAGGTGATGAGGGTATCAAACTATTTAGATAAAGAAAAATTGGATATCACATTGGAGGGATCCCTCCCTCCAATGTTATATCCAATTTTTATTTATTGAAGAAGTGAATGTTTTCAGATATTTGGGGGTTTATGAAGGATGAGGTTAACCAGAGAATTGATGAAGGAAAAAAGGTGAGTGGTGCGTTGAGGTATCTGTGGAGACAAAGAACGTTATCCATGGAGGCAAAGAAGGGAATGTATGAAAGTATAGTGGTACCAACACTCTTATATGGGTGTGAAGCATGGGTTGCAAATGCTGCAGCGAGGAGGATCTGGAGGCAGTGGAGATGTCGTGTCAAAGGGCAATGTATGGTGTGAATATTATGCAGAGAATTCGTAGTGTGGAAATTAGGAGGTGTGGAGTTACTAAAAGTATTTGTCAGAGGGCTGAAGAGGGGTTGTTGAGGTTGTTTGGTCATTTAGAGAGAATGGATCAAAGTAGAATGACTTGGAGAGCGTATAAATTTGTAAGGGAAGGGGCAACAAACTTTATTCAACTAAAAATATGTTGGTTCAATACGTTAGGTAAAAGTACTGTGACATTTTATTGTGGCAACGTTTCGCTCTCCAGGAGTTTTGTCAAGTAGTAACGGCTTCAGAAAGCTCCTGGAGGGCGAAACGTTGCCACAAAAAAAGTCACATTAGTTCCACTTGGGTACTTTTACCTCTCTTTAGAGGGAAACGTAGTCAACGAAGCTCTGCTACGATAGGGCAAAACGTACTCAATAAACAGAGATTTGCTCTACACAGAGTGTCTCTTTACCAAGGGAACATTTGTACGTAAAAATGAAGCAAAAGAGCTGGGAGGAGAGAGCAGCCACGCTCACTGCAACAACAATTTCCGATGCATTTGACTCGATATTCCATTAATCATCAATTGCTCAATTTTCAATTATCAATGGTTCAATCACAAATACACGAGAATAACGACCCCAAAAAATTGAGATGGAAATGACGATATTCCTACACACGATTGTCATTTTTTTTTAAATTTTCCTCATTACATTTTTTTTTAAGCCCGGAAATAAATTTCGCTCTTTCAAAGGGGTCAATGGTGCGCGAAAATATTAATAAAAGGATAAAAACGATTATAAAAGAGAGAATTATCCGTATTAAATTATCCGGAACATGCTTGTCACTCGACTTTTTTCGTGGATAATTGACACTGGGCTTCGATACCTGATGGCAGGGTGCCACCAGTACAGGGGTATTGACTTTATTGGTGTCAGTACCTTTGGCACTGTAGTGTTTTTAGGATGCTGGCACTGAGTGTCTGGGCACTGTTGTGTTACCACAGTAGTCTGTTGTTGATCAGTATGCAAGGTGATTACAGTGAGTTAATAATAATACCAATATTCATAATATTATTCATAATATTATATAATTATTATTATTATTATTATTTATTATTATTATTATTATTATTATTATTATTATTATTATTATTGTTATTATTATTATTATTATTATTATTATTATTATTATTATTATTATTATTATTATTATTAGTTATTATTATTATTATTATTATTATTATTATTATTATTATTATTATTATTATTATTATTATTATTATTATAAATGAAGATGTTACTACTACTGCTACTATTATTATTACCACTGCTATTACTACTGCTGCTGCTGCTACTACTACTATTGCTGCTACTGCTATTACTACTACTACGACTACTCCAACTACTTCTTTTATAATAATTATTATTATTACAATAGCATCAATAAAAATAATAGTAATACCACAATATTATCAATATATAAACAATACATTCTGCTTGTCACCCAGCGATTTCTTAAAAAAAAAAATCATCTGCTACCATGGCCTTGAATTTTCCATTCGAAGGAGGCTCAGAGCAGCGCCATCTATTGAGCACACGCAACATTAAACAAAGTCGCTGTGTGGCCGCTGGACTGTGTTATGCTCCTCAGTGAACTGTGGTAACTCTTAGTGGTATTTCCAGCCTTGGATTTTCTTAGGTAAAATTTTGAGATGCTGTTTTCAGATATTATTCTTGGAAATGTATTGTTTCTCTTTTGTTGGCCTCAAGTTCTTGGTCTCTGTGTTGCCCTCAAGTTCTTGGTCTCTGTGTTGCCCTCAAGTTCTTCGTCTCTGTGTTGCCCTCACGTTCTTGGTCTCTGTGTTGCCCTCAAGTTCTTCGTCTCTGTGTTGCCCTCACGTTCTTGGTCTCTGTGTTGCCCTCAAGTTCTTGGTCTCTGTGTTGCCCTCACGTTCTTGGTCTCTGTGTTGCCCTCAAGTTTGTTGGTATATTTTTTAGTGCCTCTCTTTTGTTGAACTCTAGTTCTTGATCCCTCTTAAAACTTCTCTTTTGTTGGTCTCAAATTCTTGGTCTCTGCATTGCAGCCTCTCTTTTGATGGTCTCTAGTTCTTGGCCCCTGTCTTACAGGCTCACTTTTGTTGGTTTACAGTTCTTGGCCCCTGTGTTACATCTCTCTCATTGGTCTCAGGTTCTTGGCTTCTTACAGCCATTCAAGTTGGTCTCAAATTCTTGGTCTCTTTCGTACAACTATTCATTCAAGGTGGTCTCTAGTTCTTGGTCTTTGTCGTACAACCAATCATTCAAGTTGGTCTCAAGTTCTTGGTCGTCCTCAAAACTTCAAGTTGAGACCCAGGAACTTCCGTGTTTGGTGTGGGTGAGAGGGAGGAAGGATGACAGACTCACTGTGGTGGTCTGGTGGTCTGGTGGCTAAAGCTCTCGCTTCACACGGCGAGGGCCTGGGTTCGATTCCCAGCCAGGGCAGAAACATTGGGCGTGTTTCTTTACACCTGTTGTCTATGTTCCCCATCAGTAAAATGGGTACCTGGGTGTTAGTCGACGGGTGTGAGTCGCATCCTAGGACACTGACCTAATCTGCCCGAAATGCTCAGCATAACAAGGGACTTTCTATATAGTAGTATGTCACTGATGTCAGCTAGGCCTGTATACCATGTACTTGTAAATAAAGATATTACTGTCAGCTGACTTGAGGACAGAAGGTAATGTAGAAGGGAGGAGGACTATCACCTGCTGCGTAATTAATAACAGCCTCCCTTGAACACAAAGCTTGATCAAAAGTGCCGATAATACATGGAATCAGTGTGTGATGAAAGCCAGAGCCGCCTCCGCTCATTACACTCCCAGTGAGTCAAGCCTTGATTAGTTTCCCAATGTGCTTCACACATTCGCAAAAACATTGTATATTGATGATCCTTGTATGTCTCTCTCTCTCTCTCTCTCTCTCTCTCTCTCTCTCTCTCTCTCTCTCTCTCTCTCTCTCTCTCTCTCTAAATAATATACGAAAATATCGCGAACAAGCGATGCAATATGCAAAACAACCACGGAGGGAGTTGAATGACAGCTTTAGGCATTTCGTGTTGCAATCAACACATCATCAGGAGTTTGCAATGTTGAAGGAAAGAGGAGTTTCAAGTAAATACGGTCACAGGGAACGTCCTTGCT
The DNA here is from genome assembly GCA_009830355.1 of Cherax destructor. NCBI lineage: Eukaryota > Metazoa > Arthropoda > Malacostraca > Decapoda > Parastacidae > Cherax > Cherax destructor. The sequence goes on along the minus strand of WNWK01000600.1, from coordinate 187,862 downwards.
GGAGTGAGCTCCAGTATAGACGTTCCCTGTGAAATGAAGTATATATATATATATATATATATGATGAGGGAAAAAGGGTGAGTGGAGCACTTCGGAGTCTGTGGAGACAAAGAACTTTGTCCATGGAAGTAAAGAAGGGAATGTATGAGAGTATAGTTATACCAACACTCTTATATGGGTGTGAAGCATGGGTGATGAATGTTGCAACGAGGAGAAGGCTGGAGGCAGTGGAGATGGCATGTCTGAGGTCAATGTGTGGTGTGAATATAATGCAGACAATTCGGAGTTTGGAAATTAGGAGGAGGTGCGGGATTACCAAAACTATTATCCAGAGGGCTGAGGAGGGGTTGTTGAGGTGGTTCGGACATGTAGAGAGAATGGAACGAGACAGAATAACTTCGAGAGTGTATAAATCTGTAGTGGAGGGAAGGCGAGGTAGGGGTCGGCCTAGGAAAGGTTGGAGGGAGGGGGTAAAGGAGGTTTTGTGTGCGAGGGGCTTGGATTTCCAGCAAGCATGTGTGAGCGTATTTGATAGGAGTGAATGGAGACAAATGGTTTTTAATACTTGACGTGCTGTTGGAGTGTGAGCAAAGTAACATTTATGAAGGGATTCAGGGAAACCGGCAGGCCGGACTTGAGTCCTGGAGATGGGAAGTACAGTGTCTGCACTCTGAAGGAGGGGTGTTAATGTTGCAGTTTTATAACTGTAGTGTAAAGCACCCTTCTGGCAAGACAGTGATGGAGTGAATGATGATGAAAGTTTTTCTTTTTCGGGCCACCCTGCCTTCGTGGGAATCGGCCGATGTGTTAATAAAAAAAATATATAATATATCAATAACAACACTGCGACAAGCCAAGGACTCGAACCCATGCCGTTTTGGCCCGCCACCTAGCTCTGCTGGGTGCTTGATATATATATATATATATATATATATATATATATATATATATATATATATATATATATATATATATATATATATATATATATATATATATATATATATATATATGGGTGTGTGTGTGTGTTAGTTAGTTAGTTACCATTTTGTCCTAGGCACATGTCGATTAGACACTAGGCCTGTTGTATGTATGTGTGTGTGTGTGTGTGTGTGTGTAACGAAACACTTCGAAATGTTTCGGCCCTGCCGGGAATTGAACCCGGGCCCTCCGTGCGTGAAGCAAGATCGCTAGCCACCATGCCATCGGGGCGTGTGAGTGTGTGTGTGTGTGTGTGTGCGTGCGTATGTGAGTGAGTGTGTGTACTCACCTAGTTGTGGTTGTAGGGGTCGATTCATAGCTCCTGCCCCCGCCTCTTCACTGGCCGATACTGGGTGACTTTCCCTTCGCCATGAGCCTTATCATACCTCTTCTTGAAGCAATGAATGGATTCTGCCTCCACTACATCACTTCCCAAGCTATTCCACTTCCTGACTTCCCTATGATTCATCTGAGTCTTCAACTTCCAACTGTGACCCCTTGTTACTGTGTCCCATCTCTGGAACATCCTGTCTGTCCACCTTGTCGATTCCTCTCATTATTTTATATGTCGTTATCATATCCCCCTATTTCTCGTGTTCTCCAGCGTCGTCTGGTTGATTTTCCTTAACCTCTCCTCGTAGGACATACCCCTTAGCTCCGGGACTAGTCTTGTTGCAAACCTTTGCACTTTATCTAGTATCCTTACATGCTTGGCTAGGTGCGGGTTCCAAACTGGTGCTGCATACTCCAATGTGTGTACTCACCTAGTTGTGGCTGCAGGGGTCGATTCATAGCTCCTAGCTGTGTGTGTGTGTGTGTGTGTGTGTGTGTGAGTTTACCTAATGGTGGAAAATAGAGACTGCTGATACAACATATATATATATATATATATATATATATATATATATATATATATATATATATATATATATATATATATATATATATATATATATATATATATATATATATATATATATATATATATATATATATATATATATATATTGTTGTTGTTTTTAGTTCCCTGCGCCTAGGCTGTTTGGAGAGCTCTCCAAGTGAGCTCTCTAAGTGAGCTGGTATAAATGTACCAAGAAAAACAGTTGAGCGTCTCCGGTATGTTGGTACTATCAGTTTACTGTATCATGTTGGTACTAATATATGATTGTTGTCGTTATATTATTAGCAACAGAGCAACAGCTGATTGTATCTTGAGTTAATTAAACTAAATTCTTCTTTGGATCGACTTCAAACTTTCAATGTTTTATCTCAAAAAGTTCCTTTAGCTCTAGGAATGTTTGTTTTAATATACCAGTTTTATTCAATAATTTAGGTTTTGTTTTCCCATGCGATAACTGGAGAATGCCTTATCTTATCGGCTTCAAACTGGCGACAGTGATGCAGCTCTATCGCTAACCCATTGTTTATTTTCCTCCAAAATTTCTGTCTCACTCTTTTTCTGTCCACTTCAGCACACACATACACACACACACGCGCGCGCGCAGTCTCTCTTCTCTGTACAAAATAATAACTAATAATATTTTAAGTTGTTTGGGTTGACCACGGCCATAGAGAGAGAGAGAGAGAGAGAGAGAGAGAGAGAGAGAGAGAGAGAGAGAGAGAGAGAGAGAGAGAGAGAGAGAGAGAGAGATGGCTAGAAAGGGGAATATGGGAGAAAACAGCTACCCCTCAACCCCACACTCTTTTCCCTTTCAAACAGCCCTCTTCACCCTCTCTGATGCCCACACCGTGCCTATTCTTCTCCCCTACCCTTCTATTCTCCTGCCTTACCCACCACGGCTAATGACTCGGAAGATTCAATACAACAAAGATTCTTTTTTTGACCTTAATCTTACTGAATTCTGATTGTCGTTTTTGTTATTGCCCTTTTTAATAGGTATTTTACTTCATGGCATTCTCTCTCTCTCTCTCTCTCTCTCTCTCTCTCTCTCTCTCTCTCTCTCTCTCTCTCTTTAACTACTCTCCGGATCCACTAACAACAATCAGTAAACTTCAACAACCATCCTACATACTTTACAACTCCCAACAATCCTATTGGCCCATACTGGGATACTGGTCAGGTCCTACTGTACAAGGACATAATGTGAAGAATGTAGAAATATATACAAAAGATGAAAAGCACTGTAGTCTGAAGCACAGGCATGAAGATTGGCGCTTATATACTGGCATCAGATGAGGGCCGTGTAGCAGACGAAGACATTGGCACTGGTAGGTGGGATTTCCCAGTGGAGGTAGGTCATACTCAAAGGATAGGCGAGGAATAAACAAGAAGGTTGTGGAGATGTCCTCTGTTTTACTGTCTTCCAATTATGTTTTTTAATTTGTATTGATAAAGCCACTGGATGGCGAAACGTCTACAAATAAAGATACCCAAAATGTTGCTCATGTGTCTAATACAGAGATGTAAAGTAGATGTAATCAGTCTATCACCCTGGAAGACTTAGTTTTGAGGGGTCAGTCCCTCAGGCTAGAAACAAATTCTGCTTCATAGTCTAGATAGTTTTGTTTTGTCCTATTTTATTTCAACTCTTGCCATGTTAAAGAGTTTTAAAAAATAAAATTAAAAAAATTTTTTTTAGAGAAATTAAAATTTAATATAAATGAAAACAAAAGAGAAAAATATAAAAAATTGTTTTTTTTTTTTTTTGTATTTTTAAGTTTGGTAAATTTAAAATAGAAACCAAATAAAAAATCATGCAAAACTTACATTAAATTTATATTATTATTATTTTTTTTTATTTGTTATCTTTCACATGTGTTTTAGGATTTTCACAAAAATAATACATAAGTGTCATGTGTCTTATTCATCAAGTTGTCGGTACTGGCACCATCAGTATGCAAAGATGTGTCAATGGTACAACAATCATCTCCAGAGATACAGAATCCTAGAACACTATACGCTAGCTCTAGAGTATTAAAACCCCTTCTAGTGTCATACAGCTGTGATACCATTTTCTTTTCTAACAGAGTGGAAAACATATCTCCTGTTCGCTAGTTATTACTTGATAACTGATAACATGTTATTTTTTAAATAAAACTGGGTACTTTAGTAGTGGATTTTAACCCACTGTGTATGACAGTTACATTGTGGGAACACCAACAGTGTGCTAGTTCCCAGCTCAGTATATGATAATCACATTGCGGGGGAACCAACACTGTGTTGCTGGAGCTCCCACAACATAATTATCATATGGCTTGATATGATACTTGCAACACAAAAGCTAACCAAAGTTCCTTACCAAATACCATCACAAAGGATGAGTTACCTACCCGAAGTAATGACGTCTGTCAACCAGAGTTGGGATATCCCAGTATGGGTTCATTTGCTACGGTAGCTCCTTAGGTACAAAACCCGACTTCTAGAGACGTTTGTTTTGACGATCAATACACTTTCACCCTCTCCAGAGGTGTTGACGTCTGAAAAGCTTCCGAAACTTTTGTTGTTGAGACCAAATGAGGCAATTTAATACGACAACGTGACTATAATTAATGTCTCAGAGAGTCTCCAGGAGATGATTTCTCCAGGGAGGGAAGTGTGAGTGGCTTGTTAGGTGGGGAAGTGGAGGGAAGGGAGGGGGAGCAGTGAGAAGGGTGTGGAAGCAGGGGATAAGAGTGTGTGAGGAATATGAAAGGTTGGAGGGGGTAAGAGTGTAGTGGAAGAAGCAAGGTGGTAAGTATAGAGGATGAGAAGTGGAGGAAGGGTGTCTGGGGAGGGTGAATTGGTGGTAAAGGAGAAAGGTGAGGGATAGAGAGGAAAAAGGACGTGGGGGAAGAGGGAATTATGAGTGAGGGAGGAAAATGTGTGAGAGGGAGAGAAAGAGTCTGGAGGGAGGGGAAACAAGAATTTAAAGAGGAGTTTGATGGGGTAAAGAGGTAGTTGGTAGACTTAGTGACAGACACAGTGAAGGAAGGGAAGTAGACTAGAGAAAGTTGTAGCACACGTCTGCCATCCACTTCCATCTTCCGTATAATTAACAAATAAATCACATTAAGTGCTAAACGCATGTGGGCCATTCATCGGAAGACGTGGTGGAGGCTCGATCCTCCGTTCTCCGAGCGCGAGACAAACGTGCTTTCTATTTGTACTTTCCAGTATGTTATATCTCTTACATCATATTCGTTCACGTTTTACGATTGGTGTTCACCTTGATGAATGAGACACATGTGCTACACTTGGGAATCTTTATTCTGAAACGTTTAGCCAGCCAATGGCTTCATCAGTCCAATATATAGAAGAACGGTGGAAGATGAGAGGAAGTTTGAGGTAATAAGTCTCTTAGCCTGGAGTCAATGTGCTTAATTCATCAGTGTTAGTAAAGTACGAGTGATGTCCTCGTTTCACCACAGCAGGTGAGAGAGC